>JZKD02S1992884.1:21701-57640 GCA_000966675.3 Picea glauca | reverse complement strand
GAAATCCTCCAAGAAGAGTTGCGCCTCACTTCCAACACCAAAAATACCAATCAAAAGGTTAAAAGATAGTCTCTCACAAGAGAGTGAGTTATCTTCTATCAAAATGAGGAAAAACATCCTCTATTTATACAAATCCATGACCTTTTAATTTAAAAAATACGTCATTAAAACAACCGACAAGGCTGACTACAGAATTTACACTTTTTTTACATTAATTGCTAGAAAAATGTCATAATATGAGCAAAAAGTGGGATGTCAAGCCCTTCTGAGGGAGATGTTGGCCCCTTTTGGGAAAATACAGTATCTAGAAACCAGACGTTGGCCCTTCTAGGGATCCTCCAAGCTGCTACACGTGCCAAATAACCTCAACACATTGCCACATGCTCCAGACAATGTATATCTCTCCTAGGTGACGTCCTGTCCATCAAAGGCAAACGTTCCATATGCAGTGGGTGATTCCCCCTAGGCCAGGCTCTACCAAAGTGTCCTAGGTGGAACGTCTTTCTTTCTTTCTGTGAAAAATCTCATCACAATGTTGTCCTGTCTCTTCCATCCCAACAACCATTTGATGGGCTCTTCAGCCCCATGGAGGTCCGAGCTAATCATATCCCCATGTGTATCGGTCCACTGGTACCTGTCCGTTGGGTATGGTCCTGGACATTAAAAACTTCGCCCTCCATGGGCTCATTAGTCCTCGGGATCATAGCAATGTCAATCATATTTCATCATTAAATTTATCAAATACATGCATAAAACCCCTAGCATATCATCCAATAGCTCAAAGACATTACACTGATCTACTATACAAAGTTGAAGAAATAGACAGAATAACCTATTTGGCCAGTATCCATAAGAAGAAGAAAGTTTCCACAGAAGATTATTCAAGCCATGTACATGAAGTGATATGGTCTAAGGATGTCCAGTCACAGTGGAGACCAGGGGTAGATATTGTTCGTGGGTGCCTTTGTAGGAGGTGAGTTCTACTCGTCATGGATGAACTTTTTCCAAGCCCCTTTATTGCCTTTATTCTTTATTTATTATTTTTTCTTTCTTTTTTACTTCAAGGTCTGACCAGACGACACTTCCTTGGTGTGGTGACCAAAGCTGACAGTGTTACCCACAGGTATTTTCACAGAAATGATAAGGCTGGCTCATGATGAGACACCCTTTCCCTTGGCCATGCAACCAAAGGTCATTGCCCCGACGTGGTGACCAGATAATGGAAATGTCATACTGCTAGATACCTATGAACATAATGGGTCGACTCGTGATGAGACCCCCCATCCTCTTGGTTAATTCTTGTTTTATTATTTTTCTTCGGGTCCCTTTTGTTTCTTATCGAGAGGCCTTTTATTGCCTTCACGGGGATCCCTGGGAAAAGCATCTCTAGGTTTTATTTCCTATGGCTTTTATCTTTTACCAGCTGCTTTTACCCCCTAGGCCTTTAGCCCCTTCTTCCCATAGGAAAAAGTATAACCCTCAAAGGTCATCCTAATGGCCAGACTAGGGGAATGGGATGGATGTATGGGAGATAGGATCTAAAGTGATAGTATGGTGGGAGCGGACGATGGCTCTACAAATCCCCCCTGGTGGCTAACCAAAACCCATTGATATCAACTTTCTAGGGCATCCCGTTAATCCCCCTAATAATGGTCAAGTGGGTTAGTGTAAGATCCAAGTAGTCGTCACAAATGTAAGGAACCGGATGCATATATATGAAGGTTATAATGATCAAACATGGAACATACCATGATACCTGGACCAATTACCTCATGGAGCAAGAGTCTTCTCTGATGCAAGTCCAATTCGATGGTGATGGAAGCTACTGCTACTGATAAGACAAATCTGGCGAAGAAGAAGAAGGATGGGACCTCCAGGGCCATGCTCAAGTCAATCCTGCTCTCGGTACTCCATGTCTAGGACCTGTGGGCCTCGAGACATGATATCCTAGTTATCCCTAGAAAACGGGAATAACAGTGCAAATCGCGTTTGAACAACATGAGCTAGTGTTGAGGAGAAAGCATGCCATCAACAAGATCAAGAGAGAGTTGGGATAAATTCCCACAAAAGCAAATGAAATCATCAGGTTTCTCAATTCAAAAACTAAAGAAGAGATGGAAAACTTGAAGATTGAGGATAGGATGGAGGCCATCCTCAAATTTAAGAGAGTTCTGATCAAAAGAGGACCGGTGTTCCAACTGGAGGAGAAATCCCAAATAGTGGAGAGCGGAGTTCAAAGATTCTTGAGAAAGATAGAGGCATTACAAAAGAAAGGTCTTCCTAGTTTATTGGTTCTAAATGACAAGCTGATGACACTTCTAGACTACAAAAAAAAGATTTCCATGGTGGAAAAGGACAACTACAAATTATTAGGGATACATGGAATCATAAAAGGAAAGGCATTCCTAGAAAATCTCCAATTGGATCTCAATATACTACATGAAATCAAATACATTTTTATCGCCAGACCGACTTTTTCCAAATATACCGAGATGGATGAAATCTATCGCAGGTTGCAAAAATTCACTATCCCAAATTAGCAATGATGGGAAGAGTTGTGTGAATTGATCGAGTAGAAGATGAGGTGGATGTACAAGTCAACATCCAGAACTGTTAAAGTCAAGTTCATGACTCGCCAACAACTTCCCCAAAAATCAGCATGGAGAATTCGACAGATCATAAGCAATTCCTACAATTTAGAATTATGTTATCTAGTTAGTTAGCATTAGATTTTTCCACATCCTAAGCATTAATGACATAATTGATTGTAATATTTTCTATATATACTTCAAATTTCAAAGTACTGAGGGTTGATCTTTATGCCCAAGCAAGTTGTAAGCACTGTAATTTTTATCAGAGATCTACCAGTAATAAAGGACATTTCAAAAGATTCATGTGTGTCAGTTGTTGGTGATGTTTTCTTCTCTTAGTTGAATGGTTTTTCCTATCTTCATAATCATTTATGTTTTCTATATCTGATCGTTTAAAAGAAGTTGAAGTTGCAAAATTCATCTTTGTATACTCTATTTCTGGATTTTAAAGATCTAAATGTTTATCTTCTAATGTTATGATTAAGAAATTCTTAAATGTTTCTTGATTATAATTGATTATGTCATATTTTCTACTATCCATCATTTAAATTCTAAAGGATCTAACAGTTGCATTATCCTGCTCTGTGAAAACACCTTATAAAATATATTTGTTGATATTGAACTTTATAAAATAGACCCCATAGCCCAATGGATGCGTAAGCGATATTTCAGCCATTTTTATAAAACAAACAATACACTATCATTTATTTAACTAACCTAATATCTAAAATCTAAAACAAAATTAAATTTTACAGAGATATCCCTCTCTGAAACTAGAAAGGCTAGATCCCAGTTTCGAAGCGGTTGGATAAAGTTACCTCTAGTAAATTTCTTCTACAACGCGAAAAAATCTGGGAATTTACAGAGCGATAACACCTATCAATGACACATCCTGCCCAATCTAAATTTGTATATCCCACCAATCGAACTCCATCCCCTCTCAGATAGTACAGACCATAATCCAGTATACCAAAAATATACATGAGCACATGTTTTGCTGCCACCCAATGCACTATCCTAGGCTCCACCATAAACTGACTAAGAGTGTTCAAAGAAAAACAAATATCTAGTCTGGCGTTGACCAAATACATCAATGAACCGATAAATTGACGATATAAAGTGGAATAAACCAATTGTGACTTAGAATCATGAAGTTTCTTCCAGTTAGTAATCATGGGTGTGGTCATGGGCCTACAATCCTCCATATGGAATCTCCTTAGAGGGTCACAAGTGTACTTCCCTTGTCCTAGGAAGATGTGTCCAGGCTCCTGCCAAACCTCCAATCCCAAAAACTAATGCATCAGTCCAATATCTGTCATCTCAAACTCTAAATCTAGGCTCTCCTTACAACTAGTAATGAATATCTCAACCCCTGTAATGAATAGATCATCAACATATAGCAAGAGTATGAGAGGATCCTCTCCAACCATAGTGAAGTACAGGTTGGGATCTGCCTCACTCTTCTCGAAGCCCAATTGTTGCAAGTAGGCATAAATCCTAAAATACCAAAGATCTGGGAGATTTTTTCACCCCATACAATTCCTTCTTCAATATGCACACATGAGACCATTTCCCATGCACCTCAAATCCCAATGGATGCTCAATGTATACCTCCATATGTATGAGACCATTCAGAAATGCGGTCTTCACATCCATCTGATGGATCTTCCAACCCATATCTATTGCAATAGAGATCATTGCCATGATTGAAGTATATCTAGAAACTAGAGAAAAGGTATCATCATAGTAAACTCCCTCAACCTATGAGAACCACTGAGCCACAAAACGAGCCTTGTACTTCTCAATGATGCCATCTGCAACATACATGAGTTTGTAGAGCCACATAGAAGTCACCACTGACTTCCCCTCAGGTCTAGGAACAATCTCCCAAACATCATTATTCATGATGGAACTATGTTCTTCCATCATGAAAACTCTACAAACATGTCTTCCAGCAGCCTCCTCAAAAGTGGAAGGCTTAGACTCCCTGATGTTGCTCACCATCACAATGTAGTGACAAAATATCTCAGGAGGTTTACTCTCCCTCACAGCCTGCCTAGGATTCCCCAATGAACCTTGTGCCTCTCTCAGAGTGTACGGAAGCCACTTGGGCTTCCTCCTATCTGAAGTAGTGTCCCATGTAGGGGAATCCCCCTGCTCAACCCCATCACCTGAATACTGTGAACCTGAAGTAGAATATGGAGTAATCGATCCTGAAACCTGTGGACCAATAACCTGTGATCCTGACATCTGTGGCCATGTAACCCGTGGTCGAGTCATCACCGAAGCTGGTGGACCTGAACTCTATGTCACTGAAGGCTGTTGTGGACTCACCCAAATCTGAGGTGATGAATTATCACCCCTCTCAGTCCCTCATGACTTCCTAAAGGCTCTATCCTCCTCAAATCTCACATCCCTTCTCAAAATTGTCTTCCTCAAGGAAGGGATGTATATGCTAAAATCCTTTGAAGTCTCACTATACCCAAGAAAAATACCCTTTTCTTCCATGGGTTCTAGATTTTTCCTCTTCTCAAAAGGGACATGTGAATATGTAAGGCACCCAAAAATCCTAAAGTTCCCAACCTCATGCTTCTTCCTAGATAAAAACCTCCCCATGAGTCTTATCCCCCAATGCTCTGTGTAGAATCTTGTTCTGCAGATAAACTTTAGTGTAACTTGCCTCAGCCCAAAGAAAGAGTGGCAACCCTTGATCATGCAACATGGATCTCGCAACCCCAACTATGGCCCTATCCTTCCTCTCAACAACCCCACTCTGCTGTGGGTTGTAAGGAACAGTCAACTCCCTTCGGATGCCCTCTCCTGCACAGAAGTCATTAAAATACTTGGAGGTATACTCACCCCCATTATCTATCCTCAGTACTCTAATTTTCCTCCCAGTCTAGTTCTCCACAAGAAATTTAAAATCTTGGAATCGATTGAAGATCTTTCCTTTGGTATTCATGAAGAAAATCCAAGACTTCTGAGAGAAGTCATAAATGCATGTTGCTCTGTTGTCACTGCTGAGACCATAAAGTCATAAAGTCATAAAGTCAGAATATAAACAACCACTCAAAGATGAGAAAGACATAGGACCACATACGTCAGAATGAATCAGATCAAGTATACATGTTGCTCTGTTGTCACTGCTTGGAAAATCAGTCTTGGTGTAATTTCTCAAAGAACACCCCTTGCACAACTCTTGATGCTCTGTACTGAACTTTGGCACTCTAGTCACAATCTGATCCAGATTATTTTCGGCACGAAATGAGAGCAGAGATATAATAAATAAATGCACAGAGATATCGTGTATATCCAATAATATAACAGAAATATATCAGAGATGCAACCATAAACACAGAGATACAGTAATACATGATTTCTATTAATGAGAGAAATGTATAGAGACTGTAAAAATACAGAGTGAAAGACTCGCTAGAATGGTGGCAACTTATCTCTGAGAAGAGATGTGATGGCTACTCGTATTCGCAAGAAGATGATTACAATGAGGATCTAGAGGCCTTTTTACAATAAAAAAGAATGCCAAAAATCCTAGAAATCCAAAAACCTAACCCTAGGAGATGAAGCGCCAAAAGTCACGTGGGCCCCGTTTGGGTAAGTTAGTACATCAACTTCTCGGGGTCGTAACTTTTGCATACGATCTCCGCTTTAAGCGTATGATATCTCGTTGGAAAGATATCATCGAGGAGATTCATTTTGGGGGATCAAACATGCCTTTGTATATCATTGATAACCTCTATCTAGAAAAACATTCATTTAGGCCCTTATAATGGCCCCAGAAGTTAAAACTTGCTAAAAATAGTAAATTGCCAAAATTGCCAAAAAAATGTTTTGATCCAGTCAAAAAAGGTGGGTGGCCACCAATATCCACCAGGATCAAAATATCCCTCAATATCCTCAGAGCCCGATGATGTAAATGATCCATCCTCCTATGCCATAGCTCACAAAGATCACTGTTGCTGGTAGTATGATACAATGTACCAGCTGGCTGAAAAATGAGCTTGTACAACTTCTCATATCGAGTCTCAATCACTTATCGAAGTGATATTGCACCCCTTGGGAAATAGGATCACCTGTCCATCACAGAACAACACCTCATATCTACTCTCCTCAATAGTAGAAACTAAAATCAATTTCTTCTTCAAGCCAGGAACATATCTGACATATCTCAACAACATGGGAGGTAGAGACTCCCTTTGAAATGATATTGTCCCACTACCAACTTCCTTGACCACCCGCTCATCTCCAAGCACTACTTCAAGATCACCAATCTGTATAAGATCTCTCAAATGCTCACAAATGCCTGTGATATGGCAGGAGGTGCCATTGTCAATATACCAAACACTGGAATGTGTGGCTCTAGTGGAAAGACATACCACTAAGGAAAAATCCTTATCAAACCGGGTGGAAAACTCCTCCACCTCTACTAAAGCTACTATCTAATTCTTCTTCTTATTAGGACACTTTCCTTCATAGCTCCCAAACTTGTGACATGCAAAGCACTTGAATTTTCTCATGTCCTTCTTTCCTTCACTCTTCAATTTGTTTCCTCCCTTAGGACCATTTTTTAACTTCTTCTTGATATTAGTTGAAATAACCACATTATCCTCATCATGAACAGTATATGAACTACCATCCACATAACCTCTCTGGGTTTCCTCCTTAACAAAGTCATCCCAAAGACGTTCCCACTTGGGAAGATTCTCCCTCCCCATAATGCCCTCAACAAAAACAACCCATTGATTGGTCACCCCATTCAATGTTGTCTTCACAAGTTCACTATTAGCCATGGCCTCCTCAACAACTCCAATTTCATCTCTTACCTGTGTCAACCTGGTAAGATATGTGACCACATTTTCATCCTTGGTCATTTTAATTCTTTTCAGTTTCTCTGTCGAAACCATCTTTCGATTCTCATTTGTACTTTGATACAACTTCATCAAGGACTCCCACATCTCATAGGAATTTGACTTCCATGTCACTTTAGGAGTCAAATGATCCCTGATGGCATCAAGGATGATTCTTTTTTCCATGATACTCTTCTTGGTGTAGGCTGCTAGAAGAGTTGGATCTGTAGGTACATTTACTAGGTTTGTTGTGGAGTTCTCAACAATGTCTGATAACTCATTCTCTTGCATAATCAAAATCATTTTCTCCTTCCAATAACAAAAGTTTACTGCCTCATCGATTCTATCATCAACCCTTAAACCAATAACCATTGACCCTTCTCAGCTGAAAAATAAAAATTCAGAAATTTGTCCGATGACGTAGCTTATGTCCTCTTCTTTGTGTTTTTGATTTAAATCTACACTTTCCTTTAACTCGGCTCCGATACCATGTAAATTTTCAGACCCCACCCAATTTCAAGTCTTGTTGATTTTATCAGTATTTAATGCCCAAAACCTAGATTTATGACAACCATAAATACTCAACAAATAAACAATATTTCAAAACTGAAACATGAGGATTCTGAACAACATTTAATGCAGAAATAAAATTATATCAACAACACCATAATAAAAAAAATATGCACAAATATTTTTGGTCTAACAGTGACCCTGAAAAAACCCACAAGGGGAAAACCAGTGAGAGAGGGTTTTTATTATTTTCAGAGCTAAGAAAAATCTCTGTTACAACAAAAAATTTATAGCAAAAATTTCACAAACTTATCTCAGAAAAAGTTAGCTAAATCTCCTTCTGAACAACCCCCAAATATTCTCCTCGGTTTTTGTGAAAGAAATCCATACCACTATATGATTGTCACAACATTAAATGTTGTACAAATAGTCTAGAAAATCATGCCAAAATTTATGGGTATGTTGGACAGAATTTCCAGCATTAAATATGCCAAACTACCTCGAAATGCATGCACCCTTTCTTCTATAAGGACTGTACCTTTCTCAACTATACGACCCCATAAAATCTATATTGTACATCCTAACTGCTCTCCGTCATTTCTGACTCGATTTTCTTGCTATACATTTCCTTGGAATGTGTGCCAATGCTCAACAACTTCCTCTCTTCTCTAGCTCAACTTCTCCTCTTTCTCTTTCTCTCTCAAAAATTCGTTCAATTACCTAAAATGGGTGTGCCCTCCTTACCCTAATCGACTCAACTTAATCTATATCTATCCAATGGAGTTGATCCCCAAATATTTACCCCTTTTTAGTTATGTGATTGAATTAGTGTTCATTAAATCAGCCTCTTTCATATCCTCCGAATAATTTCCCATTAAAAAGTGAAACTAATCATGTTCACTCCCATAGATGAAACACCTATATGCGTAATTACATTGAATTTTGGAAACTCCAAAGTTTTAAAGGGAACGATGTATACATATTTGTTTAACTTAATCCTGTGATATCTGTAATCAACATATAGTGAGATTGAAGTTACACTCTAACAACGCGTTTCATTGAGAAAGATCGACGTGTGGTTAAAATTACCATGAAGTGGCACAAGATCCTTGAAATTTTACATTTGTCATTTTCATTGCCATAAGGAGAGGCTATGCATATATTAACTTAGGATAATACAAAGATTGGCATTGGTCTATGTGTTACCTGGATATGTTGTTGGGAACACCATGACCAGTGAGCCCACCAGAATTGGATAGATCACTAGTCCCTATATCAACTATATTAAATAATTTATTTGCAATCAGAATATCTCAATAGAATAAATATATAATGTAAAACTAAAAGTCACAGAAAACCAGTAAAGTAGTTGATATTTTGGATAATAAACTTAGCGGGAAGTTATACTTGTTAAAGGTGAAATATGAAATATGAACATATATGTTTATAAAGAAAAATGAGAACGCAATTTTTGGAAATTATTCTTCTGTGAAACCCAACAGTGAACGCCTTTTGCATGGAAAAACTGTGCGATGTATTTTGAAAATTATTCTTTTTGGAAATCCAACATAACATTGGACCCTTCTTKCATGGAAAATCTTTACGATGATGACTTGGTTTCAATAAAGAAACACAGAAACAACATAATTTAGAAGAATGAAATTATCTTCATATAATGAAAKCATTAACAATAATAATGAACAATTATCTGTTTTGTCAGTTATATGACTCTCAATGTATAAATGYGCTTGCAGTTGGAGATATCACCAATAAGACAAATKATATGGAGTATCAATCTTGGTTCCATAGAGGAACCATCCTTTAAATTGTAATGCAAAAGGTTGAGTGAAATCTTCTTAAACAAAAAAAAACAAAAAAACAAAAAAAACATTACATGTACTATTTATGCATTTTGTGAATAAGGAATAACTTAATATWCCTGTATAGATCAATGTTTGACTCATCAATGGKGAAAAMTATAGTTCGTCTAGTATTGACAGTGTTTCAAGCCTCCCACGATACAAAAAAAYAGAGAATGAATGAACACACATTCTTTTCCAACAACTATATTAAAACAATAATACATTAAAGACTATAGCTTGCATTAACACATTAAAGCTTCCAATAACATTAACCTATATCTCGATGTCTAGGTTAAGGGATAAAGCTTCAAATAATCCTCTTTACATTAAAAAGTTGGCATCATCACGAGATTACCATACACCGATCCAATGATCCTATAAAAGAAGAGATAAAGCGATCTAGGGGTCCATTGATGCAGTTGATTCTATATGCAACAATCTAGTTCAACGATCCAAGGGTTTTGATTTCTACAACATATTTTATATGTAGCAGGGAGATCCTAACAATGATCCAAGGATACAATAGGTTGGATACAAATATGCAAATATCCAATGATCTAGGGGTTAAGCAGTGAATTTGAAACACGGGTTCTATATGTAGCTGGTTCAAAATGCATGAGTGATCCTAACAGTTTCAAAATGCATCAAATTTCTAGGGATACAATAAGTTGGATATGAAAATATCCAACAACCTAAGTTTTATGCAATGGATTTAAAATGCAGGTGAAGTGAAACACACTCGAGATAAATGGAAATGTGAATAACTGGAAATGCCACTCAGCCCACACCATCCAAACAAAGAAAACACCCGGAATTCATTATTTTATGCCAGTTCCTATTCCAATAAAAGTATAAAGAATATTCGGTCCTCATTAGATCCTATCCACCACATAATATTTTTTTAAATAAAAACCCAAAATTCTGGAACCCCAATTCCGATATAGGGACACCTACAAGCTTAAATATAATCCAACAGGGTTTACCATGTTCATGTTCAAGCAGAGGCAAGCATTCACAAAATAGAGTATGCACACACACAATAATGGAGCTCTTGATCTCTTCATGACATTCACATAGAAAATTGAAATCAAAATACATGAGATGAGATCTTTCTCTAGAATTCTCCATCCTTCACCTACCTAATAAATGCAACTTCACCTATCTTATTTATGCAATTAATATGCCTATCCATCTATCTGTTTTAGTCAAACAAGTAATGAGGGAGAAATTACATCATTCAACACTCCCCCTTAATTTTGACCATTACAAACATCAACGCAAACAATGCCTAAGTGTTGTCTCTGAAATTCAAATGTATTTCTTCCCAATGGTTTGGTGAAGATATCTTCTAATTGTTCATTCGAACCACAAAAATGTAGCATGATGTTACTATTGATGACAAGCTCGCAGATGAAATGATAGTGAGTGTCAATGTGTTTACTCTTTTAGGGAAACACATAATTCTTAGTGAAATTATTGAACTATTGTCACAATATATGGGAGTTGGATCCTTCTCTTCATGTGCAAGATCGCTAAGGATCCTTCTCAACCACACTGCATGACAAGTTGTTGAAGTTCCTTCCACATACTCTACTTCTGCTAAATAATTTGTGACGATAGAGTATTTCTTTGAAGCACATGAAATTAAACCTGTACGCAACATAAATGCATACCCTGAAGTACTTTTCCAATCATCAATGCTACCTGCAAAATCACTATCTGTATATCCAACAAGTGAATCATCTTTTGAATTGGAATACCAAATTCCATAATTTTTTGTACCTTCAATATACCTTTGAATTATTTTTCCAACTTTCCAATGAGAGATTTTGGGATATTCCATAAATCTTGAAATTAAGTTCACTACATACATAATATGTGTCCTGGTAGTTGTAAGGTACATGAGGCTACCTACAAGCATGTTATACAAAGTATAATCAATTTATGTTTCTTCATCTTGTTTACTTAATTTTGTACTTGTTGCAATTGGTGTATCTATTGGCTTGCATTTGTTCATTTTGAACATTTTCAAAATATCTGTGGCATATTTTTGATGACAGATAAAAATTTCCTTTTCATATTGCTCAACTTCAATTATCAGAAAATATTTCATAAGAACGAGATCAATCATATCAAATTCACTTTGCATGGTTTCTTTGAATTCATTCAATAACAAATTTCCTGTATAAATCATGTCATCAACATAGAGACAAACTATCAAAACATTACCTTTATGATCTTTTTTGGTGTAAAGTGGGGGTTCATTGTTGCCCCTGTTGAACCCATTGTTGAACAAATATGAATCAATGTGATTGTACCAAGCTATTCAAGCTTGCTTCAAACCGTACTATGTTTTCTTTAATCTGTACACTTTGTACTCTTTACCTTTAATCTGAAATCTTGGTGGTTTCTCCACATAAACTTCTTCCTATAAAATGCCATTTAAAAATGTTGATTTAACATCCATTTGATAGACTGGCCATTTTTTTTGAGCTGCACTTTCCAAAAGTGCTCTGACAGTTTCCAAACCTGCTACTAGAGCAAATGTTTCTCCATAGTCAATACCTGGTTGTTGAGCAAACCCATTTTCTACAAGTCTTGCTTTTTGCTTTTCTACTTTTCCTTTCTTATTGAATTTTGTCTTATAGACCCATTTAACTCCAATGTTGGTTTTACATGTAGGGAGATTCACAAGATACAATGTGTAATTTCTTTCAATTGCTTCAATTTGTTCAATCATTGTATGAGCCCATTTTTCTTCTTTGACCACTTCTTCAAAGTATACTATTTGATAGGATAACATAGAAAAGTGTGTTTGTTGATCCACATCATCATTTTGCTCATAAATTTCTCTCAATATTCTTGTTTTATGGTTCCTCAAATTTGTTGTAGTGGGATCTGAATCATTGCTAGAAGAAGAAGTTGAACTGTGTTATGTTTGTTTTCCTTGGCCTTGTACTTGCAATCTTGGAAGTCTTGGTGGAGAAGCTTGTTGTCTTGTATCTTCCACCTGCTTGTCTTCCTATATAGAAAGAATTTGATCTACAAGTATTTCACTTGTTTGTTTATCCCAAAATTTATCTTCTTGAAATTTCACATCTCCGCTTACTATCGATTTCTTGGTAATAGGATTATACATCTTGTATTCTTTATACTGTTCAATATATCCAATAAATATGCATTTTTCACTTTTATCATCAAGCTTTCTCCTCAACTATTCAGGAATATGAGCATAATCCACACAGCCAAAAACTTTAAAATGAGAAACACTTGATATCATACCACTCCATGCTTCTTGAGAGACTTGATTTTTCAAATTGTTGCTTGCCGATAAATTCAAAATATAAACTGAGCATGCCACTGCTTCACCCCAGTATTCATTTGACAAATTATTAGCCTTCAACATACTTCTGTCCATATTAATTATTGTCTGATTCTTCCTTTCAACTACTCCATTTTGTTGTGGAGTGTGTATTGTGGTAAATTGACTCTTGATCCCATGTGGTTTTCAATATGATGCAAATTCTTTGGAGTCATACTCACCTTCTCGGTCTGATATGAGTACCTTGATGTATTCACCACTCTGTTTCTCTATCAAATATTTAAATTCTCTGAATTTTTCAAATGTCACTGATTTTTGCTTGAGAAAATAAACCCAAGATTTCATGCTAAAATCATCAATAAATGTTAGAAAATAAAAGTTGTCTCTTATTGAATGAGTTTGCATTGGACCACAAAGGTCTGTATGCACTAGCTCGAGATGTTATTTTTTTGTGTAGGAAGAATTAGGAAAACTATCCCTTTGGTCTTTGGCCAAAATACAGCTCTCGGAGGAGTTTTTCTATTCATTTATGATGGACAGACCTTTGACCATAGATTTATTTTGTAAAAGACTGAGACTGCTAAATGGTAAATGACCATATCTAATATGCCACAACCAAGTCTCATCTGAGCTTGATACATTTTGGGCATATCACTGTGACAAATTTACATTTTTCAATATCAAAGGAAACATTCTATTTTTGGTCATTTATACTATAGCTAAGATTTTGTTACTGGTTGGTTTGTGCATGATTGTACACTTGGAACCTTAAAAAATGACTCTATAACCATGTTCATTCATCTGGCCTACATTCATCATATTATGTCTAAGACCAGATACATAATAAACATCATGAATATCCTTCTTTTCATCTTGCTTGGTCAATACATAAATTACACCCTTGCCTAAAAATTTCCTTTGATAATCATCTCCCAATTTAATTTGAGATGTGACAGAGCTATGTAAACTAGAAAACAAATATTTGTTACATGTCATATGATTGCTGCAACCTATGTCCAGTAACCATAGATCATGAATGTTGCTTGCTTCTTATGTGACTTGAAATGAGAAGAACATTGATTCAAATGTTGCTTCTTCAGTGTTGGTACTATTTTCTCTGCCCCTATTCAGATCTGCTTGCTTCTTTCTGCATTCACCTTTGTAGTGACTAAATTTCTTGCAGTAATAACACTGAATCAATGACTTTTCAATCCATCTTGACTGATTAGAATTTATGCCTCTCCCCCTTTGGTTTTGAGAGTGCCTTTGTTCTAATTATTCACTTTGTTCTGAACATTCTAAAGTTGACCTCTCTCTTCCTTGAGAGCATCCTCTACCCCGTCTTCATTTTCTTCTATTTCCTCGACCTCTACCTATTCTTTTGGAGGTCTGAGACTGAAATGCACTCTTCAAATATTCAATATTTCGACTGAACCTACTTTCATGGGTTAATAAAGATCCAATGAGTTCTTAAACTGTGCGTGTTGACATGTATTTTGACTATTCGATGGAAACCACGATCATATTAAACTTATCAGGAAGGCTACAAAGTACATTCTTAACAACTTTTTTCTCTTGAATGTCTTTTCCATGTGTGCATAGCTGATTCACGATGCTCGTGACATGGGTCATAAAATAATCCATAGAGTCAGAATCCTTTATTTGAAGAGTCTCAAAATTCTTCCTGAGTTTCTGTAACTTGGCGTTTTTAACTTTATTTGTTCCTTGATATGCAATTTCAAGAATATCCCATGCATTTTTGGCATTATCTGGTACTTCGACTTTGGAGAACATGTATTCCTCTAGCCCTTGTTGAATGAGCCACAAAGCTTTGTTGTCCTTCTTCCTGAGTTGTCTGAGCGCATTTATTTGCATGTTCGTCATTTCTTGTAGATATAATGGTATTATACTTAGATCGAATTGTATTAAACCTACTGGATTATATTGCTATAAACGACGGACATCTAATTGTATGGAACTATTACATTGAATATTTTTTTATATATTTCTATTGATTGCAGGCTGAGAACTCATGCAACTATGGAGCCTTTCATTGTAGATACTAACATACAACTGAGTACAATGCATCCTATGTACAAATTATTGATACCTCAGTATTTTAATACAATGCACATCAATCAAACTACCCGTCGGAACTTAATAAACGCGAGAGGAATTATCGAAAGAAACTATACTTCTCGAGATGACATCTAAGATGTATAAAGAATAAAGATTTAACGAGTAAGGATTACACATTGATCTTCTTAAAAGGTCAGTTTTCAAGTCTTCGAGGAGTAAAACGTTAGTTGCAAAATTTTTTCCTCTTCTGCATAATTACTTCTCAAATGGTGCACATGTATAGTTGGTCATTGACATTTCTCTTCTCAGACCACGTTAAGGTTTTTTCGGCTGCTTCTGAATGGTGTCCGGGTTCTGACGGGAACCCTTTTAGTCTTTCTTGTTTGCCAAGGGTCGGACAGGAACCCCTTCTGTCCAATCCTTCCAGGAAGACATCCATGGGAGATAGAGTCCAGGTCTTTTTCCTGGAATCTGGACGCAACTTGCTTTTTTGCCAGATTCTTGTAAAACATCAAATTTTCATTAATATTTATGACAAGTTTCTCATGTATTATGAGTTCATCTCCTCTTCAATATGTTTCTGGCTATGGCTTTGTCTATGCTGTAGGTCCCCAGTAAATCAATCACTGTCATCGTGGTCCTCCCTTTACGGTTGTCTTGATGTCACATGGTTTTGGCTTGGAATCTGGCAAGTCTGTTGGAGTGTAAGGATAGTTGTGACCATCTCCTCTACAATACTTGTCAGGATGGAGATTTTTTTAATGTCAGTATGTGGCATTTTCTATGTTGTAAGATATATAGGTTTGGCTTCATTTATTTTAATTTATTTTTATTAGTTTTATTTAAAAATGATCAAAAATTTGAAAAATGATAAATATTAGTAATGATAGATATTAGTTGTTAAAATTGTATAATCTAAGAAAATTCTATAGTTTTTTCAAGTGACTAAATTCATTTCTGTATTATAAACAAAGGAAAATGACAATTTAACCAATCATTAAAATAACATGAAAAATAAAATATCTAATAAATAAAGTTTACTACATAGATTACTGTGTTTTATTTTAATGTAAAGTGTTATTTTACATAAAATATTCAAAATCCATTTACCTAAATATATACTAATAATTAAAATTATTGGAATTGGCATGATCCCACGTCTTCTAGTGAGAGAGTCATTTACCTAAATATATACTAATAATTAAAATTACTAGAATTGGCATGATACTAACTTAACACAACAATTTTATATATTTTATTAATTAATTAAATATATTTTTATAGAGGAAGTTCTTCTCAACAACACAACAAATTCATGAGGAAATATCTCAACTACATCTATATAAATAAGATTCGATAGTTAGAAAAGATTTTTCACGGCTAACTGGATCTAACAAATATAAATCAATCTTCATAAGCATTGATTCTAACACTAAATCCAATCCATTGATGAATTCAAAACTACAATTCAAACAAAGAAAAATCACAATTCAACCAACAATTAAAATAGCATGAAAAATAAAATATCTTTATTTTAGTGTAAAGTATTATTTTACCTAAAATAATGTGTGTCAAACTGTGTATTTTTCTATGTTGTAAGTATATGGGGCTCCCATCAATCACGAAAACTTGTTTTATTTTAAGTTTTATTTTAATATTTCAAGTAAAATCTTGCAAAATATTAAAGTTTCATTAACGTTTAGCAAGTTTGTATGGTGTATAAGGTTTACCTTCTAAGTCCTGGCTTCTTATATTTTGTAAGTATATGGGCCTCCCATCAATTACGATAACTTGTTTTATGTTTTATTTTAATGTAAAGTGTTCTTCACCTAAAATCGTTTTAATGTAAAAGTGTTTTTCACCTAATATCCTTGCGAAATATTAAAGTTTCTCGTACATTTAGCAAACATATCTGGTATTTTACGTTTTCCATGTGTCAGACTGTGGCTTCATATATTGGCCTCCCATAAAACACTGTTTGATGTTACGTGACTTAACATGTGTTTTGACCGGAAATCTTGAAAACCATTAAAGTTCTTCTATAACAGATAGCAAGTCTGTTTGATGGTTAAGGTTCGTCGTCTGGGTCTATCTCTGCAGTTTCTATGGGGCTGTGGCTTTCTATGTTACATGTGCATTTTTCATATTTTCATTAAGCAAGGGATTTTCTTTTTCTATGTGCATTTTTCATATTTAGGTTAAGCAAGGTATTTGGTTTTTTCTATTTTCTTTTGTGTTATGATGGGTTTTTAAAAGTGTTTAGTTTATTTATGTTTTAATTAAATTTGGATAATGATTTTTTTTTTCAATAGGAAAATTTCTCATTTATATATTATATATAAAGTTGTGCTCTCAAAAATACAGCTCAAAAACAATACAATCACTTCTATGTAGAGAAGACTATGATGAAAATTTCTCCATTTGCAGTCTTTCAAGCAGCATGAAGGGAAAGTTCATAAGTGAAAGCAGTACAATGTTTCAATTCAAAAAAGAGTTAGAGGATCTCCAAGTGGAGCATCTCGAATATGAGGAATATTTCTTGTGGCTATGATTAGTAATCAAAATCCAGCTTTCATTGCAAGAAATTATGTTGATGATATTGGATTGAAGGTTGATCTTAGAGAAGGGATAGAGTTAGAGGCGGCCCCTCGTGTCCATATATCCAGAGGCTATATGAGATGTGTCCCACTCTTTTCTGAAGCGCTTCCTTTGAGAGATAATCGACAGATTTGTTGTGGTCTCGATGTGTATGGATATAGCTAAGCTTTTTGAAAGTGAGTTGTAAATTCCTAATTCTGTCTTTCCAAGTGAGAAGAGAGACAACTTGTAGGTCACCTCTATTGCTCATCCATTCTATAACAATGTTGGTGTTTCTGACAACTTGGAGGATATCTATATGGAGTCTAGAGGCCAGAAAAAGTGTGGCTCAGACACCTAAGAGTTCTTCCCTAGTATTGGTTTCTGGGCCACAGTTGTAAGTTCATTTGTATAAAGTGTTATGAGAAAGTTTTATTAGACCACCAACTCCACTCCAAGTGTCGTTTGCAGAGGCTGCCCCATCAACCAGCCTATAGGGATGTCTTCAAGTGCTAGTTTTTGTTTGATGTGGAGAAGCCTTGGCTTGTTTGTGTGTGTGTCGATCCAGGTGAAATAGAGGCCAAGTGCTTTGTGTGCTACTGCATTTGTCGAAGGAAAGGATTTTTCAAATATAGCTAAGTTTCTTTCTAGCCAAACTGTCCAACAAATGTAAGGAGAAAGATATCTGTGTTTTTTCTCTAAATGAGTCCATGAATCAAAACATGTTGCAAGTGTAATTCTATCCCAAGAAGTGTGAATTTTAAGTGCCAATGTTGTAATTTTCTAGACCTTCTTGAAGAAGGTGCACTTGGTGAAGAGGTGATTGATTGATTCTGAATCATATTTGCACAGTGAGCAATAGATTGGACCCGTCCAACCTTTTTTTATGAGGTTATCCCACGTGTTTGTTTTATTTTCAATGAGCATCTAGGTGAATTTTTTTTTTTTTTGGAGGAATGTTCCGAGCCCAGAAACCATGTTTCCAGCCTCTGAGATTTGTGGTCCAGTGCAGATTTGAGATCATTGCATAGACATTTTAAGCTATGAGAAAACTTGAACGGTCGCCCCATGTCCAATGTGGATGTTCTATCGTGGGAGTTAGAGGAATGCCTAGTTGTGTGAGAGCCAAAAAAAAGTTTTCCCAGTCATGAGCAACATCATTTGAGATGCCAAGAGAGGCATTGGTGATCCAATTGTCAGGTTGTGTGTCTGATCTGTAGGAGGCACGAATTTGTGAGAGGAATGAGATATGTTTTGTGTTTAGGTGTGTTATAAGCTATGGGGAGAGATTGACGAAAGCATTCATCCCAAGAATGCAATCATAATCGAGATGTGTCTCCTGAGCCAAGATGCCAGGAGAGCCAAGTAGTGATCAAACTTTTAGATTTTAGGAATTTTTTCTAAAAGAAAGATGTCGATCTAGGAATGTCAGTCTCCACAGAGAGCCAAATCTTAACTGAGTAGTGATAGAGATATTTGTCGAGGATTATTGTGTGCCAGATACCCGGTTTTATGAGAATGCACCACAAAGTACTGGCATCAAGTGCTTGGCTAAAGAAAAGAGGATTTTGAATCCCCTAACCTTCTTTATTCTTTGGATTCGCTAGGGTTTGCCAACTACAAAGATGTTGACGAGTGTGAATGGAGCATCCAGACCAAAGAAATTTGAACATCATCTTGTGGAGCTTTGTAAGGACAGAGGTAGGTATGGTGGCTAGGGCCACCCAATACACTGTCTGTCCTTCAAGAACAACTTTGAGCAGTGTGAAATGTCCTCCAAGTGAGATCCACCTCGTGGTCCAATGTCCAATTCTTTTTTCCACTTTGATGAGAAACTAGTTCCAATCAGATGGCTTGCAAGTGTTTGGTTTTAGGAAATAGCCCAGATATTTTAAGCTAGAGACTGGTAAAAACGTGTGGCAGAAAATACCTTTTATCTAGTCCAAAGAAGGGCAGGAAATATTTGTAAAGTGGAAGGAAGATTTGTTCCAATTTATTGTCAAGCCTATGGCACTGCAGAATATGTTTAAGATCTCCTTGATTTATGTCCATTCATTTAGTGTTCCCTTGGTCAAGATGAGTATGGCATCTGCAAAATGGAGGTGAAGGATCTTGTTTGTTGTGGACACCAAGAGTCCAATGATCTTGCCTTCATATTGGGTTGATTTGAGAAGAAGGCTCAAAGCTTCCATTGCTAGTATGAAGAGTAATGGTGAGAGGGGACAACCCTATCTCAATCCTCTTCCCATGCAGAAGAAAGTGGAGGCTTCTCCATTGACCAGAATGGCGAGATTAGCACTTGTAATGCAGCTCATAATCCATTTTTATGTTTGTGGGTTGAAGCCTATCTGTTGGAGGATTAATCTAATGAAATCCCAGTCGATGCAGTCGAAGGAATTTTTAAGGTCCAATTTGAGGATGAGAGCTTTGGATTTTTTTGATTTTATACTATGAAGGCATTCGTGGGTTGTGCCTATGGAATCTATAATTTGGCGGCCTTTTAAAACCCCCTGGTGATCCTATGAGAGAAAGCATGAGAGAATGGGCTTGATTATTATGGATATGATTTTTGAGATGAGCTTGTAGCAAAGGTTACAAAGGGCTATAGGTCTGTAGTCTCCAAAGGAGGATGATGCATCAGCTTTGGGGATGAGAGTAAGAAACGTTGAGTTTAATGTGCCGGTGACTTTCCCACGAATCCTGTTGTTCTCCACAAGTGTCAGGAGGTATGGGCCAATAAAGTCAAAGAAGTGTAAGTAAAATTATACCATCCAACCATCTGATCCTAGACTCTTGTCTTTAGAGAAAGATTTTAGTGCCAAAAGGATTTCCTGTAGTTAGCATGGGTTGTCCATGGAAATATGTCAGCCTCCGAGACTGAGTGAGAAAAATGACTGGCCACTGAGACTAAGCTTTGTAGATTTTCATTGGGATTCTGGTCAAAAAATGGTTTGAAGTAATTGACAGTTGCATACTTTAAAGCATTCTGTCCTCTGTGGAGCATTTCAGCTTCATCCAGAATTTTCCAAATGTGTTTGTGGTTCTTGCGAGAACTGGCTATTTTATGGAAGCATTTGGTATTGTGGTCGCCACATTTAAGCCAAGTAGATCTGCTTCGTTGCCTCCATGTGGACTCATTTTTTAGAAGCAGTGCATTTATTTCCAATTCAAGATTTTGAATAGAAAGCTTGTCATCATCATAAATTCATATGTTAGCTTCAAGTAAAATGTCATCCCTGATGGCAGAGTCAAGCTCCAGAAGATGGCGAGAATTATGTTGGTGAAGTGCAGCAACCCAATGCTTAATTCGAGCTTTAATACAGTGGAGTTTCTAGGAAAAACGATTTTGTATACACTGCTCGGTATGAAAATTTGTGTCTTTCTAGACATCAACCACAATTGTATTGAACTCGACTTCAATAAGCCAACCTACATTCAATTTGAAAGGGTAGGCAATTCTGCTACGTGTTGTATCCAATTGAAGTGCTATGGGGGCATGATCGGAAAGAAATGGGTAACATACCCAAGATCTGATTCTGTCCTCAAAAGAGATGAGCTACTCAGTGAGAAAAAAACAACCTAGTCTCTTTGATATTGTAGTTGTGCCTTACTTAAAACTAACAACAATCACATTAGTAATATTAATTTGTTGGTATATTAGACCTTAATAAAGAAAGCTATTACTTCAATTTCTTTATAATTGTATTTGTATTTTCAAATTAGAAACTAATTTGGGAATAGGCAAGGCAATCTAAGAGGAAGTGTTTTTCATGTTCAACCCTCTTAGTGTCACAAAGATGACATATTATTTCATCCCAAGGTGTTTTGGGAATTTCCCACCTCCAAGTTTCTTCTTTGCACTTCTTAAATCTTAGAGGTACTTTTGATCTTCTAAATTAGGGTTGACCACCTCCTTCTTCTATCTTAGTTTATTTTTGTTCTCTAATTYTTTATCACACCACATATTCTCTWTATATTTAGAAGTARTAATATTATAACCATTTTTCATGAAGAATTCTTGTATGCCTTGATATTTTTATGCCATCCCGACTTGAKCTTGTGGTGGTTTTAACTAGATTTTGAAGCAATTTTTGGGAACCTCTGGTTGTCCTTGTTGTTTATATTGTCTCTTTAAGTTAGATATATAATCATAGCAATGCTCTCAATGGAGAAAATTTTTTCTTAAATGAAGAGGATAGGATAGGGTGTATTTCCCTTAATTTTGATATTATAAGTTATACAATTCTTTTGGATTTGTTGAAATAATAATAAATATTAATTATTTCAACATATTTTTATGCTTTTCGGATATTAGCAACAACCACATTAATAATATTAATGCGCATGTATATTTAGTACATTGATAATATTTTCTCCAATAATATGTCTTAAATATACACTTATCATAAGTATACAAACACATTAATATTATATTATGTTTATATAGATTAATACAAACATTAATATAAGTTATGGCAAGGAGTCCCCTACTCTCACTGGTATAGTCATCAATCTTCTTCTTTATGCAGGTGATATCATTATTATGGCAAGGAGTCCCCATGATCTTGAAAACCAACTAAGAATCCTCAAGGATTTTCCCTCCAATATGGGTATGACTGTTAATACATATAATACTAAGGTCATGATTATTAAATCCAATAAGATATCTTATGATACCTTTGTATATGACAACAACAACTTGGAGAAAGTGACTTCATACAAATATCTTGGAATTGATATTCATCACAAGCTCAATTGGAATTAGCATTCATAAAAGGATTATTGGGGGATAGAAAGCTTATTATGAGCTTGAAAACAATTGTAATTCAGTTGATCTTTGGATTTGGGATAAGAAGAAACTCCTCTTTGAGACTCTTGTTACACATTTTATTCTTTATGAATGTGAAGTATGGGGTTGTAGTATCTCTCATGAATCCTGGAGAAAGATAGAGCAAATAAAAAATAATTTTATAACCTATAATCTCAAAATTAAAGGAAATACGCCCTATCCTGTCCTCCTCTTAGAAACAAGTCTCTCCCCCATTGAGAGCATGGCTATGACTAGATACCTAATGTATAAGAACAAGTTAAACAACATGGAAGACAAGAGGCTACCTAAAATTTCTTCAAAATCAAGTCATAACCACCATCGACTCAAGCGAGGATGGCATA
Source organism: Picea glauca (assembly GCA_000966675.3). NCBI lineage: Eukaryota > Viridiplantae > Streptophyta > Pinopsida > Pinales > Pinaceae > Picea > Picea glauca. Next base: position 34,662 of record JZKD02S1992884.1, on the reverse strand, counting down.
AAGATGTCCAGTCTTGGCTAAACTATTGGGGAATCATGGAAGAAATCATTTTGCAGAATAAAGATACTCTTAAAAATAACGTCAAATCAAAATTTAAGGAGAAAATGTGGTGTGATAAAGAGTTAGAGGAAAAAGGAAAATTAAGTTATTATAATGTAATCAACCCTAATCTAGAAGATCAAAATTATCTATTTTTCCAAGTGTAAAGAAAAAAATAAGCATTGCTAAGATAAGAACAAATTCTCATGAGCTCCATAGTGAAACTGGACGTTGGTTAATTCTTAAAATTCCATGGGATGAAAGAGTGTGTCACCTTTGTGACACTGAGAATGTTGAAGATGAAAAATACATTTATATTATTATATTAAGGTATTGATATAATAAAAAATAATTTATTAATAAATTATTAACACATTAATAAAGTAATAAAATATTAATAATTGATTAATATATTGATGAGATAATATATTAATGAGCTAAAGTATTATTGTATTAATTAAATAATATATTAATGATATATAAATTAATGTATAACACAGTAAATAGAATTATTAAAATATTATAAATTAAAGTATTAAAACATTAATGTATAACTTATTGTATGAATTTAAGGTATTGATTGATTAATAATAATGTAAAGTACATAATTTAATTAATGTGAATGTGATGTATAAATTAAATTATTTATATATTAATGTGTAATATAATGTATTAATGAAATTAATAAATAAATTGTCCCCGAGGTGTAGGACAGTCGGTGACGGAGTGTGTTGTTAAGCCACTCCGTGATGTTAAAGTCACCAGTTCGAAACCTGCGGGGACAAAAAATTCAACCAAGTTAAGGGTTGGTGTGGCTCAGGCCGGGTGCGATCCCCGGGTGATTTTGACGGATTAGATGCCCCTGAGTCGCGGTTTCTCAAGCCACAGGTTAATCGCGGATTCTGCACAAATTAACAAACAAAAAAAAAGAAATTAATAAATAAATTAATACAATATTAAATAATATATGGTTAAACTATTAATATAATAATAAAGTAAAAATACATTAAAACTATTTAATAATATTATTATATAAATACAAAACATTAATATATTACATTTTTACTTGAAAGTATCAATGCATTAATACAATATTCATGTATACATTAATTCAATTGATACAATAAATATTAATGCATTAACACAATTTGCTAAATTAATAATGTAATACATTGAAAATATATTAATAAACTAATAATATATTAAGAAAGTATTAATACATTAAATTTACACTTTATACTATATTAATTTAATTATTAGTATTTTATCTTTATTAATGTATTAACAATTAAATTTAAAAATTACATTTCAATTGAGTTATTATTAAATTAATTATTATAAAGTAATACATTAGTAATGCAGAAATACATAAATGTGATATTACATAAATGAAATAATATATTAATGATTGATTAATTAATATATTAAATGTAAATAAATTAATTTATTAAAGTATGAATGTATTGATGAATTAATACATTAATGTAATGTATAAATTGAAGCATGAATATATTAATGTATAATGTGATGTATTAATGTAACAAGTTAATTAAAAACATATTAATAATGTATTAATATATTAATAGAATAATACATTAATGTACTAAAGTATTAATGTATTAATTAAATAATACATCAATGATATATAAGTTAATGTATAAAATAATAATTATAAGTATTAAATGCATTAAATAATTGAAAAAATAATGTAATTTATAAACTAAAGTATTAAAACATTAATGTATGACTTATTGTATGAAGGTAATATTCGGCTATGTCTATGTAATTTATAAATTAAAGTATTAAAACATTAATGTATAGCTTATTGTATGAAGGTAATATTGAGCTATGTCTATCATTGCAATGTTGGGCTATGTCTGTCACATTGTGACATTAGGTTCTATACATCACATAGCAACAAGGGGTTATGTTCGTCACATTGGGACGTTTGGAAATTTTTGTCACATTGTGACGTCACGATATGCACGTATATCACACCATGGTGCTATGGTTCGTTAGATAGTGATGATGAGTCTATGTGCATATCATTGTGACGTTAGAAAGTTCATCGCATTGTAACAAAGAAAAGAGTTTTGTAACATAATGTGGTATGAACATTAACATCACATATCAATGTGGGTTATAATCATCACATTGTGATGTCAACAAATGTTCATTTCATTGCAATGTAGGGTTATGTTTCTCACATTGCGAGAATGGGCTCTGCAGATTACATTGTGACAAGCGGTTATATTCGTCACATTGCGATGCTTGAAAATGTTTGGAACATTACACAATTAGGTTCTATACATCACATTGCGACAAGGGGTTATGTCTGTCACATGTGACATATGGAAAAAAAATTCATAATGCGACATTGGTTTTTGTACATCATATTGCGACACGGGGTTATGTTTGTCACATTGCGATGTTTGAAAATGTTTGTCACATTGTAGCATTAAGATATGTGTGTAACATTGTGTCGTGAGGATATCTTCATCAAAATGCAATGACAAGGCTATGTTCATCACATTGTGACATCTATTTATAATAATCACATAGGAATGCTACTATGTTTTTTCATATTGCAATGTTACTATGTCCATCACATTGCGATGTTAGAATGTAGGGTTTTTGTACGTCACATTGTGTTGGTTGGTTTTCTATATCAGACTTGAATGTTGGCATATGTTCATTAGATTCTGACATCGAAAAATGATGATATTCAAGAATACATTAATTCAATAAATAAAATAATTATTAAGGAATTAATACAATATGTTATATTAATACAGTAATACATTGAAAATACATTAATAAACTAATAATATACGAAGAAAGTATTAATACATTAAATTTAAGCTTTATATTGTATTAAATTAATTATTAGTATTTTATTGTTTGAATGTATTAATACTTAAATTTAAACAATTTTTCTTCTTTTAAATAAAAAAGGGGGTTTGGATCCTATTGCATTAACTTTCAAACTTACAGATATGCTTGGATTGCCAACTGTCCCGTCGGGTTAACAGAAACTGGGACAACCGGCCTCCTATGTAGTTTATATAAAAAAATGGGCTGCCATATGTCCCGCCTGGAGGAAACCAGGACATATGGCCACCATTAGTCTGAGAATGTTCCTTTACCTCTTGAATTACAACATAATAAAACCTTGACAGTGCTAGAACACTAGCTCTAATGAAAACAAAATTTCTAACCAGATACATTAACTATAACAACTACCCGGTGGTCGCTGGGTTTTCCACATCAACATTTCCTTCTTTCTTTCCTTCTCTTGCTGGCAGCGCAAAGGGTGGTTCACATGTCGGGCAATGATGTCATGGCTGCGTGTTGGAGTAAGCATCATAAAGCATGTCTATGCGTTGGTTAATTTGCATGGCACAATGGATTTGGTCTTCCACCAGGCTTCTCAAATCAAACATCATCTTCAGGTGTTCTAGGTGGATGAATGGCAACTGGACATGCCATTCTTCCTACATGATGGATATGTGATGTGGCATAGGATCCTCGCCACCCTCCCTCTCCCAGCTCTCCCCCATCAGTGCACCGCCTGGTTTAATGGCCTCCTCCTCACCTGCCTCATTCCTTTATTGTGGTCCCATGTCCTCGGCCAGGTTCCCTGACCAATTTCATCCCTTCTGAGTCTTATGATCATCAACACCCAAAGATAATTCACCTATGTTTTTTGTTGCCTTCACATCCAAGGCTTCCATAATTTCTTCTTCGATAAAGTATGTAGGAGGTTCCTCCATTTGGTCGACCTCTCTATGGAAGCTGAGCAGTGTCCCTGTGGCCTTCATAGTAGCCTCCTCCGGAGAGAAGGTTGGTGGATTCCAACTGTCAGGAACAGTGAAGAGGAGGTGTTTTGGAGGAGCCTGAATGGGTTCTTCTAGAAATATTTCCTCCACATAGGCAATGGGAGGGATCCTGGGCTTCCTGGATTTATGGATGAGCTGCGTCCGAGCCATGGAAAACACCCATTCAAATCTTTATTGTCTCTTCTGGAGAGCATCGAAGGCATACCAGGCAGTGTCCCTGCACCACTTACCTCTTTCCCTCGGCATGTGTATGAGCAGGACATTGACCAGAGCTTCAATGGGGTTGCTATCACTGCATCAATGCTTGAAATTGTCTGGATTCTACTTCTCAAACTCGAAATGAGTTCTTCCCCGGCCCAAAACCCTAATATTCATGAGGATGATCATGACAGGATATGCCATTAAGGCTACTTCCTTAGTGCTCTATGTGTCCATCCTCTTCACTCACGTGGGAGGACGCATCCCATGGGCCTGGCTGCTTGGGCTTGCTCCCACCCTTAATGGTGAGGGGATGGGAGCCGATGGCCTGTATTTAAGGCCCAACCTGACTCTATACCACGTGGCCTGGCTGCGCGACGTGGCACCCCATCTGGGGTACTTAAATTTAAACATTACATTAATCTATTGAATTAAATTATTATATTAGAGTATTAATATAATAAAACAATATTTATATATTAATAAAGTAATAAAATATTAATAAAGTAATAAAATATTAATAAAGTATTAAAATATTAATAAAATAATAAAATATTAATAATGTATTAATACAAAAATATTTTGTTATGACTGTAGAACTGGGAATGAACTCTAAATTGAACTAGGGTTAGGGTTTTAGCTTAGCCCTTGGTGCACTTGGCCACCCCTGGAGGGGCAAGCCATGCGCCCAAGCGATGAGGGGTCATGAGTTTCATCCTACAGTGATGTTGCAATGCAAGGAAGCATAAGTTGCGACTCTCATCAACCGACCTTCAAACTGCCCCCAGATATGTGCTCCCAGCTTCTTTTCAAAGGCTCAATCAAAGGAAAGGAAATGGAAATTGATTCAATGAACACTCAGACGAAGGAAACGTGCCCCTGGGAAAACAAAAAATGCATCCCTCAGACACCACTAGCACCAAAATACATCATCATCTCTCCCATAATAGAAGAACAGAAACAATACATGTGAGATTATGCCCTGATCAGTATATTCTTAGGGATATGGCCCTTAAAACGTGAGTTGATATAATGGATAAAACAATAGTGGAAATTCAAAGGTCATTATGAACTACAGTTGGGATCCAAAGGTTTCTTCACCATAATCCTACACAATATGGAGGATAGGAACCACATATTTGATGGAGGGACTTACTTCTTCAACTCAACTAGTCTCTTATTTCACTTATGGATGAAGAAGCTCATCCCTGAAACATAGGATTTTGCACATGAACCAATTTGGATTTGACTCTATTCCCTGCCACAGGAGTTATGGCTAGAAGAAGTATTGGCGAGCATTGAAAATACCATTGGGGTATATGTGAAATCCTCAGAAGAAACCAAGCAGAGAAAGTATACCGTGTATGCCCGTATTTGTGTCTACCTGAATATCTCTAAACCCCTACCAGGCTCAATTTCCCTGGAATACCAAGATGAGGACTAGTATCAAACCATTGATTGCGAGAACATATTGTTTCGCTGCAGGAAATTCCACGAGCACGAGAATATCTTTAGATACTACCCCCTCAATGTGGGTAGAAAAGATGAAAACCATGAAACAAGGAAAGCAAAGGATGGATTCATAAATGTTGCAGGAATATGATGCCAAGTGGCCAGAAAAATATTCGCAACTGTAACCATGGAACCACCCTCCAACAACCCATTCAATTCCCTACACCAAATACCAGAGAGCATGGATGCTCCATAGGTCCCTCCTACGATGGAGGCTCTTCATGGAAACCCATAAGGAAAAGTGGTGTAAACCCTTGTCATGGAACAAGTTTCATCCATTCCCTCTTCCAGTGCTAAGGATGACAACTTTTAGATCTAGAAGATGGAGATGTTGAAATGGACCTAGATGAGTAGGATCTCACTGGTATAGATATCGAGCATCTAGAACAAGCCTACCGTCATAAAAAACTATATACCATTCCTCCTTATCAGTTACGCAAAGCCAAAAAATTCTTTCTCAGCTCTTCAGTGGGTTCCATAACTAGATCCAACTCAGGTCTAGGCATCCAAGGGAGTCAACTAAAAGAGAAACACAAGACTCAGAAAGAGGAAAATAAAAGGGGAAAAAAATCCACCCAGAAGCTCATACAGGAGATTGGACACTTCATGGTTAACTTAGGTTAGATACATCTCATTTCTGACATATTTTCCCCCCTCCCCTCCCCATCCTCATCATGAAGCTCATCTCTTGGAATATCCGGGAACTCAATGGTCATAGTAAGCAAAGGATACTATGAGAATGTATTATAGAGGAACAACCTGATATCATGTTTCTTCAAGAAACAAAATGTCCAATGGAGGAAATAGATAGAGTTCTCTCTGAGTGTTGGAAGAAAGGGAAAATGATTTGTACCGATGCAACATGAACGACCGGAGGTCTAGCCATTCTCTGGAACTCGATCTCTATTCTCATGGAGAATTTCTTCACCACCATGTGGTCAATCTCGGTGGAATACATGATTATGGGTTCCAACAAGCCTGGCTTCCTCACAAATGTGTATGGGCCGACTTCTCCAAGGGAAAATACAACCTTCATTCATAATATGGAAGGGATATATACCCTCACTATTGATAGTTCATGGATACTGGGTGGATATTTTAATATGATCTACAACCTAGATGAGAAAAGAGGAGGAATATGCAGACTTGAGGTGGAATCATAGCACTTTCAAGACTTAGTTGACAAGTTGGTCCTCATCTAACTGGAAACAAAAAATGGCCTTTACACCTGGTCAAACTGACGATCAGGGTCCCAACAGGTTGTGTGTTGCCTTGATCGCTTCCACATTTCAGACTCCCTCTTGATGGATGGAATAGCCTTGGAAGCCAGCATACTAGATGCCCCTGGGTATGATCACTCGCCCATCCAACTTTTGTTATACATTATGGCTTCTACGGGACGCAAGCCCTTCATATTTGAGTATTTTTGGCTCATCCACTCAGACTTCCAAACTATATCCCACATATGGTGGAAGGAAGTGACCATTCCTTATGGTTCCAAGATGTACCATTTCCAGTAGAAACTTAAAAAATACAAGGAACACCTCAAGCTATGGAGAAAACAAACCTTTAGAAAAATCTTCAAGGCCCAACAACAACTGAACTAGCAAATGAGGATTTTGCAGATCCAAATAAGAAATTAGTGCATCATAGAGGAACTCAAGGAGCAGGAAGTAATGATAAGTCAAAATATGGGTGAAAGGTGAGCTCAAGAGGAGAGCCTTTGGAGAAACAAATCTAAGGTGAAATGGATAAAGGAGGGATATAGAAACACAAATTTATTCCATATATATACTATTCAACGAAGACATATCAACCACATCTCACACCTAGTTACGAAATAAGGCCAAAATATTCATTCTCACAACGACCTGGAAAAGGATTTGGTCTCCTTTCTTCAAGATCTCCTCTCCGAACCTCTGAGAGATTGATCTCGTGCCATTTCTAAAATCACTCAGAGCATCCCTTCCAAAATCACTCAGGAATAGAATGAATCTCTGATGAGACCTATCATGATTGAATAAGTATACTTGGTGCTTCAAGATACTTCAGAAGGAAAATCTCCCTGGCCGATCGAATTCACTGCGTATTTTTTCCACCACTATTGGCCCATGGTACAGGAGGAAGTATGGGAAATCATTGAGGACTCCAGGGATTCGGTTTAGGTCCTTCTAGCTCTAAATGCCACCTTTCTCACCCTTATCCCCAAAGAAGAGTGAATCACTCACCCAAAATAATTCAGGCTGATATCTCTTTGCAACACAATCTCCAAGCTTCTAACAAAGTTGATCGCTCGATGCCTCAAACCTCTCCTTCTCTTCATCATCTCTCCCAAGGAGTCAGGATATGTGGAAGGAAGGAAAATCCTAGACAGCGTCATCCTAGTGCACAAAGTCATCCACTCACTTCAGAATACCAGAACTTGAGGTATGTTGTTAAAGATGGATCTTTCCAAAGCGTTTGATAATATAAGTTTGGCTTACATGCGTTATGTGATTTTTTCCTTTGGCTTTTCTCCCACCTAGGTTGACTGGATATTGAATCTAACCTCCTCTACCTTTTTTCTATCCTCACCAATGGCATTTCCTCCCTCCCCTTATCATCCTATCGAGCAATACATCAAGGGGACCCCCTTTCACCCTTCCTCTTCATCATCATAGAGGAAGGCCTAAGTCGGTTTATTCAAGCCTCCATTGCAAACCTTTCTTTAGATGAGTTATCCTTGCACGGTATCGATCCTCTGGTCACCCACATTCAGTTCATTGATGATACCTTAATGATGGGCTCCCCCATGGTCCAAGAGGCACACAAAATCCTCCATATCCTTCAAACCTTATGTGATGCCTTAGGAATGGATTTAAACAAAGAAAAATATCATATCTTCCTTTTTAACACCTCAATCCCTGTCTAACTTCATATAGAAGAGATCTTGGGTGTCACTCATAGCTCCCTTCCATCCAAATATCTTGGTATTCCTCTCCTAGACAAATCCCTTCGAAACAACTCCTAGGAAGGCTTTCTCACCTCCTTTTCGAAAAGACTCTCTTCTTGGACTTTTCGTGTGCTCAAGCTTCCCAGTCACCTTATCCTCCTTAAGTCTATTGTGAAAGCCTTTCCAATCTACACCTTCTCAGCCTCCAATCTTCATCCTCAATGCCATCAAAACCCTCAAAGAAAATTTATGTGGTAGGGGGTAAAGACAGAGGAAACAATGGCTCTGATTAGCTGGGAAAAGCTATGAAATACAAAATCATAGGGAGGCCTCGAGCTAAGGGATCCAGTGACTCTAGAAAAAATCCTTAGTGAAATTTTTTTGTGGATATGGCTCATGTGCCCCCAATATCTCTAGGCCAATATTTGGAGGAGGAAGTACGTGCCCAACATTGATGAAAATAACCTTATCATATGGAATGGGAATAATCCAAGGTTCTTAATTTGGACTGCGACCAATCAAAACCATCTTTTGGTGGCCAATCACACCTTCTGAGAAGTTCGTAATGAAAAACCAACATCATTCTAGAATGACTCGTGGAAACAATTTCTCGTTACAGTGCATGATTCCCTAGCTGACACCTTCCTTGTCTCGGCTACCAAGAGGGAATGATGACAGTAGCATACTAATGGAAAGAGACTGACGATAGTAGCAGACTATTGGAAAGAGAATCCCCCTGGCACGACCTGGAAAATATGGAAATCCTCTAGAAGTGATCTCCACATTGCAGAGCACGTGGATCTTCAACCCTAGTACAATCTGACCACTACTAGGAAAATCCAAATCCTTTAGGGAGAGGACATTTTAAGATGGGGAAACTCCTCATAGGTCATATTTGATATGCATGAAGCTTACACTATCAAGGTGGCCTATCACCCTATCCCCCACGAGAAGATATGGAAGAAAATTTGGTCAGCCAAACATTGGCCAAAAACTAGCACCTTCCTCTGGCTTATGACTCACAAAATTATTATTACTTGGGATAATATCATGAAGCAAGGATTTATAGGGCCATCTATATGTCATCTCTTCTTAGGGGAGGTGGAATAGAAAAATAATCTTCTCAATCTCTTCTTCTATATCTCACAAGTTTGGGATCAATGCGCCATAGTCATGCGCATCACAGATTTCAAGCGAGAGAGCCTAAGGGAAATCATTGAATAATGGAGGGAAAAAAACATCCACTCTCCCATCCTCAATCGCATTTGGCAGCTACTTTTTGGTTTCACTCTTTGGAAGCTTTGGAAAAAGTGGAATAGGCGTATCTTCCTAACAACCCATCAGGACTGGCAAACTATCTGGACTCTAATACATAGCAATATCAGAGAAACCATAAATCTATAGCTGTGGAAAGAAACAAACTTGAAATGTCCTACACATGAATAGAGAATCTTGGATAGTTGGAATGTCACTCCAAATCCCTTTCTCAGCAAAAATACCTAGCATTCCCAAACAAAAGGTAGCCCCTATCGTTGTTCTCCTCTGCCTGCAGGATTCGTCAACATAAACTTCAATGGTGCCTCTAAAGGAAATACAGGTGCAATAAGTTTTGGTGTGGTCTTCTGCAATAGCCAGGGGAACATCTTGCTCATCTCAGCAGGCAGTCTGGGTCACAAAAAAAACAATGCGGTAGAGATATGGGGTCTCACAAAAGGTATACCATTAGCTCATGGTCAGGGATACCATCAATTGATTATGGAGGGGGACTCTTAAGTAATTCTTAATCTCTTTAGGAAAATTCTTAATGGAACAGACCCAGAAAAAATCTCCCCATGTTTGCATCTTCCTGTGGGGTTCAGTACCATCGCAACTCTCATTCGGTCTCACCTAGATCCCATCCCTTTGCACATATGAAGTAAATCTAATCATATTGTGGACGATTTAGCCAATATAATATTTGCCTTAGAGGGACCAGACCTTCTCTGCATGGCCTCCACCCACACATAACATCCTATAATCCAAAGGTTCCTTGATCGAGCTCTCACTATAGACGCCCCCCCGGATGGGATGTTACTAGGAGACTTGTGTCCAAATTTAGGGGATGACGCCTTCCAATGCATTGCCAACCACATGACTGGTGCATGCACCTCCCCTCCTCCCACACCATGAAAATGTGCATGCCTCACTTCATCTAGAGCGCCATTAACTGCTGGAATGCGCTCCTCCCCGTCTCTTCGTCTGATCAATGGAGAAGACTTTATGGTGGTCACCTCTACATGTGTGTGTATTCCCTCTCCAAAACTATTCATATCATGTCGCTCCTCCATTGGTCCATTAGTTCTTCCTCTTCCCAGCAGAGAAAACACTCGGTCTTCATTCCTCCATGGTTTTTATTTGTTTAGTTAGCCAGCTCTCAGTGCCTTCATAACTTATTTTCTCTTCGGCCATGCCTCAAGTTCGAGGGAAATCCAAGCAGGGCTCATCCTGGTACTACAACATGCCTTGAATGGCCATCAGGCCTCAACCTTCCCTAGCACCATCGCACAACACTACGCCTTCTTCACTTTCCTCCTCTGGTCAGTCCTCTCAGAGACAAAGCGACCTCCTACTTTTGTTCTCATCATGGGCCTGCCAAGTCAAATGGTTCGACCTCTTGTGGAATTTACTAAGCTTCACCACCGACCCATTACCATACATGTTCTACTGATGGGGCCACTTGCCTCACCATTGGTGGAGATTCCTCCTCCTCCTCATCTGACTCTTTTCTCTTTCTAGTCATAACACGCATATGATGTACCCTCTTCCTATATATCTTTCCCTCCCTAACTCAAAGAATCATCGTTGATCTGAAGCTAAATCGTATGGGCACAAACAACACATGTCCATATCGAAATAATATGAGATATCCATTCCTCTTAATATATGAGGCTGAGAGGACACTCCTCCTTATTTATGGCACCCATAACACATATGACACCCTTAACACCTCTCCTGAAGACTCAAATAGGAACGATACTGTACCAGATTCTCATGTTACATGCTTGGTTCCCCTGCCAATATCAACACACAAATTTGAGCTAGTCTCTGTGAAAGTGTCAAAGAACTCTTCAAAATCTATCATGTGGAAATATGTTCCACTATCCACCAACTAGGCCCCCTTGCTAGATATTGTACTTGAAATGGAAAATACCAACAAGATCTCCCTCTAGAACCCATCTGTAACCTCGTCAATCTGTCTGCTAATACATGTTGCCTTTTCCCCCTTGCCCTCTGGTGTGGAAACTGTGAAGCATAGTGCCCAAATTCATGACACTCAAAACATATGATCTTACTAAGATCCTTCCTCCATCTTGGATCTGGAGATGTTTCTCTCTCGTGAGAATCTCTTCTCCGAGGAGAAACTCTTCTACACGGAGAACCTCTTCTTCACTTCAAGACTGCAAGGGAATGATTCTCATCACGTCTACTCTTCATTAAACCATCCATGTACTACCTCAACACCAATAAAGTATCCTCCTAGATACAATCAATCCATATCCTATCAAACCCTAGAAACATATTTCGTGCATAGATCCCCTACACAAAATGTTCCCAAGACCTGGAAATACCTCTCAAATCTATAATCACCAACTCAACATCCAATAACACATGTCCATCCCAGAACAACACTACATAACCCTACTCTTCAATACCCGAGGCTGATAACACACTCCTGGCACCCATAACACATTTTCCACTCACAACACATCACATGAATCCATCCAAAATACCACCGCTCCAAATCCGTGTACTGCATGTTTGGTCATCATACAAGCTCCTCGTACATACCTAAGTTAGAGACTATGAAGCTCATGAAAAAATATTGTGCCCCTGTCATGTGCCAGTGGCTCCCACTAGATAAAAACCATGTAATCGTCCAAGGAAAGAATCATGCTTCCCAAAGTCACGATGATAGAATGAAATTATGCCCAAGTCCATCATCCAAGTCACCAAAACATATATGTTTCTGCACATGCTATCATTGATCATGTGTCCTCATCTGAACAGTCTCAAGTTGTGGTTGGAAACTCAGTCTAGTCCACTCTAGACAACCACAACTCATCTCTGCAAGTCTCCTCATCCTCTTGGGTCAAATACCTCATACATCATTATACCTCAACAATGTACAACTCTCTGGCTCGATGAAGACTCTATATCATCAAAATCCCATCAACATGAAGCTATCTCATTCATTCCAAAGCACCAAAGTTTCACCCATCGCATCTCACTATGAAAAGTAATTGAAAGTCCATCGTCAGAGTTGGAAATATGTCACACAACATACTGCTATGATCCATGATCTCTGTGAATCCACAAGAACTCCCAACTTGCCACACCACCAAGCTGCAATATTACACAACTCCTCATCTAAAAATTCTTCTCCATATCTCAACCTAGATAC
>JZKD02S1992873.1:18332-30928 GCA_000966675.3 Picea glauca | reverse complement strand
TTGTTACCATGATTAAACAATTTTTCTTATTTTAAACTCTTTACAGAGCACTCAATGACAATCACAATAATGCAGGGAAGTAAGCAATAGAACATTCAAAATCATTCACACATATGAGATACATAGAGACAGATATTTCCTGAGGAAACCCATAAAGGGTAAAAACCTCTTATTATTTATATGATAAGTAATCTCTACATTCTGTACATTATCATACTTATGAGAACCAACTCGTAATGAGGCTACAACCTCTATTTTTCAAGCTGCTACTTGCTGAGAGCACCAACTCTCTGAATTCTCTAGCACCCACTAGAAGGAAGCACCAACTCCCTGGTTTCTCTAGCACCAACTAGAAGGAAGCACCAACTCCCTGGTTTCTCTAGCACCCACTAGAAGGAAGCACCAACTCCCTAATAGTTCTAGCACCAACTGGATGGAAGCACCAACTTCCAGTTACACAGGCACCAACCTGTATATCAGAGAACCAATGTTCTCCCTTGCACCACCCTGCCACTCTGTTTTTTCTGGCTGCAACTAGATGGAAGCTACAACTCCCTGTGTTCAAGAACCCACTTGAACCTCTGAGGAAAACAATCCTCCCTAGCACCTCCCAACCACCCTTAAATATCAATCTTTTCTACTGAAACGAATTACAGTGATATAATGTTCATCAATGGCTTACCAATCTCATCACTGTTCTGCTACAATGCTCTACTCTACCTGCATCGGTCTCTTCCTGCACCCCTTCCTTACGCTTTATGTTCTTCTGCCTTTCATGCTTTGCGTGCCATGTCCCTTCTATGCACCATTCCTCTTCTGTGCATTTCGGCTGCTGCACTCTGCCTCCTTCTACACACCTGAATCACTCTCAACAAAAACACCCATCTCTTCTCTGTTTTGCGTATTTATAATATCTGTGCACCTTCTTTGTCCTCCATTCATAGTGCCTCTTCATGCTCTTCAACGTGACAGGGTTCTGTTCATCGGGTTGTTCACTGCCACTTCAATTTTTCCTCTGCTTCGCTCGCTCAAGCATCAACACACTCTCTCTATTCTGCATGTTCTACTCGTGTCGAGTCCTCTACCTCATCATCATTGCAATTCCTCATCTTTTCTGGTGGTTATGTCCATGCGTTCATCATCACTGGGTGTTGTGATGAGATTCCTTAGCCTCTCTAGCAATCGAGACTCTTTGTCTTCTCTGTCACATTCGAGATCATCCTCTTTGTTGCAGTTACAGACTTCAATGCTCTTCCATATGTCAATCCCTCTATGAACAATCTTCATTCCAATGGCAGATTCCTTGAGACTCTTCAGCTTCTCTGGCGATCACTGTGAAGTCTCTTCAAGTCCTTTGGCAAAAACAATCAGCCGTTTCTAGCAGTTACACTGTGAACCTCCAAAAACCGCATCAGTAACTGAATCGCCACTGATCGATTAACCATGAAGAGAAATAGTAGCCCTTCGATCATATTCCCAAATAACCTACACCATTGGATCATAAATGACGTGTCTCACACTTATTTCTCCATTTCACAATTCAACATTTCGACATTTCGACATTCCTTTGGTGAGGCATGTCGTCTCTCCAAGTTACGATCTCCAAAATGGAGATTAGCTTCCTGCTACCTCCTCCCTTGAGCCTTCGTCGATGTGACCATAGGTTATGACCTAGGGTAAATTCTAAACATGCATTTCACATTTCGCATTTCGGGGATTCTGTGATGAGTCGTCTCGACTCTCCATGTCCCAACCTTCGAAATGGAGCTTGTCTCTTGGAGCTCTTCTCTACAGCTCTTCGACGATGTGACCGCCGGCGGTGACCAAGCGCTTATCCATACAACACTTTCTCAATTTCTCATTTCGGCACTTTGGGACTCTTGTGATGAAGAGTCTCGACTCTTGACTCCTCCAACTCCCGGTATCCGAAACTCTGGTCGATGTGCCTATTTCAGGATTTTTGGCGTTTCACATTTTGACACTTTGGGACTCCTGTGATGAAGAGTCTCGACTCTTGACTCCTCCAACTCCCGGTATCCGAAACTCCGGTTGATGTGCATGTTTCAGGATTTTCGGTGGTTCACATTTTGGAACTTTGGGACTCCTGTGATGAAGAGTCCCGATTCTTGACTCCTCCAACTCCCGATATCCGAAACTTCGGTCGATGTGCATGTTTCAGGATTTTTGATGTTTCACATTTCGGCACTCCGGGACTCATGTGATGAAGAGTCTCGACTCTTGACTCCTCCAAATCCTGGTATCCGAAACTCTCGTTGATGTGTCTGTTTCAAGATTTTCTACGTTTTGAATTTCAGCTCTTCGGGACTCTTGTGATGAAGAGTCTTGACTCTTGACTCCAATTATCGGTATTCGAAACTATGAAATGGATTCAGATTAACATACTTCAGTGTTTCACATTCTGACATTTCGGGACTCCTATGATGAAGAGTCTCGACTCTTGACTCCTCGAACTCCCGGTATCTGAAACTCCAAAATGGAGTCAGATCAAAGATCTTATCGTGATTTCGAAGCTTCACGGGCCTTCATCGTGTCTGTTTCGAGATTTTGGGGTTTCGCATTTCGCAACTTCGAGAGGTTAGAGCACCTCCTTCCTTTGACTTTCCAGTCAACAAAATGTTGATCTGTGATGATGTGTCCTGCCCGAAGATGGGCGATCCTCCTGCTTATGGGATTTGGTAAGCCCACTTCTCCTAGCACTTTAAAGAACGCGCAGGTTCTCTTGGATCCAACGATGGTCAGACCCTGCGCTCGGATCTAGCTCACGATATTTGTCCTCCATCTTTGCACTCCAACTATCTGGATTCAGTTCTGACGGTCATCGGGAATTATGAATGGGATCCAGCGATCACTGTTTCTCTTCATTGTTACGCTTCTGATCATTCCATGCCATCATCGATGCTGATCTTCCTTGCCTTTTCAATGCCATTATCCCTGCGCTGTTGGTCGTGATCTTGGCCATCAATGAAAAACACGCATACTTTGCACTATCTCTTCTGATCTTATCGAGCTTTCTCTGCTGCGTCTTCCCAAAATACTTCTGGTGCCCGCCTGGCACATTCTTCCTATACTTAAGCCATCATTGTTGTTGTACTTTCCATCAACGACAAGAATAATCTACCTGTAAAACATGCCAACAATCACCCCCTTAAGCATTGATGGCAAAAAAGGCACCCCGACTCTTTTAACCCCCTTTGACATCAATGTCAAAGAAAACAAACTCCCCCTGAGTTGTTATAGTATTTTTATGAGGTATCAGATATTAAACCAACACAAACTCCCCCTGACAAGATGGACTCTCTTATTTGAGGCCTGCATAATATTTGTATCTAAACCAGAGTCTTCTCATTATTATTCTTGGACCTATTCATCTTCAGCTTCCGCTATATCGTCTGTAGAATACTCAATATCGCTCACCTCTCTTACTGGGACTCCTTCATCAACCTTTTCTTGTCATAACTGGATCACTCCCCCTGTCACCGTTCTCTCTTCTTCTGACTATATCCCCCCTTTGTTCCTAAAAGGTTAGCTTTCCTTGACAAGGTATTTCCTCTTGTTATCTCTACAAGATGTCATGTATATCATTTTGTAAAACAAAATGTTGTCGTTGAAGATGCTGTTGTCCTACTGAAACACTGTGTAATTGTAGCTTGTAATTTTTAAATAACCCTTGGATCTCCCCATTGATTCTCATCAATCTCTATTACCACAGTTTCATTTTTCTTCCATGATGCATACATTCCAAGGCTTTTATGACCATATTCAATCACAAGAAAAAACCGCTACAACCACTCTCATACCTGCTTTTCTTTTTCATAGATGAAGGACCTATATCAGGTTTCTTAGGAGTACTGATTTCTTCCTTGTTGTATCCAATACTAGATTTGTCATTTGGTGATATCTGACCATCCAAGAGCTTATCCAGGGTGATGGAGCTGTTTAAGAACTTGCTTTGGGTGTTTGATTTCTCAACCTTCAAAAGTTCAGCTTCCATCTTATGACATGAATCTTCTTCTTCTTCTTCCATGGGATAGATGCAAGCTGAACATTCTTTTATTGTATATGTGTCTTCTTCTTTACTTGTAGGGGAGGATTCAATATCAATATCATTAATTGACCTTATGCCTTTATTCACCACTTCTCTTGAGTTTACATTTACCTTACACTCTTTGGACGTGCACACCTCTTCACTGCCTCTGTCACTCTTTTGACTTGTACTGAGCAAATTCTGTTTCATACCATCCACAAGCAAAACGTACTGGGCATATCCTTTGACATTACTCAAACTCACCATCCCTCTATCTTTGATTTTACCCGTTCATCATTTTCAAGGATCACATCTCCTATTTTGATTTTGCATATAAGAAGAAGCTTATCCTTGTCTCCAGTCATGTGCTTGGAACATCCACTGTCTATATTCCCAGAGGCCTTTTGTTTTTGAGTTGAAAGTGCTAGACCACCTTTTTCACTATCTTTCCTTTTCCATTGCCAACCTTTCTATCTAAGAACTTTATCCTTGGATCTGCTTTGTGATTCTTCAGATGGCAGTTTGCATATTTATGGCCAAAGTTGTGACAGTTATAGCATTCAATCTCATTGTTCAATAGGTCAAAGTTATTGTTGCAGTGTTTTCTACTCATTGAATGTTTATTATTTCTTGACCTCGTGAGTTGCATGTCTCTAGACTTAATTTGGCAATTTGCAATCTGTGATGATTTGTTACTTGGTTGTATCATTCTTTGTTGTGGTAGATATTTATACCTTGAATGTCTTGCTTGATCATATCTAAATTTTAAAGAACAGTTTACAACTTTGTGACCAAAGTTAGAACAAAAAAAACAATATCCATAGAAAAATCCTTGGTACCTGGAAAATGGTTGTCTTCTTTGAGCAGGTCGATTTCTTCAATGCTGATGATTTCCTTGAGCAGGGAGTGAGTTATTTCATTGTTCTATAGATTCAGTCCTGGCACCTTTTTCTTTACTCCTCCTGGGTGGTTGATTGTCTTCCTTTGTTTCTGTAGGTTTGTTGTTGTCATTGGTTGTAGATTTGACAAACTTGATGGGTTCTTTGTTTATTGGCTGACCACTACTCGATCCCTCTTCATAACCCAAACCAATTTTCATCTTTGGATTCCTTTGCTGATTAAAATGGTGGCTAATCCTTCTGAGGCTTTGATACTTGACAGATTCTGATGATACACGGCTTGAAACTTCTCCAACTCTTTCCTTGTTTTCACTACTTCTTCTTCCAGGGCTTCAGATCTTGCCTTCTTTTCTGATAGCTGTTGTTTCAGAATGTCCTCTATTTTCTTTGCCTCTTCTAATTCCACTTTTAGCAGGGCCAAGTCTTCATCAGGCTGTTTACTGTCTTTCTCGAACTGTATCAACAATTGCTTTTTCTTTCTGTTCTTAATTCTGAGTCTGTATATCTCTTCCAGTTCACTAATCAGTTCTCCTTCCATATCAACCATAACTTCTTCTTCATTAGCCCCACTTCCTGTGATTTTATTATCATAATCATCTTGGGCCATAAGCATGAAGTCATTTACATTATCTTCACAGGAAGAGTCATTATCGGTGTCTTCTGAGAAGTCATCATTGTTTACAAATAAACTTTTCTTTCTATCAAATCTTTTGGATTTGTACTTCTCTTCACCTTCAGAGTTTTGATCATGTTTATTGTGTGGACATTTATTTTCAAAATAACCTATCTTACCATAGTTGAAACATTTGAAGGGAAGCTTACCTTGGTACTTGCATGATCCTTTCTTTAGTCTTCTCATGAATTTTGCTTCAATTTCATCAGGCTCAGAATATTCATTCTTATCTTCTTTAAATGATGCTTCTCTAGAGGTGGGCTTATCTGTAACTATCCTCATTTCATATGCAGTCAAATTTCCTAGAAGTTGATCAAAAGCCAAATCCTTTATATCATTAAGTTCTTCTATAGCTGAGACCTTTGGGTTGAACCTATTTGGTAGAGATCTCAAAATTTTTTGAACTAAAGAGGGTTCCTCAATTTTTTCACCAAGTGCTTTCATTGCATTTACTAGTTCTTCAACTCTCAGAAAATACTTCCCAATGGTTTAATCTTCTTTCATCTGTAGATTTTCAAACTGTACTCTGTAGGTTTGAAGCTTGACATCTTTTACCTTCTCATTACCTTCATAACTACTAATGCATTTGTCCCACATTTCTTTGGTAGTTTGAAGATGCATCACCTTTACAAACTCGACTTCTGCAAGTCCATTCAAGATAGCATTCATTCCCTTAGCATTAAAGCTAAATTCTAACTTATAATCCTTGTAAGCTAGCACACCAGGCTTATGTATCCAGTCTCTACTACATTCCAAACATCAACACCTAAGTCCATTAGGTATGTTCTCATTCTAATCTTCAAGAAGGCGAAGTTTGTTCCATTGAACAGAGGGGCCTTATTGGTTGAATTTCCTTCATGGATTGACATGTTTAAGCTCTAGGATCTACCTTTAGATAAAAGGGGTCGGCTCTGATACCAATTGTTGGACAACTGAGAGGGGGGGGGGTGAATCAGTTGTTACCGTGCTTAAACAATTTTTCTTAGTTTAAACTCTTTACAGAGCACTCAATGACAATCACAATAATCCAGGGAAGTAAGCAACAGAACATTCAACATCATTCACACATATGAGATACACAGAGACATATATTTCTTGAGGAAACCCATAAAGGGTAAAAACCTCTTCTTATTTATATGATAAGTAATCTTTACATTCTATACATTATCATACTTATGAGAACCAACTCATAATGAGGCTATAACCTCTATTTTGAAAGCTGCTACTTGCTGAGAGCACCGACTCTATGAATTCTCTAGCACCCACTAGAAGGAAACACTGACTCCCTAGTTTCTCTAGCTCCAACTAGAAGGAAGTACCAACTCCCTGGTTTATCTAGCACCCACTAGAAGGAAGCACCAACTCACTAAGAGTTTCAGCACCAACTGGATGGAAGCACCAACTTCAAGTTACACATGCACCGACCTGTATATCAGAGAACCAATGTTCTCCCTTGCACCACCCTGCCACCCTGGTTTTTCTGGCTACAACCAGATGGAAGCTACAACTCCCTGTGTTCAAGCACCCACTTGAACCTCTGAGGACAAAAATCCTCCCTAACACCTCCCAACCACCCTTAAATATCAATATTTTCTACTGAAACGAATTACAGTGATATAATGTTCATCAATGGCTT
This sequence comes from Picea glauca, assembly GCA_000966675.3. Lineage (NCBI taxonomy): Eukaryota > Viridiplantae > Streptophyta > Pinopsida > Pinales > Pinaceae > Picea > Picea glauca. The sequence goes on along the minus strand of JZKD02S1992873.1, from coordinate 23,675 downwards.
ACCGGTGTCATCACTGTTCTGCTATAATGCTCTACTCTACCTGCATCGGTCTCTTCCTGCACCCCTTCCTTACGCTTTATGTTCTTCTGCCTTTCATGCTCTGCGTGCCATATCCCTTCTATGCACCATTCCTCTTCTGTGCATTTCAGTTGTTGCACTCTACCTCCTTCTACACACCTGAATCACTCTCAACAACAACACCCATCTCTTCTTTGTTCTGTGTATTTATACTATCTGTGCACCTTCTTCGTTCTCCATGCACAGTGCCTCTGCATGCTCTTCAACGTGCCACAGTTCTGTTCATCGGGTTGTTCATTTCTACTTCAATTTTTTCTCTGCTTCGTTCACTCAAGCATCAACACACTCTCTCTGTTCTGCATGTTCTACTCGTGTCGAGTCCTCTACCTCATCATCATGGAAATTCCTTAGCTTTTCTGGCGGTTATGCCCATGCGTTCATCATCATTGGTTGTTATGCTGAGATTCCTTAGCCTCTCTAGCAGTCGAGACTCTTTGTATTCTATGTCATAGTCGAGCTCATCCTCACTGTTGCAGTTACAGACTTCAACTCTCTTCCATCTATCAATCTCTCTATGAATAGTCTTCATTTCACTCGTAGATTCCTTGAGACTCTTCATATTCTCTGGCTATCACCCTGAAGTCTCTTCGAGTCCTCTGGTAGAAAAAATCAGTTGTTTCTAGCAGTTACACTGTGAACGTCCAAAAACTGCATCAACAACTGAATCACCACTGATCGATTAACTGTGAAGAGCAACAGTATCCCTTCGATCATATTCTCTAATAACTTGCATCGTTGGATCATAAATGATGGGTCTCGCGCTTATTTCACCATTTCGAAATTCGACATTTCGGCATTTCAGCATTCCTGTGGTGAGGCATCTCATCTCTCCAAGTCGCGATCTTTGAAATGGAGATTATCTTCGTGCTACCACCTCCCTTGAGCCTTCTTTGATGTGACCATAGGTTATGACATGGGGCCAATTCTAAACATGTATTTCACATTTCACGTTTTGAGGATTTTGTGATGAGTCGTCTCGACTCTCCATGTCCCAACCTCCGAAATGGATCTTGTCTCTTGGAGCTGTTCTCTACATCTCTTCGACAATGTGACCACTGGTGGTGACCAAGCGCTTATCCATACAACACTTTTTCAATTTCACATTTCAGCACTTCGGGACTCCTGTGATGAAGAGTCTCGACTCTTGACTCCTCCAACTCCCGGTATCCGAAACTCCGGTTGATGTGTCTGTTTCAGGATTTTCGGCGTTTCGCATTTCGGCACTTCGGAACTCCTGTGATGAAGAGTCTAGACTCTTGAATCCTCCAACTCCCAGTATCCGAAACTCTGGTCAATGTGCATGTTTCATGATTTTCAACGTTTCGCATTTCGGCACTTCGGGACTCCTGTGATGAAGAGTCTCGAGTACTGACTCCTCCAACTCCCGATATCTGAAACTCCGGTTGATGTGCATGTTTCCAGATTTTTGGCATTTCGCATTTCATCACTTCAAGACTCTTGTGATGAAGAGTCTCGACTCTTGACTCCTCCAACTCCCGGTATTCAAAACTCCGAAATGGAGTCAGATTATTGTACTTCGTTGTTTTGCATTTCGACATTTCGGGACTCTTGTGATGAAGATTCTCGACTCTTGACTCCTCAAACTCCCGGTATCTGAAACTATGAAATGGAGTCAGATCAAAGATCTTATCGTGATTTTGAAACTTCATGGGCCTTCGTCGTGTCTGTTTCAGGATTTCGGGGTTTCACATTTCGCAAATTTGAGAGGTTAGAGCACCTCCTTCCTTTGACTTTCCAATCAGCGAAATGTTGATCTGTGACCACGTGTCCTTCCCGAAGATGGACGGTCCTCCTGCTTATGGGATTTGGTAAGCCTACTTCTCCTAGCACTTTAAAGAACGTGCAGGTTCTTCTGGGTCCAATGATGGTTGGACCTTGCGCTCAGATCTAACGCTCGGGTTCTGTCCTCCATATTTGCACTCCTCCTGTCTGGATTCAAATCTGACGGTCATCGAAAATTCTGAATGGGATCCAACGATTACTGTTGCTCTTCATTGTTACGCTTCTGATCTTTCCATGCCATCATCGTTGCTGATCTTCCTTGCCTTTGCCATGCCATTATCCCTGCGCTGCTAGTCGTGATCTTTGCCATCAATGATAAACACACATACTCTGCACTATCTCTTCTGATCTTATCGAGCTTACTCTGTTGTGTCTTCCCAAAATACTTCCGGTGCTCGCCTGACACATTCTTCCTGTACTTAAGCCATCGTCATTGTTGTACTTGCCATCAATGACAAGAATATGTTGCTTGTAAAACATGTCAACAATATTTCCCTTTGGCAGTGATGGCAACAAAGGCACCCAGACTCTTTTCTCCCCCTTTGACATCAATGTCAAACAAAACACGCTCCCCCTGAGTTGTTGCAGTATTTTTATGAGGTATTAGATATTAAACCAACAAAAACTCCCCCTGACAAGATGGACTCTCTTATTTGAGGCCTGTAAAACATTTGTATCTAAACCAGAGTACTCTCATTCTTATTCTTGGACCTGTTCATCTTCAACTTCCGCTATATCCTCTGTAGAATACTCAATATCGCTCACCTCTCTTACAGAGACTCCTTCATCAACCTTTTCTTGTCATAACTGGATGACTCCCCCTGTCACTGTTCTCTCTTCTTCTGACTATTTCCCCCCTTTTTTCCTAAAAGGTTAGCTTTCCTTGACAAGGTCTTTCCTCTTGTTATCTCTACAGGATGTCATGTATATCATTTTGTAAAACAAAATGATGTCGTTGAAGATGTTGATGTCCTATTGAAACACTGCGTAATTGTAGCTTGTACTTTTTAAATAACCCTTGGATCTCCCCATTGATTCTCATTGATCTCTATTACTGCAATTTCATTTTTCTTCCATGATGCATACAATCCAAGGCTTTTATGACCATATTCAATCACAAGAAAAAACCGCTACAACCACTCTCATACCTGCTTTTCTTTTTCATAGACGAAGGACCTGTATCAGGTTTCTTAGGAGTACTGATTTCTTCCCTGTTGTATCCAATACCTGATTTGTCATTTGGTGATCTCTGACTATCCAAGAGCTTATCCAGGGTCATGGAGTTGTTTAAGAACTTGCTTTTGGTGTTTGACTTCTCAACCTTCAAAACTTCAGCTTCCATCTTATGACATGATTCTTCTTCTTCTTCTTCCATCAGATAGATGCTAGCTGAACATTCTTTTATTGTATCTGTGTCTTCTTCTTTACTTGTAGGGGAGGATTCAATATCAACATCATTAATTGACCTTATTCCTTTATTCACCACTTGTCCTGAGTTTACATTTACCTTACACTCTTTGGACGTGAACACCTCTTCACTGCCTCTGTCACACTTATGACTTGTACTGAGCAAATTCTGTTTCAGACCATCCACAAGCAGAACGTACTGGGCATATCCTTTGACATTACTCAAACTCACCATCCCTCTATCCTTGATTTTACCTGGTTCATCATTTTCAAGGATCACATCTCCTATTTTGATTTTGCTTATAAGCATAAGCTTATCCTTGTCTCCAGTCATGTGCTTGGAACATCCACTGTCTATATTCCCAGAGGCCTTTTGTTTTTGAGTTGAAAGTGCTAGACCACCTTTTTCACTATTTTTCCTTTTCCATGTGCTAGCCTTTCTATCTAAGAAATTTATCCTTGGATATGCTTTGTAATTATTCAGATGGAAGTTTGCATCTTTGTGGCCAAATTTGTGACAGTTATAACATCCAATCTCATTGTTCAATAGGTCAAAGTTATTGTTGCAACATTGTCTACTCATTGACTGTTTATTATTTTTTGACCTCCTCAGTTGCATGTCTCTAGACTTAATTTGGCAATTTGCAATCTGTCATGATTTGTTACTTGGCTGTATCATTCTTTGTTGTGGGATATATTTATACCTTGAATGTCTTGCTTTCTCATATCTAAATTTTAAAGAACAGTTTACAACTATGTGACCAAAGTTAGAACAAAAAAACAATATCCATAGAAAAATCCTTGGTACCTGGAAAATGGTTGTCTTCTTTGAGCAGGTCGATTTCTTCCATGCTAATGATTTCCTTGTGTAGGGAGTGCATTATTTATTTTTTCTATAGATTCAGTACTGGCACCTTTTTCTTTACTCCTCCTGGGCGGCTGATTGTCTTCCTTTGTTTCTGTAGGTTTGTTGTTGTCATTGGTTGTAGATTTGAAAAACTTGATGGGTTCTTTGTTTCTTGTATGACCACTACTTGATCCCTCTTCATAACCCAAACTAGTTTTCAGCTTTGGATTCCTTTTCTGATTCAGAATGGTGGCTAATCCTTCTGAGGCTTTGATACTTGACAGATTTTGATGATACAAGGCTTGAAAATTCTCCAACTCTTTCCTTGTTTTCACTACTTCTTCTTCTAGGGCTTCAGATCTTGCCTTCTTTTCTGATAATTGTTGTTTCAGAATGTACTCTATTTTATTTGCCTCTTCTAATTCCACTTTTAGCAGGGCAAAGTCTTCATCAGGATGTTTACTGTCTTTCTCGAACTGTATAAGAAATTATTTTTTCTTTCTGTTCTTAATTCTGAGTCTGTCAATCTCTTCCAGTGCACTAATCAATCCTCCTTCCATATCAACCACAACTTCTTCTTCATTAGTCTCACTTCCTATGATTTTATTATCATAATCATCTTGGTCCATAAGCATGAAGTCATTTACCTTATCTTCACAAGAAGAGTCACTATCGGTGTCTTCTGATGAGTCATCATTGTTTACACATAAACTTTTCTTTCTATGAAATCTTTTGGATTTGTACTTCTCTTCACCTTCAGAGTTCTGATCATGTTTCTTGTGTGGAAATTTATTTGCAAAATGACCTATCTTACCACAGTTGAAACATTTGAAGGGCATTTTACCTTGGTACTTGCCTAATCGTTTCTTTAGTCTTCTCACGAATTTTGCTTCAATTTCATTAGGCTCATAATCTTCATTCTTATCTACTTTAAATGATGCTTCTCTAGAGGTGGGTTTATCTGTAACTATCCTCATTTCATATGTAGTCAACATTCCTAGAAGTTGATCATAAGCCAAAGCCTTTATATCATTAAGTTCTTCTATAGCTAATGTTATGAACCAAACATCAATATAGCATAGAAAAACCTCAAGAAAAGTACTCAATGCCTTGAAAAAGAGATAATTTCAGATAATAAGCCTCTTCGAGGGGGGAACCTCCTTTTACCCCACTTAAATGTTCAAGTAAAAGATGATTCAAAATGAAAA
>JZKD02S1992872.1:510419-535220 GCA_000966675.3 Picea glauca | reverse complement strand
CAAACCATTGATGAATTTTCAAATATATCTATTGACCAACAAAATGACAATGATAAAATAGAAAATAAACAGGAACCTCCTTTTCTGAATAAGGTGTCTAGTCACAACATTATGGAAATGAAAAAAAAATCATATTCCAAAAGGCTTAGTCCCACTCGAGAGACTTTTTGATAACAATGATGTCTTGAGGAAAATGCAATTAAAAGTTAGGAACACGAGCTTGTAGATTGTAATATTGAGATAGTTGAAAATTCCAAGATTGTCAAGATATCCAAAGAACTACTAGATGAGAAGAGAGACAAGTATGTCAGTCTTATGAAAAATTTGATGATATTTTTTCATGGTCTTATGAAGAACTAAAAACCTTTGACACTGAAATCATTTAGCATAAAATTCCTCTGAAAGTGAACTCTAAGCAATTTAGGAAGAAAATTAGAAATTATAACCCTATGTTGATGTCTATTATTGAAAAGGATGTTTGATGCCAAGATTATTGTTCCTTTGAGATATTCATATTGGGTGGCCAAATTGGTGTTGTTCAGAAAAAAGAGTGGTGAAATATGGTTATGTGTGGACTTCAAAAACATGAACAGGTGTTCATTGAAATACAACTAGCCATTTCCCAAGATCGATCACATTTTGCAAAGGGTGGCAGGTGCCCACAACATTTTTGTGATGGATGGTTATTCCAAGTACAATAAGATAGAAGTGCTCAAAGAAGACAAAGAAAATATTCCCTTCACTACCCAATGGGGTGCCTTCATGTATGACAAAATTCCCTTTGGATTGAGTACTAGTTCAATTATTTTTATATTTTTGTGGGTCGATGATTGTAGTGAAGCTATTGTTGTAAAAGTTGTTGAGTTGTAGAAGAGTCAAGTAGGCTATATTTTGAGGTTTAGATCATAGGCTAAGGATCCTGGTGTGATCTAGTCCACCTCACAGAGCTTATTGAACCTTTCCATAATTGTATGATGGGATATGTAGTGCGTGCAACACCATATTTTGTAGAAAACTAAATAAAAGAGAAAATAATCCAAATCTTTGTGGATGTATCCCAAGAGGGGGTGAACCACGATAAAACATGTGTTATCTATGATGATTATTTCATTTTTACTTTATTTTAATGGTTATCTGATGAATGAATGGTTAAAATAGATATATTAGAATGCATGCATGGGCTTAAAAGATGAATGAATCGTAGGAATAATAGAATGAATAATCAGATTAATGCATGAAAAAGATAAAATACAATCTCAGATCCCCACTCATTCCTAGACTGCAAGCACTTGAGCATTGCAATCACCCATAAAGATATCTTAGGTGAGACTGCACATTGCACTTTGTGTACTGTGTTGTCTTTTGGTTTACTAGGAGGGCTGATAGTTTTAGAGGGTTTTGTTGGAAACATATTGAGATATGAACATGGGTCATCCCTAGAAGTATAAGTAACCCAACAAATGGTTCTGTTACTGGTTGGAGTTGCATGGGATTGAATGGGAGGGATACGTATAAGAAGCATGTAGAGAATGAAGGTATAAAAAGGAATGTTCATTACATGGAATCCAACGAATGTGGAGATCGAAAGATGGTTGAAAACAAAGGAAATTGAGTCTACGTAGAAGGATAACAGAAACCCTAAGTTAACACCACACAAATATCCTAAAAAATACGTGTTTAATGACTTGCATGAGGTATTTTTCTGTGATTTCCCATAGTTTTTGCAGGAGTGGATATTGAGGTTAAAATACAACCACCCAACAAATCAAATCATACAACTAGATTGGAATCCTATGGAGATCATGTAGTTACAACAAGTTAACAATAAATTTACACAAGCAATAGATTTTTGGTTACACAGTATTGTTGCAAGGTTTATCACTAAATTTGCAGTAGATATCGTGAAGTATTACAGTTCAGTAGAGAAATATTTTCTAAAAGGACCTAGAGGTAGGTATATCGGATCATTGTATAGTTAAATCAATATTTTATTGTATAACAACGGTGTGATGACCATGGAATCATACAACTAAACTTCCCTACATGCATGGGGGAAGGGGGGAATCACTGACAAGAGGTGGATAAATGGAGGAATAAATGGATAAGGGAAATAAGAAGGAGGCCATGGACCCAATCATGATGGAGGAAGACCATATAAAGAAAATAATGGAAATTGCTAGAAACATGTGTAGTGGAGTACCCTACCAATATAAGATGAATAATAAGAAGAGAGGCATAGTTGATAGAGAGGGATTGGAAAGTGATGAGGTAGATGATCTTCGGGATGTGGAACAGATTGAGGAAATCATGCACGCAACATATGAAAGGAAAGTAGGAGGTCCAAGGGAAGGAATAGAAGGTAGAACTCCAATCTAGGTCACTGTCAGTGTGGAACCTGTTGGAGCTACCTTTGTTTTTTCTAGCCCGTCTTGAATTTCATGTCTTAATGCTCGAAATCGAAAGATGGTTTTCGTATTTTCCACCTAAGGTTTCACAATATCTGAAGTCTTATTATGCAAGATGAGATAATTATGGTACTCTCGAGGTGAGTTCTACTTTTCGGCAAAATGTTTTCCCCCTTTTTTTCTCTACCTTGGGATTTCGTATGTTGGATGATATAGATCATGTAGTTCACAAGTCCCAAGCAACGAAATGGTGAAATCGCTTTAAAATTTCACTTAGGGAAGTAACAAGAGTAAAGTTTTCCTAAATCATGATTAAACGTCATCGGGGTTTTGCGCCTCGGCGTTCACTAAATCCAAAAGTTTATTGTCATAACCCCAATAGCCAAAACCACAACGTCCTTATTTTAGTAACCCATGTCAAGGTTAAAGGTAAAAGCTAAGTCGTGGTTATGTTCTGTCGGAAATTCGCCACTCGACATTTTCTCTTTAAAAAGTTACACTATCTAAGCCCCGACTCGCGAAATCACGATAAAGATATGAACATAATTAATTAAACACTAAATCCGAGTTTATCTTCCCATTTAATTAAAACATATTATCGTGATCTCGCGGTTTCACAACTTGGCATGCAAACTTTCCGGAAACTTACCTTTGAAGCTCCAAGTCACGATATGGTGAATATAAATAATTATGTAATTAATTAAGTGCCTAATCACAATTACAGTTTTATTAATCAAAATCGATCATCGCAATTTCAGGAGTTAGAGGTTCAAAGGGTTAAAGAAAAAGTTCCCGATACAACGAGTACCGAAAGGTTAATTAACTTTGGTAAAATCGGATTAATTAAGCTAAATCAATATCTCCCTTGTTTTGATGCTTGCACAGTTTACGAAGCAGTCTAAATCCTTACTTATGCCAACTGACATTTCAAACCACCAAAATTTATGGAATTAATTAGAAATAAGGTGAATCGACAAATGAAGATCGGGTTTTTATTGCTAAATTTATTTCTAAACATGATTTGACAGATCTGTTCTAAAAAGTACCAAGTTTTCAAATATATATAGAGTTGTTATTCATTATAACAAATGCATTTATATATTAGGAAGAACACACTTTCTCAGTGAGCTAACTTCTGTATGTATACGTATTTTTATCGCAGAAGAGCTAAAGTAGGATCTCCAAACATGGCCCCGCGAAAAGCATCCAAAGCCAGTGTTAAGGTTTCAGGACAAGGTTCAGACAATGTCACTGATACTTCACCTCGAAGTGTCGACTCGGTCCCAAACTGGTCATTCATTTATGATGTTCTACAAGCCGAATTAGTGGATTATTCTGATGATTCCAGCGACAACGAAAAAGATGACATAACCACCAAGTATAAGATCGTCATTCAATCGGGAATGCATAAAGTAGTGGCCAGGCCATGAATACTCCCCTATTATGATATGGTCTGATGGGAATTAGACCATGTGGACATACCAACCAGAACCATCATGAATGAGCAGAAGGTCACCATCAGGACTTTCAGACCTGAACATCTGCAAGCTATGTACAAGTTGTCTGCATCTTCCGACCTACATATGGTACCGAATTCTTGGAGGAGATCAAACAAAAGGAATGTGTGCAGTATGACAAGACCATGTCTAGCTTAATAAGAGATTGGGTTTTTCACCCTGTGAAGTTCAGGGCAGCCAATCATGGTACATATTCGATAACTTCTTTGGAACCACAGTTCAAGTATGTAGCTATGATGACATGCAGATTATACGAGAGAGAGGACACCTCACATTTATTTCTTCAATGGGTGCCTCTAATATTTCAAGTCATCGAAGGCTATTCCTTCTACTGGGTAAAAATGTTGTCTGATAGCTTGACCAGTCTGATTACAGAGTATTAGGCACAGAAAGAGAGTGGAAAGATTTCTTCATTTTTTATGTCTGCATATATTATGGACGTTGTGTTCTTTCTAACACCATTTCCATTAATGAGATGGAGTTGGACTCCAGCAGAGGACAAGCCTATCCACGTCTATCATGCGAAATTGTGGGAAAACAAAGCGACAGATTTTGTGTATGAAATTTTCAAATGGGTGATGGTAATGCTGCATGTCACTATTTTCGGCCACCTGCCACCTAGGATCTTGGAAAGTATAGTGACGAATTTGAGTATCATAGTTGACTGGTATGTAGAAGATGAATTCTCATATCTCAGAGTTTTTGGGGCTTCTGTTCCCCCGCATGCATTGCCATTATTCATTACCGACAAGCTGGCTTGTCATGAGGTTGCTAGACAAATAGTAATCAGTGGCATAAACAAGGAGCTTAAGGGATACTCGAAGAAGGCATGGCCACCTTTTCCTGTTCATTTAAATTCATATTCTTTATTAGATTTCGGGCATGCTAAAACTAAGGCAACAACCCTGGAAGACCTAAAGTTGTTCCTTATTGAATACAAGAAGCACGATCTGCAAAGGGTCATGAGTAATCATTTGGCCATTTGCAGACTCAAGAGATTTGAACATGAAAATTCACCCTCGGATGACATTTTTCGAGGCGCAAGATCTTATGCCGAGATTTTAGCTCGGATACAAACATTAGCACCTGAAGAGAGGGCCGGTGTTCTAAAATTACAAGAACATAGACGCAGTTGTATTCCCACAGTATTACGGGGTGAGAGTTCGAGTACAGCGAAGGTGAAACAAAAAGACACCGAAGGCTCCAAGGATGCGACTCCTGGTCAGGAAAAACACTAGGACGAGGGAGAGAAAACTAAGAGTCCAAAAGCAGAGATAAAGACTCCCGAATCGCCGAAGAAGTAGAGTCTGGTTACTAATTTGGGACAATCAGCGAAAAAAATCAGGGATCCTATCACATCAGTTACTCCCTTGCAGTCAACTCAAGGAAATATTGACGCAGGGTGGATCTTCAATGAAGAGTTGAGGCCTATAAGGGTGGAAAATCTCCCTCCAAATGAGTTCTTCTTTGATAAGAAGAGAAAGGCAGTGGTAAATAGAGAATTCTATCAGGAAGGGGAGTCAATAGTCAAGAAATACAACGTTATGACTTATGGGAAGGACAAGAAGAATGAACAATTCACCACGGAAATAGCTGGGACATTAGGGGCATATGCCACAGTGAACCAATTTTCAGTTGGGGTCTTGAAAAAACAGCTGAAACAAAAAAATCACCTCATCAAGACCCTAAAAGCCAGACTAGCTACAATAGCAGATGCTGCCAAAGACCAGGCGAGTGTAGGAATAGAGCAAGCAAGGTTGGCCAATAAAAGTGAGATAGAGTTGCTCAAGACTAAGCTCAAACAGGCACAGTTGGTGGTTCAGGATGGTCAGATGCAAACGAGCCAGCAAAAAGATTTGATCAAACAGCTACAGGCTATGGTGGAAATCACCGAAAGTAAAATGATAAACATTGGGATGTTTCAATCCCAGGCGATGGAGATTTGGATCAGGGTCTCTACGGCCCAACGAAACTTACTCGCCAAGGTAGAGGTGATTCGGGAAAATTGCTTGCTGGTTAATCAGGTTTTGGAGAATTTATCTGCTAGAGAAAGAGAAGCTGGAGCAGTACGGGTCACCTTTCAATAGCCTGTGATAGCCACAAACAACAGGGATTCGGGAAGTACTCCCAGGTTCACCATTTCGAAGCAGACCGGAGGAAACATTTTATTAACAGAATGGGAGCACAACATCTTGGAAGGCAAGATGCAAGCCAAGAGAGTAACAAAATCCTTAGAATAGGATTTTATCTCTATAGATGGTAATCTTCTAGGCATTCTTAGCGGAGGTAATGCCAAGGGATTGATTCAGATGAATATGGAAAAAATCTCACTTGATTTAAATGAAAAAGAGGAAAGAGATTCAACCGATATCTCCCAAGTGACTATGGCGAACATAGTCCAAATAGACAAATGTATGATTAAACCAAGCACGCAATTATGCGCTATCGACATCATAGACAGACAGATGGAGGACAGGCTGCCGCAATTAGCCCGAGATTTTTACTCTTTTGAAGCCAATTGTCAAGGAGAACCATCAAGGCTGATATCTCAGCTGGTTGAAAGATGTTTCACCTGTACCGAGCATGCACGAGGACAAGCTTCTGGCAGTAAGTAAAGACAGAGAAGAAGAAATGGAGCTATTTCTCTCCTCCCTATCATAACTGAAAATTTTGCAACGATTGAGATTCCATCTCATTGTAAAACAGTATAAATATACCATAGAAAGAAAGAAAATGGGGCTGGACCTTTTTGTGTCAATTGTAACAGAGTTTTTACATTTTGAGAGTTGATACAAAGAAAATCTGAAGATTCTCAATTCCGTCACGACTGTGTTATGAGTTTGTTTTCTTGTATCTCATATTTTGTTTCATTTCATATTCGTATCTGATGAATGCTTCGCTATAATTTAGTACAACCTCTACTATAGCGAATGAATTTTGGTTTTCTGCATTGTTTACTGTTTTTCCTCTATACCAGCTATCAGCGGGTGTAAGACCAGTCAATACTTTCAGAATTCTATATATATTTTACGCTTCATCAGGTCATTTCCTTACATTTTTCTTCTTTTGTTTATACGTGAGATTCTCCCTCGATAGGAGCCTTACTCGATAGACAACTAAATGTTTTCTCCCACCTCATACATTTTATTAAAATATAACCCAATTATGGGAAAGAGCCTTTGATTTTCACCCTATTTTTATTCCTGAAACCGTAAACTCTTTTTCATACGATCAAATTGAAACATCACTTAAATTCTCCCTTTGAGGTTTTCTTATTTTATTGTTCGTCCATGACTGTCCCTGTACCAACACAGCCCAACATCGAACCCGGATTATCAAATCAAACACACATTGCATTAAACCTTTTCGATACCATTCTTAAAACAAACACTACCTGGTTTTAACTCGAATGTTCATGGGCAGCGATTGAACATGATATAAACATCCAGGAACAGTTGGAAGCTAGACAACGCCAACACAAAAATCTTCCCTAGTTTCCCTTGCCGAAGGTTGAAGTTTCTCTCTTCTCTATCCTTTACCCACTTTCGGATGCCTAGACATTGTACTTCTAAGCCTTAAGTACAGACTCTAGAAAAACATCTTTTTGGCGCTATTTCCGGGGACCGAAGTTACAAAATCTTTTTCCCTGGGAAAACGACATTTTTCTTTTCGTTGAAAGTGTTACCCTTTGATAGTGAACAAAGAGTACACACATTTTTTTAAGGATTTCCAATCTTTCACTTGGTGACTCCACAAATAATAAACTGGCATCCGATCGAAGGAATACCGGACAAAACCTGGATGGTAAGCAGATTACACCCGTTAACGATCCCAAGAAGATTCTAAAGGCGAGAGGCTCTCTTAAGCCAACCACTGCAGTTTACAAGCTTAAACACCCACAACTGAAGACTGAGAGTTATTCTGAACCTTCAACTTCACGCAGTCCTCTTTTTGATACTAAAGATCTAATGTCAAACTTCTCTGAAGTTAGGAGTGAGATTCATCTGACAATCCCCTTAGTACACAAAGGAAAGGGCCCTTTTGAAAGTTCGTCGGCAGTTGACATACCACCTTTTCTTCAATTAAATTTTCCGACCTCACCTAATTCTGAAGAGTGTGTTACACATTTGGTTTCCACACCCATCGGTTCTCCTGATTTTGTCTCTTGCAAATCTAAGGAACCAAGTCCTCGAGTTCCTTTTCATTCATCGTCGGATTTTCCTCTTCACGAAGAAAATAAAGATTCACTTTTAATTTTCTGAAACCCCCTTTACAACTTTCCACTAATAACGATGGAAACCACCGGAGGAGGAGGTGGAGGGTTTATCAGAGGAGGAGGAGGAGGAGCTCCTATAGGAGGAGCTGGAGGCCAAGGAACTGCCCCCCCTCCCAGAGTGTTTGTGAAAGTTGTAGAAAGATACACTCCCTTGGTATTTCCCATTCCTCTGCACAACCTTCCTGAAAATTACATAAAAAAATTGCCAAAATTTACTGGGGAAGGAGATCTGACCACATCAAAACACATTAATTTCTTTGATCAATTCACAGACATCCTAGGTATTGAACATGAGGATGTATATTTGATACTTCTTGTACAAACCTTTGAAGGCCAGGTCCAAACTTGGTTTCGGAGCCTACTTGCAGTATCTATCTTGTCTTATGACGCTTTGGAAGACGCTTTCCTTAGACAATGGGGCGAGATAAAAGACCACCTATATTATTTAACCGAATTTGGGTCTTTAAGAAAAAAGAATTCAGAAACGGTCATGGATTTTATCCAAAGATTCAACAAACTGTATAACAAAATCCCAACTGAGGTTAAACCGCCCCAACCCGTGGCCAAAGTAACTTTCGCAGGGGCTTTCGAACCGGATTTTGCACTCCTTTTGCGAGAAAGAAAGGGAGCCACCCTAAACCGAATGCAGGACGATGCTGTAGAAATTGAGTCTAATATGATGGCTTCTAGTAATCTTAAAGCTAAAGTAGAAACGAGAAACCAAGAAACTAAACGCTTTAGAGAACAAGCAGGTCCGTCAGGGTCTAATAGATCCATAGATGACATGGTAGACGATATGGACAGGGTAATTAAAGATCCGCCTAATAAAATATCCAGAATGGAGCTTGAACAGGCCAAAGCTAATTCTTTCCCCAAAAAGGATTTCAAGAGGAACCCCAACCCCCTAAACTAGTAAAGACAAATAAAAAATGAAGATAAAAAAATACAAGCTCGCCTAAAGAGTAAAAATTTTATAGGAGTGAATGATCTCCAAGATTTCGAAGATTCGAATAATGATGTCATGAACTTCGGTGATGACTGCACACAACCGTATATGACTAGAGAAGACTATGAAAAGTCTCTAAACACTCAAGAACCATCGGTTAAGGATGAAGAAAGTGATCATTCTGACCTTTGTGGCTCTCAATAAGAAACTGAAATGATAATGGCTGAGATCCAACCTAAGTACAACTTGATATCTAAGAGTAAGCCCATCTCAACTACTCAACCTAATAAAATCCTCCAAAGAGGTCAAACTTATGAGCCTACTTCGGAAGAGGCCCTATTACTAAATAGCAAAACCAAAGTAGTAAGCACACAAGAGTTCGAAGTGGGAAAGGTTGAGACCCAAGCACAAGGAACCGAAACAGTAAATAAAATTATGCCTTCAACCAAGACCATGAGTAATAAAGTGGTCCAGACGAATAAGTCGGAAAGGAAGGATTTGGAAGTCTCAACCAAATAAACAGACAAGGTGAGTGGATCTTTCAGTTTTGAAAACGAGATAAATAAAATTAAGATACCAATCCCTCTGGTAGAATTAGCAAAAAACCCCGTTTATCAGAAGCAGATTACCAAAGTGATGGGTGTCTCAGAGCTAGAAAGCCAGTCTAATGTTTTAAACCTGGAAGATGACAAACCTAACATCACTTTTGGTCCACATTTTGAAGGGGCCAAAGACACCATTGCTCCCTTTTATATCACTTTAAATGTATATGATCAGTTGCTACATAATTGCATGTTAGACTCTGGAGCCTCCCATAACGTTATGCCTAAGATTATTATGGACAAATTGGGTCTCCATATCACCAGACCTTATGGAGATATTTACTCTTTTGACTTGAGAAGAGTTAAGTGTATGGGAATGATAAAGGACTTAGTAGTTACCCTGGCACAGGTCCCGGTTAAGAGTATCTTGATGGATGTGGTTATTGGTGATATTCCCCCTAAGTATGGATTATTGTTGTCTAGGTCATGGGGCACCAAGATGGGGGGTTCTCTTCAGTTGGATATGATGTTCGCCACAATTCTTGTGTTTGGTGGGAAATTTACTCAGTTGTACAGAGAAACGAGGTTAGCATATACAGTAAGCGACCCTCAAAATCCGAACAATTTCCCTATTTATATTGCGGATCAACATTTAGGAAATTGTATCTTATCTTTTGATGATGGTTTATATGGTTGTCTGGAGGAAAACGATATAGAGTAGGAGGAGTCAAGTTACATGACAGAGTATCTGTGTAGCACTGGTGTCTGGAAAATGTATTTTGACGGTGCCTCATCTTGTGAAGGGGATAGTGCATGAGTGCTTTTAGTGGCTCCCGAAGGAAATTTTATTGTTCCTTTTTCTTACAGACTGTAGTGGGATATAGATTATACTAACAATGTTTGTGAATATGAAGAGTTGGTCTTAGGATTAGAGGTTGCCAAGAAGTTAAAAATAAATAACTTAGAGGTATACGAAGATGCAGAGTTAATAGTCAAATAGATAAATCGATAGTACCAAGACACGCATCCTAGATTAATATCATACAGGAATTGTGCCTGGGATCTGATGGAAAAAATTTTCTCATCTGTAAATGTCCACTTCATCCCACGCACAGAGAAGTTACATGTTGATGCATTGGCTAAAGCAGCTTCAACCTTCTCTCTTCCCATGACTTTCAAATTGAAGTATCACATAGAAATTAGACACAGACCATCTATACCAGACAATATCCAGCACTAGCAAGTCTTTGAGGATGATGAACAAATTAAGAAGTTTCTTGAAGCGGTAGGTGAATTCTCTGAAACTAATGCAGACCAAGAAAATCAAAATGACCCGATATGGATCATGTAAGAAGGGGAGGATCCTAAAGCTTTCTGAGACAAAATCGTGGATCATCGTATGTTGGTCCTTAAAAACAACTAGATTCCGAAAGGATTGATTCCTTTAGAAAGACTTTTTGATCAAAATGACATACCTATAAAATCTACCTTACAACCCCAACCAGAAGAAGTGGAGGATTGTGATATAGGAACCGAAGAAGAATCCAAGATGGTAAAAATATCCAAGTTCCTCCCTCCCAAAATAAAAAGTAAGTATAAAGACCTACTTAGACAGTATAAGGATGTTTTTGCCTAGTCTTATGATGATTTAAAGACATACAACACTTCCGTAATTGATCACAAGATACCTCTAAAGCCTGGGGTCAAACCATTTAGGAAAAATCTTAGACAGATCAATCCCATTTTGTTACCCATGATCGAAAAAGAAGTTAAGAAACTTTTATATGCAAAAATAATAGTACCTCTGAGATATTCAGACTGGGTAGAAAACCTGGTCCCGGTCAAGAAAAAGAATGGGGAAATCAGACTATGCGTGGATTTCAGGAATCTGAATAAGTCGTCTCTCAAGGACAACTATCCACTACCCAAAATGGACCATGTTCTAGAAAAGGTAGTTGGAGCCAATCAAATGTCTATGATTGATGGGTTCTCTGGTTATAATCAAATCACCATGAATGAACAAGATAGAGAAAAAACCGCTTTCACCACACCATGGGGTACGTTCATGTATGATAAAATGCCTTTTGGTTTGATGAATGTAGGGGCCACTTTCCAGTGCGCTATGAACATCACTTTCATCGGTGAAAGGGATAAGTTCGTAGTCATTTATCTCGACAATTTGACGGTTTTCTCTAAAACCAACGAAGAACACTTGATACATCTTAAACAGTCTTTCGAAAAATGCCGTAGCTTTGGTCTATCTTTAAATCCAAAGAAATCACATTTTGTCATGTGGAAAGGTAAGCTTTTGGGTCATATCGTATCTAGGGATGGAATCAGGATTGAAGTGATAAATACTATAAATATTCCCAAAAATGTAAAAGAAATTCAATCTTTATTAGGTAGAATAATTTTTTTACGAAGATTTATCCCGAATTTCGCTAAGATTGTAAAAATGATCACAGGTATGTTGAAAAAGGACAGTGAAGTAAAATGGACAACCAAGGCCAAAGCATCGTTCGCACATATTAAGAAATTCATAAGCGAGGCACCTGTGTTAGCGAGCCCCGACTATCTAAAAGATTTTCTTATTTTCTCATTTGCATCCGAACACACTATTGCCGCGGTGCTCCTACAAAAGAACGAAGAAGGTTTCGAACAAACGATCACCTTTTTTAGCAAGAGCCTTAGAGACGCAGAACTGAAGTATGATATAATAGAAAAACAAGTGTACACCATGGTAAAAGAATTAAAGGCATTCAAAATGTATGTACTACACTCAAAGATAATTGCGTATGTACCTACTAGTTCTGTGAAAGATATTTTAGTACAACCAGGCAGCGATGGAAAAAGAGGGCGATGGCTCGCCAAAATCCAAGAATTTGATCTGGAAGTCAAACCGACCAAATTGATAAAAGGGCAAGGCCTGGCCAAACTCTTAGTTGAGTCGAATTTCAGAGCCCTAGGTATCAATTGCCTATAGAAAGGTGACAAAGACATGAACCTGAACAAGATGAATGAGAAAACAGGCCCAAACAAGATCAAAGAGAAGTTCATATCATTTGGATGGTACAAAGACATAGTATCATAACTGCTAAATCTAAAATTCCCAAATGAGCTATCACCATCAAAAGACGGGACTTTAAAACTTCATGCGGTTAAATATTTCATCACCGAGAGCCAGCTATATTGGAAAGATCCACTCAGTTTCCTGTTAGTTTGTTTAGTCGAATCAGAAACTCAGCGGGTCATAGACGAATTTCATGAGGGAGTCTACGAGGGGCATCATGCTTGGAGAGCTACAACTTACAAAATTCTGAGGGCTGGGTACTACTGACCATAAATTTTCTTGGACATTAATGCCAAAGTCTATGCCTGCAACCATTGTCAACTATTTGCAGGTAAACAAAATCTCCCGACACTGCCTTTAGTTCCAGTCAAAGTTGAGGCCCCATTTCAGCAATGGGGTCTAGACTTCATAGGTGAGATTAATCCCCATTCTAGTGCTCAACACAAGTGGATCTTAACCGCAACAGATTATTTTACTAAATGGGTGCAAGCCATTCCAACCAAAAAGGCAACAGACTCGGTGGTAATCGATTTCTTAGAAGAAAATATTTTGTCTAGATTTGGTTGCCCCTGAAAGATAGTTACAGAGAATGACCAAGCCTTTAAATATATGTCTATGATTAGCGTCTGTCAGAAGTATAACATCGTTCTTGGCCATTCCACAACATATTACACCCAGGGAAACAAATTGGCCGAGTCATCTAACAAGAGCCTGGTAAATATAATCAAGAAAGTATTGGATGAAAATAAAAGGTCTTGGCATGTGCACTTAAAATACGCATTGTGGGCAAATCGCATAAGCACAAAGAGGTCAATCGGAATTTCACCTTTTCAGATGGTATATGGGACAGATGATGTGTTGCCTATAAACCTAGTGCTTCCAGTGATGAAGTTATGGCAAGATCAAAATGAAGAACCCAATCATGTCACCAGGAGGATAAATCAGCTGATTGAAGTTCAACAACATAGGGTCGAAGTAGACGAAAAGTTGCAGAAGTACCAAGATGACAGGAAGGCATTATTCGACCACAAAGCAAAGGACATATATTTCCTCCCAGGTGATTTAGTATTAAGGTGGGATGCAAGAAGGGAAGAAGCAACAAAACATGGTAAATTTGACCACCTCTGGTATGGCCTGTTCAGAGTCTCATCTCTAGAGGGAAAAAATTCCTTCCTACTGGAAAATATAGATGGTAAAATCCTCAATGCCCCTGTCAACAGGCGTTATCCGAAGCATTATATGACATAACAATCACCAAAAAAAAAAAAAAAAAAAATCTTTGTATATTTATATATATACTTTGTATACATATATATATTTCATTTATGCATTGCTTTTTATTTTCTTTTTCTTTAGTGAACTTTCGACACCTTTCAGATATCCCCGATAACCTTCGTATTTTCCTCTTACAGGGTTCCAACTGCACACAAAACAAGCAGGAGAAGTAAACCAAAAGAGGTTGTCAGAAATAAATCGGATTAAACAGGTGATACCCAAGAAATTTGATATTGTGCAAAGAAATTGAAACGAAAAGGTATAGATGATATTTCCTAAAGGACATGTTCTAAAGGACTATTAAAGAAGTACCGAGGTAACCTCATTCAAACAACAATATCGGCTGAACTGATAAATAACAGAGTTGTTTCTTTATTTATTCAAAATTTAAGGTAAATTAAATGATTCACCAAAATTAAAAGCAGTCGGTCGAAGTAAAGTACCCTCGAAAAATATCTACAAGAGTCAGTGTTGAATTTTCGACCTCTGTATTCCCAGTCCGTAAGTCACTACCTGTCACCCATTTCTATCTTCGGGTTTACCTTCTTCTTTTTTTAAAAAAAGTTAGCATCTTTCCGTTTCACATTAGAAGGGATAAGAGTTTTTGTTTCAACCTCGTGAGCTTCAAAGTAGATTGTGGAAAGAAAGCGGGTCTTCACAGCTCCTCGATCCCCTGCTAAATGAAGAAATGCCTAAAGTGATCCTAACTTTCCTAGGTTTTTCAACAATATCGGAGGATTGAGGCTTGCTCAAAGAGAATTCCCTAAGAAAATTATTTTCCCTTTTTTCCTTGAGAACGAAGGTGTTGTGAAGGTTAAGGGAAGGTTGGTACCAAGTAATCAAAGTAAGTTGACATACCTATAATGCAAAATATTACACATATATCAACCCTGATACAAACTGATTTCCCCCATCTTCGCACTCTAAAAAGAAAATTATAAGACAGGTGGTGAAAGGAAATTCAGAAATGATTGCCCCCATCTAGTCCAAGAGATGATGAAAGGAAATTTAGAAATGATTGCCCTTGTCTCAGCATTTAAATGCACAAATATATTCTGAAGTGGTGAAAGGAAATTCAGTAAAAGGGGCCAGATAACTTCATCGGGGTACTGAACAGGCTCACTGGCAGTGAAGCAATGTATGAGATATTTGTAAGGCTATTATACATGAATATCACTCTACTCTGGTAACCAATTCTTTTTAAACCTGATCCACATCCCAATTTCAGACGGGGCTTCCCGATTTAAAAACATATAATCTTCTTCTTTTGACGCAAGCTGATAGCCACAAAATCTGTTGGGTCTCCTAGGACTGTTTTGATTGTCTTAAGGCAGACCTAAATTTAGTAACAAGAAAGGGAAAGTCGTGAAAGGGAATACAACTAATTTTAAAAAGAGTATCTGAATTTGAAAAGCTTTTCAAGGTAAAAAAATGAAGTCTCTTTCCCCTTCGGTACCCTATTCTCAGGAACCTTTTTGGCTGATTGAAACTATTGACTCCATTTACCCAATATTGGCACATGGTCTACTGTTCTTCCCATCTTACAAGAAAATGGGATCCCTAGTTGGAGCCTATGTTGGAGCCGCCTTTGTTTTTTCTAGCCCGTATTGAATTTCATGTCTTAATGCTTGAAATCGAAAGATGTTTTTCATATTTTCCACCTAAGGTTTCACAATCTCTGAAGTCTATCACACAAGCAGAGATAATTATGGTACTCTCGAGGCGAGTTCTACTTTTTGGCAAAAAAAATTCCCACTTTTTTTCTCTACCTCGGGATTTCATATGTTGGATGATATAGATCATGTAGGTCACAAGTCCCGAGCAACGAAACGACAAAATTGCTTTAAAATTTCACACAGGGTAGTAACGAGAGTAAATTTTTCCTAAATCATGATTAAATGTCATCGGGTTTTCGCGCCTCAGTTTTCACTAAGTCCAAAATTTTATTTTCATAACCCCGATAGCCGAAACCACGAAGTCCTTATTTTAGTAACCCATGTCAAGGTTAAAGGTAAAATCTAAGTCGTGGTTAAGTTTTTTCAGCAATTCGCCACTCGACATTTTCTCTTTAAAATGTTACACTGTCTAAGCCCCGACTCACGAAATCACGATAAAGATATGAACATAATTAATTAAACACTCAATCCGAGTTTATCTTCCCTTTTAATTAAAACGTATTATCGCGATCCCGCGGTTTCATAGCTCCGCATGCAAACTTCCCGGAAACTTACCTTCGAAGCTCCGAGTCACGATATGGCGAATATAAATAATTACGTAATTAATTAAGTGCCTAATCACAATTACAGTTTTATTAATCAAAATCGATCATCGCAATTTCGTGGGTTAGAGGTTCAAAGGGTTAAAGAAAAAGTTCCTGATACAATGAGTATTGAAAGGTTAATTAACTTTGGTAAAATCAGATTAATTAAGCTAAATCAATATCTCCCATGTTTTGATGCTTGCACAATTTACGAAGTAGTCTAAATCCTTCCTTACGCCAACTGACATTTTGAACCACCAAAATTTATGGCATTAATTAGAAATAAGGCGAATCGAAAAATGAAGATCGGGTTTTTATTGCTAAATTTATTTCTAAACATGATTTGACAGATTTTTTCTAAAAAGTACCGAGTTTTCGAATATATATAGAGCTATTATTTGTTATAACAAATGCATTTCTATATTATGCAGAGCACACTTTTTCAGCGAGCTAACTTATATATGTATACATATTTTTATCGCAGAAGAGCTAAAGCAGAATCTCCAGTCATGGCCATGCGAAAAGCATCCAAAGCTAGTATTGAGGTTTTGGGACAAGGTTCGGACAACGTCGCTGATACTTCACCTCGAAGTGTCGAATTGGTCCCGAACTGGTCGTTCGTTTCTAATGTTCTGCAAGACGAATTAGTGGATTATTCCGATGATTCCAGCGATAATGAAAAAGATGACATAACCACCAAGTATAAGATCGTCATTCAATCGGGAATGCATAAAGTAGTGGCCAAGCCACGACTACTCCCCTATTATGATATGGTCTGATGGGCATTAGACCATGTGGACATACCAACCAGAACCATCATGAATGAGTAGAAGGTCACCATCGGGACTTTCAGACATGAACATCTACGAGTTATGTACAAGTTGCCCACAGCTTACGACCTTACATATGGTGTTGAATTCTTGGAGGAGTTCAAACAGAAGGAATGTGTGCAGTATGAAAAGACCATGTCTAGCTTAATAAGAGATTGGGTTTCACACCCTGTGAAGTTTAGGGCAGACAGTCATGGTATATATTCGATAGCTTCCTTGGAACCACAGTTCAAGTATGTATCTATGATGACATGCATATTATATAGGAGAGAGGACACCTCACATTTCTTTCTTCAATGGGTGCCTCTAATATTTCGAGTCGCCGAAGGCTGTTCCTTCGACTGGGCGAAAATGTTGTCTGATAGCTTGACCAGTCGGATTACAGAGTATCAGGCACAAAAAGAGAGCGGAAAGATTTCTTCATTTTTTATGTCTGCATATATTATGGACACCATGTGCTTTCTAACACCATTTCCATTAATGAGATGGAGTTGGACTCCAGTAGAGGACGAGCCTATTCATGTATATCATGAGAAATTGTGGGAAAACAAAGCGGTAGATTTTGTGTATGAAATTTTCAACTGGGTGATGGTACCGCTGCATGTCACTATTTTCGGCCACCCGCCACCCAGGATCTCGGACAGTATAGTGACGAATTTGAGCAGCATAGCTAACTGGTATGTAGAATCCGAATTCTCATATCTCAGAGTTTTCAGGGCTTCTGTTCCCACGCATGCATTGCCATTATTCATTCCCGACAAGCTAGCATGTCATGAGGTTGCTAGACAAACAGTAATCGGTGGCATAAGCAAGGAGCTTAAGGGATACTCAAAGAAGGTATGGCCACCTTTTCCTATTCATTTAAATTCATATTATTTATTAGATTTTGGGCATGATAAAGTTGAGTTAGCAGCCCTGGAAGACCTAAAGTTGGTCCTTATTGAATACAAGAAGCACGATCCGCAAAGGGTCGTGAGTAATCATTTGGCCAGTTGCGGACTCAAGAGATTTGAACATGAAAATTCACCCTCGGATGACATTTTCCAAGGCGCAAGATCTTATGCCGATATTTTAGCTCGGATATAAACATTGGCACCTGAAGAGAGGGCTAATGTTCTGAAATTCCAAGAACATAGATGCAGTTGTCTTCTCGCAGTATTACGGGGTGAGAGTCTGAGTACAGCAGAGGTGAAACAAAAAGATGTCGAAGGCTCCAAGGATGCAACTCCTAGTCAGGAAAAACACTAGGATGAGGGAGAGAAAACTAATAGTCTGAAAGCAGAGATAAAGACTCCCGACCCACCGAAGAAGAAGAGTTCGGTTACTACTCCGGGACAATCAGCGAAACAAATCGGGGATCCTATCACATCAGTTACTCCCTTGCAGTCAACTCAGGGAAATATTGACGCAGGGTGGATCTTCAATGAAGAGTTGAGGCCTATAAGGGTGGAAGAGCTCCCTCCAAATGATTTCTTCTTCAATAAGAAGAGAAAGGTAGTGGTAAATAGAGAATTCTATTAGGAAGGGGAGTCGACAGTCAAGAAATACAAAGTTATGATTGATGCAAAGGACAAGAAGAATGAACAATTCACCACAGAAATAGATGGGACATTAGGGGCATATGCCACAATGAACCAATTTTCAGTTGGGGTCTTGAAAAACCAACTGAAACGAAAAAATCGCCTCATCAAGACCCTAGAAGCTAGGCTAGCCACAGCAGTGGATGCTACCAAAGACCAGGCGAGTGTAGGAATAGAGCAAGCAAGGTTAGCCGATAAAAGTGAGATAGAGTTGCTCAAGAATAAGCTTGAACAGGCACAACTGGTTGTTCGAGATGGTCAGATGTAAGTGAGACAACAAAAAGATTTGATCGAACAACTACAGGCTAGGGTGGAAATTTCCGAAAGAAAAATGATAAATATCAGGATGTTCCAATCCCAGGAAATGGAGATTCGGAGCAGGGTCTCTGCAGCCCAATGAAACTTACTCGCCAAGGTATAGGTGATTCAGGACAACTACTTACTGGTTAATCAATTTTTGGTGAATTTATCTGCTAGAGAAAGAGAAGCTAAAGAAGCACGGGTCGCCTTTCAAGAGGCTGTGATAGCCACAAACAACAGGGATTCAGGAAGTACTCCCAGGTTCACCATTTCAGAGCAGATCGGAGGAAACATTTTATTAAAAGAATGGGAGCACAGCATCTCGGAAGGCAAGATGGAAGCCAAGAGAGTAACGAAATCCTTAAAAAAGGCTTTTAGTTCTATAGATGGTAATCTTCTAGGCATTGATAGAGGAGGTAATGTTGAGACATTGATTCAGATGAATATGGAAAAAATCTCACTTGATTTAAATGAAAAAGAGGAAAGAGATTCAGCCGAGATCTCCCAAGTGACTATGGCGGACATAGTCCAAATAGACAAATGTATGATTAAACCAAGTGTGCAATTATGCGCTATTGACATCATAGACAAATAGATGGAGGACAGGCTGCCGCAATTAGCCTGATATTGTTACTCTTTTGAAGCCAATTGTCAAGCAGAACCGTCAAGGCTGATATCTCAGCTAGTTGAAAGATGTGTCACCTGTACCGAGCACACACAAGGACAAGCTTCTGGCACTAAGTAAAGAAAGAGAAGAAGAAATGGAGCGATTGCTCTCCTCCCTATCATAACTAAAAATTTTGCAACGATTGAGATTTCATCTCATTGTAAAACAGTATAAATATACCATAGAAAGAAAGAAAAAGGGGCTGGACCTTTTTGTGTCGATTGTAACAGAGTTTTTACATTTTGAGAGTTAATACAAAGCAAATCTGAAGATTCTCAATTCCGTCACGACTGTGTTATGAGTTTGTTTTCTTGTATCTCATATTTCGTTTCATTTCATATTCGTATCTGATGAATGCTTCGCTATAATTTAGTACAACCTCTACTATAGTGAATGAATTTTGTTTTTCTACATTGTTTACTGTTTTTCCTCTGTACCAGCTATCAGCAGGTGTAAGACCAGTCAATACTTTCAGAATTCTATATATATTTTATGCTTCATCAGGTCATTTCCTTACATTTTTCTTCTTCTGTTTATACGTGAGATTCTCCCTCGATAGGAGCCTTACTCGATAGACAGCTAAATGTTTTCTCCCACCTCATACATTTTATTAAAATATAACCCAGTTACGGGAAAGAGCCTTTGATTTGCACCCCGTTTTTATTCCTGAAATTGTAAACTCTCTTTCATACGATCGAATTGAGACAACACTTAAATTCTCTCTTTGAGGTTTTCTTATTTTACTATTTGTCCATGACTGTCCCTGTACCAACATAGCCCAACATCGAACCCGGATTACCAAATCAAACACACATTGCATTAAACCTTTTCAATACCATTCTTAAAACAACCACTACCCGGGTTGAACTCGAATGTTCATGGGTAGCGATTGAACAGGATATAAACATCCAGGAATAGTTGGAAGCTAGACAATGCCAACACAGAAATATTCCCTAGTTTCCCTTGCCAAAGGTTGACGTTTCTCTCTTCTCTATCCTTTACCAACTTTCGGATGCCTAGACACTGTACTTCTAAGCCTTAAGTACAGACTCTGGAACAATAGAACCTATGACCCCATGTGTGACTAGTACACCATAAAGAACATCACCAGTTAGAAAAATGAATTTTAGTGGAAGAAATACAGCAGGAGACACATCCAAACAAGGAGTAGAAATTGGAGGAGCTAGTTTAGGAAGTAACAATCAAATATATACACTATGGAGAGGTAGTATCTCAACATAGTTTAAAATGGAAGGACATGATCCCATGATCAAGTTACTAGAATTTCGGGGAGAGGCATCAGAGGACCCTGAAAATCACTAATTCATCTACGAGAAGATCTGGGAAGTAAAGTAGATCAAATATGAGGATACAAAACTTGCGCAGTTAGCTATCACACTAAGAGACCACGCACTGGATTGGTACATGAGACTAGATGTAAATAGTCTAGCATGAGTAACAAGGACTATTGCAAACATGAAAAACTAGTGTTAAATGAATTTAAAAAGCCTAGCTTAGAAGATCTAAACATGAACGAGATGATTGAAATTAGGCAGAAACTAGGTGAGTCTATTTGTGATATTGATTAGAGGTTTAAGCATCTCAAAGGAAAGTTGAAATATGTCATGAATGACATGCAACATAGACACTTGTTTGTGAACTCATTGTTACCACATTTGAAATACCCATTGAGACAACAAAAGTTCCAAACTCAGGCAGAGACTATGTAGGAAGCCTTACAAATGGAAGAGAACCAGTATTAGAAGACAGATCCAACAATAGAGGAGTTTAAGGAGGATATGAAGAACCTAAAATTTTATCTTAAATAGAATAAGGGACAAGAGAAAAGAGAATTGTTTTTGGTGTACCACATGTAGGACAGAAGGGCACCACAAGAATGAATTTCCAAATTTTTCATAGTACATGGAAACAGGAGTACCAAAACCTTTTCCAATAGGAGGACCATGGTGTGAGATTTTTAAAACACATGGGAATGATCCATATCATTTTCCGATGATGCAGAAGTACAAGATAGTACCCAAAAGTTCATACTACAATTTTTGCAAGTCAATGGGTCATAATGATAAAGATTGTAGGACAATTGAGCTGATGAGAGAAAGAATTTCAAACACTTATAGGGTGCAAGAAAAAATGATGAAAGGGAAATCTACACCTCAGTTTAACTAGGTATCACCACCATATAACAATGTGTAACAACATTATAATAATGTGCAATTGTAATACATTAATGCACAGCCATAGTATAACCCCGCGAAGTATAATCAGGTACCTCAGTACAATGAACTGCAAGGTGATCGAGGTGGATACAAAAGTGGAGGACATGGTAGAGGAGGATTTGGATGAGGCATAGGTCCAGTAGTGTGCCACAACTTCCAATACCCAGGATATTATGCAAGTTAATGTCCACTTCCACCTGCGACATGTATGTATTGTTGCAGAACAAACCATGATATAGAAGATTTTATGACACTATTGGAAAAGATCTAAGACAATAGGAACGAGAACAACCAGAATGTCCAATGGGTCTCAACAAAATCCAGGGAAGATGGAGGAAACATCAACATAGTCATGTGAGGAGGATCTAAGACAAGAAATGATGCAGTAAGACAAGATCCAGCGCAACATCAATGGGTGAAGAAGAATATTGAACCATAGAAGAAGTTTGATGTGCGGAAAGAAAAGGAAACATTCAAGGAGGCAAGATAGGATTTTCTCAAGAAAAATGTCGTGTCTACATCAACTGTGTATAAAAATCATAACTCTTTGATTTATGATATTCCCTCCTCAATGGACCACACCAGTGAATCACCACCTTTAGAGAAAGTAAGTAATATAAAAAAAAAAATGAAATCCTGTGAAAAGATATTGAATGACCCATCATCTATTAAGATCTTACAAAATATGCTAGAAATACATAATATAGAGGCAAAGGGGAAATTAGAGCAGAAAAAAATCAATCATCTCCATAGAAGAAGGACAAGTAGAGAATTCATATTGAATGCCAACATTGTAGGTTTCAATATGGGTGATATTATACTAGACTTAGGTTCTGAAGTAAATTTTTTACCTAAGAAGACATCACAGTGTATGGGAGAACCCACACTAGGCTATTCACCTATCTAGAAGAAATTAGAAAATCAACAAAGAGTGCTACCAATTGGAAGACTTAAAGGTGTGATAGTAGATTTGGATGGAGTGCGCACTATGGAAGACTTTGAAGTAATATATATAGTAGATGATACAACACCTTATCCACCATTGCTTGGACTGGATTGATAATTTGATAACCATGCCATAATCAACCCGAAGATAAGGAAAATGGTGTTTGAATAAGATGAATATAGAGTCATTACACCATTAGATCCTTCATAAGGAGAAAGGTTTGTAGAACCCATTTTCTTAGATCTGGAAGAAATAAACCAGTTCTATAGAACCACCACACAAGAAGAAGATTATGTTAACCCAACTATCAATAGGGTACTTAGTTGGAGAAGCATCACATCATGTTCTTCCAACTTAGATACATTTTTGGAGAATTGGAAGCATATACTACATGAAGTTTCGATAAGAAGATGTGCAAGAATAGATCTCACAATAAGATGGGTTGGTACAGAGATAAGATAGCCCCCCAACTTTCATGGGGTAAATTATGTAGAGGAATTTCTGAAAAAATATGAAGAGGAAGTATTAGAAAATAATAGGTTCTTAGACCTATATAGTTCACTCAAGTCCACACCTACAATATGGTGGGGTGTGCACAAAGAAACAATTCAGGACTAGTACCAATGTAAATGATTATTGCGCATTAGAATCGATGCAGAGCACAGGAGCAATAAAATGCAGAGGTATGATGGGAAAGGGACACCAACATAAAAATTGGAGAAGTGCATGACATAATGGAGGATGACACCACCAGAAGAATCACCTCTTCACTTTATCCATACATTGGAAGTAATCCCAGAGCACTGGTATGTATACTAGGCGATGCACATAGGCACTACAAAATGGACAACACTACAACAAAACTTTGTAGTAACCTTCTCATTTGAACATGAGAACCCAAAAATTGATTCAACACTAAATACGATAAGAGGTGTGATATTTATTGATGAACCAACGGTTAAAATCATGACAAAGTATCAACAACAAAACATATAGGCAGTCAAAGATTTACTGTCATGCTATCATGTTGAAGAGGAAGCATCAGATGAAGATGATCTGTGCAACATTTAGATTACAGAAATAAAAGGAGAAACATAGGTGGAAGGTCCTGTTGGATCGTGTTTTCATTGATGCTAAATGATTGATGTCAAAGGTAAAATGTCTTGTCATATTATATTTATGTAGTTATTGATGGACCATGTATTGACCTTGATTGATGGGTCATGTATTGACCTTGATGTTAATGGAATGATTTCAAGAGGATTCATATTCGTATGCATATATGAAGATGGATAAATGGGTTATAGTTGGATTGATGTAAAGATGACTCATCATTGTCTTCTCATGGTTGTACAAATGGATGAACTCCAAAGTGGTCTGCTTATGGTGAAAGCCCTCACGGGAAGACACTTTGTGGTGAACTCCAAAGGTCATGGTTATACAAATGGATGAACTCCAAAGTGGTCCCCTTATGGTGAAAGACCTCATAGAAATATTATTTGTGGTGAAATTCAAAGTGTTCCCCTTATGGTGAAATCCCTCATGGGAAGATGCTTTGTGATTGCGTTATCCTAGTAGTATGGTTAGAGAGCCCATGATTAATTGTGGAATAATGAGATGAAGATCAATGAATTTGTCAGTTAAACTATTCTATATGGATATTTCTTGTCAAGACATTTATGGTGGTATGTGGAACGTCACATAACTCCTCACGGTTTGAGAGTTATGGCCTTACGAAGTTGGAGGACCCTCATATGTTGGCTTGAAGCCCCAAAAGGTCAAAGAAGTCAAAGTGCTTGCAACGAAGAAATTATTTAAATAATGAAGTGAAGTGACAAAGTCAAAGAGGATTATTTAAATAATAAAGTGAAGTGACAAAATCAAAGAGGATTATTTAAATAATAAAGTGAAGTGACAAAGTCAAGGAGGATTATTTAAATAATAAAGTGA
>JZKD02S1992872.1:447371-496316 GCA_000966675.3 Picea glauca | reverse complement strand
CATGGGATGAAGAGAGACAAGGTACGTAGTTTTTGGTACCATACCCAAACCAAATCAAGGAGTGAGATATTGGTTGCTCAAAGATAGGCCAGAGGCTAGTAACAAAAAGGAAAACGGGGCCATATTTGAAGGATACCTATGTGACCTATAAAGCCATATCCAAGAGGTGGAGAATAACACCTAAGGTTGTCGCGCGGTATAAAGACATCGCCAATTTCCAGGCCACATGACATACAATGTGGATATAGGTGAGGAAGGATCCTAATAAATAGTGGCTACATATGCGCTACTGCATCACAGAGGGAGACATCGACATGGTCATCAATGAATGGGATGACGAATGGAGGATTCCATTCCTTACCCAGGAATTGTCAAAAAGAACAGTGGAAGAAGAGGTAGGGCAGGGAGAAACCCATCCAAAGTAAATTCGAGTGCCCAAGAGATGAAGAATGGGCCAGGGAAAAACAACACCAAAAAATGAAGGGCCAATGAAGACAAGGACCTAGAATGGAAAGAAGGATAAGATGCAGCCAGCCAAGGAGAAACAACAATAGGCCAAGCCTGTTCAAGAGACTGCAACAAGTCCCAACCCAAAGGAACCAAGGGGAAACAAGAGGCCAACAATGCAAACATGAGGCATGCACAAGAAGTCAAAGGCACGAAGAAAACTGCCAAAGTATATGATCATGGATGATGATGGAGAGATGATAGCCCAAATGGTCCAGGATTGTTTATCTGAGGACTTTGACCATGTTGCACACAACAGAGATAGGATTGAAAAGGAACTAAAAAACATGTGGAATCTCCTCAAGGAAATCGGGGAAGGGTAGACAACAAGTAGCACGGGAACAAAACCATCAGCACCGCAGATGGAGGAAAGAGTGGAAATAGAAGAACGATATCCAATCCATCCATTACCACACCCGAACGCAACATTCCACATCACACCTAGTATGTTGCGCATGGATGAGATTGTGGGGAAAACACCCCTGAAGGAATTAAACCAAATCCAACTGGTGTTGACGCGGATTCCAACCAGGGCACTACACAAGTTGCAGGTTAGCATAAACCATGAGGTACAATCTTGCACACACAAATACTTAGTCGAATTACATAAGACATTAGAGAAATGGGACGCACTGGAAATAATATATGAGAAGGCTAAATCTAAGATCCAAGAGGAAAGGGAGTGCATAAAAGGATTGGAACAGAAAGTGGAAAGAACTTACGAGAATATTCCACAGGCCACACAGAGAGATGAAATCACAACAACAAAAAAATATTGATCGGATTGCACAAGAAATCGATCAATATAAAAAGGAGATTGAGAATATCCAAGAGAAACTTACACCAAGCAGACCACTAGCAGTGAAGGAGAAAAGGAAGTAGGAAGAAACAACACAGTTGTGGGAGATAGAGCAGTAGGTTAGCACAACAATTGACTTGTTGGATAAAGCAACACATCTTTGGACTAGATTAGAGGAGTATCAGTAGGTCTAAAAGTGGGAAAAGGAAGAAGACAAGATCAAAGCAGTGATCCAAGAACTCAAGCAGAGGCAGAAAATAATGCCAATTACATAATGCGTCAAAGGGGTGCAGGGCATGAAGAGATTGAAGGCAAATATAACTACTGTGAAAACCCATAAATAGGAGTGACAAACTTAAATGGAACCATTGCAAGAACGAGTAGTGGAAGTCCTGGCACAAGCAGAGGAAGACAAAGAACATATAGCATAGACCCAGGCAGAGTGTGTGGAATTGATCAGTGACGAAATTGCAGTCCAAATCATGGACACACTCAAGGAGAAGACTATGTAGGAGCAGACACAGGAAGTAGAGCTCAAGGAAAAGTTCCAGGAGATCACCAAGTAGATCAAGGAAGCGCACAAAGGATAGGTGGCTCAAGACGAGCCACATGTCAATGTTGGGGGGCTATTGGAGGTAGGATAAAGTGGAAACGCATGGAGGTTTTGGGAAAGAAAGTGTGCACAAGGGAAGTGACAGCTAGAACAAAACACAACACATGCACATGTAAGGAAAGCAACAACTAGAAGGAATAACATCATGCACGCATGTGAGGAAGACCTAACGAAGGCAGGTTTAAGGTTTGGGTAAGGTATTGTAATGGTTGAAGAGACAAAAAGGTATAAGTATAGATATCGAGGTACTATAGAGGGTTCAAATTGTTGTTTCTATAGTATTTACACATGAGTTGATGCGATATGTAAGGGTTTTTGATGTACGACCTATTTTGTATAAGTTGTTGAGCTAGAGGGAAAATGAAGGAGGGTAGATATTGAGGGTTAGTTTGCAGGCTGGAGAGCCTAGTGTGATATAGTCTGCCTCATATAGATCTTACCTGACTGAGAAGAGTTGTAAGCGCACGACATTGTAGATGTAGAGATAATATAATAAAAGAGATGAGAGCCAAATCTTTGTGGACATAGCCCCAGGAGGGGGTGAACCATGGTAACATTTGTGTTGTGTGATGAATTCTTGCATATCTTTATCATCTTTTCAGTAGTTATATGTTATGCTTAATAAATGAGTTGTTATATTTCCTACATATTTGTAAATGACAATGTATTGTAGTTACGGTTGTAATAATGGTTCAATATATAGATCGCTTATCTCACAATTCAATCCTAGGTTGTAAACACTCGAGTCTTACAACCACCCATTAAGGCTATCTCTAGTGAGATTGCACAACACATTTTGTGTGTTGCTTTGCCTTCCAGTTTACCAGGAGGCCCAATAGTTTTAGAGGCTTTGTTGGAAACCCAACAAACATGAACCTTGGGTCAATAAAATCAGACATTATAGAGGATTAGTAACCAACATAAGCAATGCCATATATCATTGAAAATTAAGAAATGCATTTTTGGGACACCTTTTGGAATATTTTTGGGACATATAGTCTATAAACAAGGTTTACTAGTGTATCCAGCTAAGATCACAGTCATTGTCAATTTATCACCACCAAAGTCCGTGAGTCAGTTGAGAGAAACACTATGACATAAAATATATTATAGGAAGTTTATAAAGGGGTATGCGCAGATTAGTGTGCCAATGGAAAAATTGTTAAAAATGGATATCAGATTTCAGTGGAATGAGGACTGCCAATAAGGGTTTGAAACTTTAAAAGAAAATATGGTCACAACACCTATCCCGTTATTCCCATATTGGGAAAATACATTTCATGTGCATGTAGATGCATCAACCATAGCACTTGGAGAAATTTTGGCGCACCTAGGAGCAGGGGACTTAGACCATCCTATCTACTTTGCAAGTAGAAAATTGTCAGAATCGGAGAAGAACTACAACACCACAGAAAGAGAAGGCCTAGCCATGGTATATGCACTTCAGAAGTTCAATCACTATTTACGGGGTAAACACTTTAAGATGTTCACAAATCATTCTTCCCTGAAATATCTAGTCAACAAGCCAGTGTTGGGGGGGGAGGATATGTAGATGGTTGTTGTTATTCCAAGAATTTGATTTTGAAGTGATAGTCAAACTAGGGAAGTTGAATGTAGGACCTAATCACATGTCAAGGGTAGCTAATAGAGAAGAACCGACCAACTTGGAAGAAAACTTCCTTGATGTGCAATTGTTTTCAGTACAGACATTTGATGAATATTTCACTAATATTATTGAATACTTAAGTACAAGGGTTGCACCACAAGAGTTTATCATTGCGTAGAAGAAGAATCTGGTAGAAAAAGTTGCAGACTATAAACTTATTACAGGACACTTATATAAGATGGGCATAGATAGTATTTTGATAATATGTGTATTAGAACATGAAAGGCCCTGAATTTTGGCAGAATCTCATGAAAGAATAGCTAGAGGACACTATGAAGGAAAAGATATTGCGCAGATGGTATTGTGTGTAGGATTATGGTGGCCAACAATCCATTGAGATGGAAAGGAATATTTCCATAAATGCGATGTATGTCAAAGGGTTGGAAAAACCAACAGAAGGGATGAGATGCCCCTAAGACCACAAGTAACCTTGCAGGTATTTGAAAAATGGGTAACATAATTTGTGGGAGCAATCAATCCACCAACAAAAAAACATGAGATAGATATATCATTACTACAACTCAATATTTAACAATATGGGAAAAATAAACACCAATAAAAGACTACAGCGCAGAGACAACATCACACTTATTGTTCGAGCAAGTGATCACCAAATTTGGATGTCCAAGGATTTTGATGAGTGACCAAGGAACTCACTTTATAAAAAATACCATAAGGGATATGACTGAGGAGTTTTAATTCTATCACCATAAGAGTACACCATATCATCCGTTGGCATAGGGGTAGACCTAGGGTTCAACACTTCAATAGAGCATCCAAAAAACCCTAACTATCGGCCCTTTCGGCAACACCTGTGAAGCAGATGAAGTCTCACCTGAGGTAGAGGCAGGGGTGGTTGCAAGACTCAGGTGCCTGCAACCTTAGTCGGGACACAGATATGTGATTCTAACACTTAGAAAACACTTTCGCATAGATCATTCATAAGTATTTAACCCTCACGGCACTCTGTAAATGGTGTAGAGCACCGTAGCATTCACTTAGATCTAAGTTAAGTTAGCAATTAGCAACAGCAAAATAGGTCTAGCACTCAGCACTTTCATATATGTCAGATCTACATCCATACATTTAAGAAGCACAAAGCAAAGTAGATCTATCTAAGTATATCATAGTAAAGAACAACACATGGAAAGAGACAAACACATTAGGTCGAGGCACTGAGAACAACACATAGGTTTACCGTGGTTCACCCCCACCCTGGGGCTATGTCCAGAAAGTCTTCTTATTCTTTATTAGCTTTGGTCAATCTTATTACAACATAGAGATCAAACTTTTACTCCACATAGGAAGGGAGATCTGCATGCACCTCACCATACCCTCCTTCATCAAGTAGATCTAGCACATAGCCTTCTTACAATCCGTGCACTCAGCACTTACAACACTTGAATTTAGCTCTGAAAGTCGGTCACACAGTATACACAAAGCCTTTTCTAGCGCTGAGCTTCTCTGTCTCTCTTACATTGCCTAGCTACTTATTTATACTTTACAAAATAGGCCTAAAAATGGGTAAGCCCATGGGATGACATCCCATACCCATTATATTATCCCAAAAAACTAAAAAAGTACCCAAGGAAGGGGTCTAGCTTCCATGATCTCTGCTTCATGTTGTGCTCCATCTTTGACAAGATGTCGAAGTTCCAAAAACGGTCAAATATGACCAAGTTTTTCCTCAAACTTGGTAAAGGGCCAACAGGTCCCCAACACTCACCTGTGACTCATCCCAAGTCACTTAGATCTCGGTAAATTTTCCTCAAAGGTCTCGAGCTTGACTCGAGTTGCTTCGACTTGTCTCTGTGCTACTGCTTCCTACTCAACGAACTCCTGAACAACTGCTTAACTGATAGGCCCTTCCAATTGCTTCTTGAATGTAAGAACTACTTGTTCCAGTAGTGTTCCTTGGCCTTCAATTTCTTCAAACAATATATAGGCCTTCTCCTGTCTTGGTTGGAATTTATGGGTGACTTCCATCACTCTATTTTGCATGGTAAGAACAAGTTGTTGGGAAGTTCGATGTTCCTAGGATCTCTTCATCCTCTCTATAGGTGACAGGAGTTTGATCTGTGCATGTACTATATCTACGTGCTTCTTCACTTCCTGGAGTTGGGACTCCAGTTTCTTCAACTCTGGGTCTTCAGATAGTTTCTCATATATCTATGCGCTTTTGTTACTTAGTTGTTTGCATTCTGCAACAAGTTTTCTAATCCTCTCAACTGCACTATGAGAATCCAATTCTCACTGGTCATGCACTTCTTGCGATGTTTGTGGTATGGTATAAATATCTAATTCCATGACCCTTTATTGAAGCTACTGAATAACTTTAGCCAGCTTCATCACTTAACATTCTATGGGCTCTTCAGCCTTCTTCTCTAAGCTGGTCACAGAGAGAAATTCTCTGTTGACTTCTTCTTCAATTTTGATCTACTTCACGAGCAATTTCTCTTTCTCTTTTTGGACCTTCGCTCGGTCTTCTTCAAATTTTTCTTGGAGAGCATTCTTCCCTTGTTGTGTTGCTTGACGTTGCTCAATAATTTCTTCCTATGCCTGGGTGGCCTACGCTTTTTCTTCCTGAGCACATTGAAGGTGTACTTTGACTGTATCAACAATATTATGGAGCTGGACTAATTCATCTCCTTCTTTTGTTGTTCCTTTTGGCAGATGCGTAGTAGGGATTACTCGGCTAGAATAGAGTGCCTTCTTTGCTCCTTGGAGCGCGATCTCAATCTGGCTATACATTTGTTCCTGCTTCACTTCCTACTTCTCTATTATTTCCTTTGAAGCATCATTGACCACTACAAAAATGAAATCAAAGTCATCCAACGTGAGGGTAGTTTTCATCTTAGTTACAGGTGTTCTTGGTTTCTTTCTAGAGGAAGACTTCAGAAGTGAAACCTTCCTTTTCTTGGATGATTCTGCTTCATCCTTGGGTGGCAGTACTTCAACTTCCTATTTCTCAGATTTTGCCTCTTCTTCGTCATCACCTGCTTCATCTGGAGTAATGGAAGTCATCCTTATAGATCTTCTATCTATATCATGAACCTCTTCGATCTTCTTCGTCTCCTTTGTCTTCTTTGTTCTACTGGGCCCAAGTGTATCCTGCGCAACTTCTGGGTTGTCGATGTCTAACATTTCTTAGGGGTCTACTGAAACAAGGAGGTCCATCGACCACTCCTTGGTGATCTCTTCCAGGTTTTCTTGTGTCAGCTTATAGTAGGACTGAAGCTATTCTTGGTGCTCATCAGCACATGGGGTTAGGTATATAAAATGGCGGTCCACGGTGAACTTTATTAGAGATCAGAACCTCTGTAAAGTGTTCAAGGTTATGTGAGGTTCACTCCTTATGGATGCCTTCAATTGATTATAATATGCGTGGAAAACAACATTCGACTATCAATGCTTTCTCATGTCGTTCGAGTACCACAAGGTATTGAATTTTGCAGCTAGTGGCTCAAAAGGGTCAAGGTCCGAGAAATTTGCTCCTTCTGGTAGCTCCCATGTAACAAAGGCAATCAGTATCAGGATCCAGCTAAAATGGAATTCGTGCCCCTGATCTTGGCCTTCTCTGCGGTCAATCTCCAGTTGATTCACTAGGTACTTCGCCCAGTTCATCTATAGTCCCTCTGTGCACTTTCCTGCAAGGTCAACTATGAAGCCTGATACTTGTGTTGGTCGATTCTTACGTACCAACTTCCCTGTGATTAGTTGGCATGCAAGGCGCACTGCGCTACTTTCAATAAAATCTACCTTGTATCCTCTTGCGCCTTTCTCAACATCACCATAGGCCTCTTTTATCTTTTACGCAAGAGCACGGTCTGGAGTCTTTCCAGGATAGTACTCATAGGGATCAGGGCCCTGCATGATAAGCCCGATGATCCTATTGATCAATGTCAGATCAACATTTATGTGGCAGTCTAACCACAGGTATCCTCCATGGTAAATTTCTAGCAGTAACTTTACACAAGCATTCACCTCCTGGTGTCTGCTGAAGTGTGGTATTTTCATAACGTTTAGCAGAGTAGACTGTCTGAGGTTCATCGTCCATTGTTGTGGGACAAGCTTCGAGTTCTTTCCCTTTGTTCATGTCAAGTACTTATACGGGGAAAGAATTCTATAAAATTTACGGTCCCCCAGGTTGAAGTCACAAAACTTCAATGTTGTAACCTTTTCTTAATATACATGGTAGGTGCATACTCCCTTCGGTAAATATGCAGTTACTAGGGTATATTCAAAATCTCTAGGGACACTGTCACTGTTAATCTCACCGCTCAGAGGGGGTATGTAAGCTGGTAGAATGGATGGCACTAACTTTGTGATGGTTGTGTCATCCTTATTCTTAGTTTTCCTCTCTGCCTCGACTCGATATGTTCCAGCTCGAGCAGTCGATGGGGAGGCTTGCACCAGAGATGATTTTAAGGATGGAAATTTATTTTAAAATGTAGAAACCTTGGCGAATATTACTAATCCTTCATATGCCAACTATAAATGTTCATCGATATTTTTGTAAAAATGTTCAAATTTCTAAGGATTTTATATAGTTGGGGAAAAACCATGGAAAATTAGCCCATGAATGAAATTTAGCCCCTAAAATCATCCATGGCTTGCACTCCTCTCGTCGATGAGGCTTGTACTCCTGTGGACATTCTTCTTTCCGATATGACTCTCTCAGTCATTAAATCGAGAAGGAATTTTGTGATGGATTCCTCAAGCACGGTGAACTCGTCGGACATACGCACTCGGGAAAGATAAGCGGGGTCACGATGATCTCAAAACACTACACTAGGGTGAACTATCTGCTTGTAATGATCACTACATACAATTACGATTTCTATGGGATTTGATTTTTTGGTCGACAAAAGTGTTCTTCATGTGTGGCACGATGAGCTAAATAGGAAATTCATCAACGGTCTGGTTCCAACGGGTATGAATCTTTCGTGAACATTGATCCATCTGTTATGGCGCGGTCCAATGGTTTGGTGGTGATCCTTTAATTATTTTCTATCTGTTTTGGGCGGAAGTCGAACGGATATATTGGTCCAACAACTATATTTCTATGCCATGGAAAAGTTCCAGATGTCACTATCCTGATATCTCGGTGAGGCTCAATTCCTGTGATTTTTCCTTCTGCAAAGTTTCCTCTGGAACCTTATGTAACTTTTCGACCTTGGCTCTCTTCTTATTTAGCTTCCTAACCTTCTTCCCAGTGAGCTTTGTCTTGGTCATCTTTTTTGTAAAGTATAAATAAGTAGCTAGGTAATGTAAGAGAGGCAGAGAAGCTAAGTTCTAGAAAAGGCTTTGTGTATAATGTGTGACCAACTTGGAGAGCTAAGTGCAAGTGTTGAGTGCATGGATTGTAAGAAGGCTCTGTGCTAGATCTACTCGGGGAAGGAGGATCTGGTGAGGTGCGCGTAGATCTCCTGTCCTATGCAGAGTACAAGATTGAGCTCTGTGTTGTAATCAGATTGACCAAAGCTAATAAAGAAGAAGAAGACTTTGTGGACGTAGCCCCAGGGTGGGGGTGAACCATGGTAAACCTATGTGTTGTGCTCGGTGCCTCGACCTAATGTGTTTGTCTCTTTCCATGTGTTGTTCTTTGCTATGATATACTTAGATATATCTACTTTTCTTTGTGCTTCTTAGATGTATGGATGTAGATCTGACATATATGAAAGTATTGAGTGTTAGACCTATTTTTTTGTTTCTAGGTGCTAACTTAACTTAGATCTAAGTGAATGTTGCAGTGCTCTGCGCCATATGCGGAGTTCCATGAGGGTTAAATACTGATGAATGATCTATGATAAAGTGTTTTCTAAGTGTTAGAATCACAGATCTGTGTCCCAGCTAAGGTTGCAGACACCTGAGTCTTGCAACCACCCCTGCCTCTACCTCGGGTGAGACTTCATCTGCTTCGCAAGTGTTGTCGAAATGGCCAGTCGTTAGGGTTTAGTTGGTGCATTGTTGAAGCGTTGAACATTGGTTCTGCCCCTATGCCAACAAATGGTTTTGTTGCTGAGACTTGAAACTATGATTGCTTGGAACTAAGGAAGAAGAAGCTTTGTGCAGAAATTTCATCTTGAAATTGTAAAAGCTCTATGCATGGACCTGTGCCCTAGTGTGCAGTGATTCACTTGATCCGAAAAGATATGTGCTAAAGAAAGAAGGACAAATTTGAAGAAAATAAGTCAGATATGAATGCTTTGTTCTCTAACAAAGGTTAAAGTGGAAGTTTCTAAGTCAGATCTATAGAAAGAGGTAAGATCTGTAAGATCTGTGCTCTGATAAAGGTATGAATAGTTAAAAGTTATTAGATATGGAAGCTTTATGACATGTAGAAGTAAAATAAGTGAAAAATTTTGTTTCTAATGTATGGATTTAGGTATGCTTGATAGATTTTGTCCTAGCTTGAAAACTAGGGCATTGTTAGATGAAAAAACGTTTGATATGAATAGATCTGATAAGAATAATGAAAGATATGCTATACGTATGCATAGAAATAATTTTTGGACTAACCAATGGATGCAGGATCCTAGAAAGAAATTTTTGCAGGCTAGCCATTATGATCCTGACATGCAGTACAATAAAAGTTGGGGATCATGGAAGAGAAAGAGAGGATTAAATATTTTTTACAGTTGCAAAAGACCAGGACATCTTGCTAAGGAATGCCCTAGGAGAAACCCTAGTTGCCTCTGTTGTAAGGCTATGGACCATGAAGTACTGGATTTCCATAGAATGATTACTAGACTTAAAAAGATAAATATGGAGCAAGGTCAAGAGACTAAGATTATAGAAGAACCCTGGAAAGAATCATAGATTATGATACTGGAAATGAAAGAAACCCTGGATGAGAATAAAGATGCCAGTTTGCCAGAGATCTTCAAAGAAAAGGAGAAAATCAAAGTAAGAATAGGAGACTTCGACATCGACTATGCTCTAGATGAGGGAACATGGATGAACATTATGACAGAAAGTACTTGGGAAACCCTAGGAAGGCCTATTATGGTTCCTTCACTAGGAAGAATAGGGTTGTTTAAAGGAAAAATGGTAACCCTATGTGGCATAATTAGCTAGATAGCTATGTGTAACCATGGAGCTTCGACAAAGGAAGAGTTCAAATTCATTAGATTTATTGAGGACCATGCCCCATTTCCAGCGTTGTTAGGAAAGATCTGGATTGAAAAAGACTAGATATAGAGAAGAGAAGAAAAGGAAGCCCTAGAATAGAAGAAGCAAGAACTCATGGAATTTATGACTAGAAGGATCACCTACTTTATGGAATAACAAGAGAACGGATCTTAGTTGTTGAACACTAGGGACATAGATTTCGAGGCTATAAGAGCATTAGAGGAACTATAGAAGACCGAAATACCTAATCCATATGATGAAGGAGTATTACCCTTGGATCTGAAGAAAGAACCTCAGCAACGCGAAGTGACTATGTGAAGAGAAGGTAAGACTCAGAATGGAAAAAGGATGACCAAGACGAAGCTCACTAGGAAGAAGGATAGGAAGCTAAGTAAGAAGGGAGCCAAGATTGAAAAGTTACAAAAGGTTCCATAAGAAACTTCGCAGAAGGAAAAATCACAAGAATTGGGCTTCGCTGAGATATCAGGACAATGACATATGGCACTTCACCATGGCATAGAAATATAGCTGTTGGACCGATATACCCATTCGACTTCCACCCCGAATGGACAAAAAATCATTAAAGGATCACTACCAGACCATTGGACTGCACCATAACAGATGGATCAACGTTAACGAAAGTTTCATACCCATTGCAACTAGACCATTGATGAATTTCCTATTTAGCTCGTCGCGCCACGCACGAAGAACACTTTTTCCGACCAAAAACTCGAAGCTCACAGAACTCATAATTGTATACAATGATCATTGCAAGTAGATTGTTCATCCTAGTACAGTGTTTTGAGATCATCGTGACCCCGCTTATCTTTCCCGAGTGCGTATGTCTGACAAACTCATCGCGCTTGAGAAATCCATCACAAAATTCCTTCTCAATTTAATGACTGAGAGAATCATATCAGAAAGAAGAATGTCCACAGGAGTACAAGCCTCATCGACGAGAGGAGTGCAAGCCTTCTCGTTGACTACTCGAGCTGGAACATCTCGAGCTAGTGTAGAGAGGAGAACTAAGCATAAGGATGACACAACCAATGCAAATTCAGTGCCATCCATTATACTAGCTTACATACCTCCTCTGAGCAGTGATATTAACAGGGACAATGTCCCTAGATATTTTGAATATACCCTAGTAACTTCATATTTACCAAAGGGAGTACACACCTACCACGTAGATCAAGACAAGGTTACAGCATTGAAGTTTTTCGACTCTAACCTGGGGGACCATATAGTTTATATCATGCTTTCCCCATGTAAGTACTTGATGTGAACTAAGGGAAAAAACTCAAAGAAAGTCCCGCAACAATGGACGATGAACCTCGCACAGTCTACTCTGCTAAATGTTATGAAAATACTGCACTTCGGCAGGCACCAGTAGGTGAATGCTTGTGTAAATTTACTGCTAGCAAGTTACCATGGAGGATACCTGTGGTTAGACCACCACATAACTATTGATCCAGCGCTGATCAATAGGATCACCGGGTTTATCATGTAGGGCCCTAATCCCCATGAGTACTATCCTAGATAGACCGCATACCGCGCTCTTGCGCAGAAGATAAAAGATGCCTATGATGATGTTGAGAAAAGCGTGAGAGGCTACAAGGTAGATTCTATTGAAAGTGGTGCAGTGCACCTCTCATGCCAACTAATTGCAGGGAATATGGTACGTAAGAATCGACCAACACAAGTATCAAGCTTCATAGTTGACCTCACAGGTAAGTGTGCAGAGGGACTACAGATGAACTGGGTGAAGTACTTGGTGAATCAACTGGAGATTGACTACAAAGAATCCCAGGATTAGGGGCACGAATTCCATTTTAGCTAGCTCCTCATACTGATCGCCTTTGTTGCATGGGAACTACCAGAAGGCGCAACTTTCCCGGACCTTGACCATTTTGAGCCACTAGCTGTGAAGTTCAGTACCTTGTGGTACTCGAGCAACATGAGAAAGCAATGGCAGTCGAATGTCATTTTCCACGCATATTATAATCAACTGAAAGTAGCCATAAGGAGTGAACCTTGCATAACCTCGAACACTTTACAGAGGTTCTGACCTGTAATAAAGTTCATTGTGAACCACCATTTTATATACCTAACCCCACACGTTGATGATCACTAAGAGTAAATATAGTCCTACTATAAGCTGACAGAAGAAGACCTAGAAGAGATCACAAAGGAGTGGTTGGTAGACCTCCTTGTTTCAGCAAACCCCGTAGAAATTTCAGACATCAACATCCCAAAAGCTACATAGGATACACCTGGGCCTAGTAGAACAAAGAAGACAAAGGAGACAAAGAAGCCCGAAGAGGTTTAGGATATATATAGTAGATCTATAAGGATAGATACCATTGCACTAGATGAAGCAAGTGATGATGAAGAAGGTGCAGAATCTGAGCAACAAAAAGTCGAAGTACCACCACCTAGGGATGAAGTAGACTCATCCAAGAAAAGGAAGGTTTCACCTCTAAAATCTTCCTTTAGAAAGAAACAAAGAACCCCTGTAACTAAGATGTGAATTTCCCTCACGTTGGATGACTTTGATTTCATTGTTGCAGTGCTCAATGATGCTTCAAAGGAAATAATAGAGAAGTAGGAAGTGAAGTAGGAACAAATGTATATCCATATTGAGATCATGCTCCAAGGAGTACAACAAGCACTCCAGTCTAGCCGAGAAATCTCTACTACGCCTCTACTAGAAGGAACAACAGAAGAAGGAGATGAATCAGTCCAGCTCCGCAAGATTTTTGATACAATCGAAGTACGCCTTCGACGTGCTCAGGAAGAAAAAGCACAGGCCGCCCAGGCCCTCAAGAAGGCACAGGAAGAAATTATTGAGAAACACCAAGCATCACAACAAGAGAAGAATGCTCTCCAAGAAAAAATTGAAGAAGACCGAGCGAAGGCCCAAAAAGAGAAAGAGCAGCTACTCGCGAAGCAGATTGGAATTGAAGAAGCATTCAACAGATCATTTCTCTCTATGAACAACTTAGAGAAGAAGGCCAAAGATCCCATAGAGTGTAAAGTGATGAAGCTGGCTGAAGTTATTCAATAGCT
This sequence comes from Picea glauca, assembly GCA_000966675.3. NCBI lineage: Eukaryota > Viridiplantae > Streptophyta > Pinopsida > Pinales > Pinaceae > Picea > Picea glauca. Next base: position 482,528 of record JZKD02S1992872.1, on the reverse strand, counting down.
TCAACAAAGGGTCATAGAATTAGATTTTCAGACCATACCATAGACTCCGCAAGAAGTGCGCGACCAACGAGAATTGGACGTTCAGAGTGCAGTCGAGAGGATTAGAAAACTTGCTACAGAATGAAAACAACTAAGTACCAAACGTGTGCAAATATATGAGAAACTATCTAAAGACTCAGAGTTGAAGAAACTGGAGTCCCAACTCTAGGAAGTGAAGAAGCACACAGATATAGTATAGGCACAACTTAAGCTCCTATCACCTATCAAGAGGATGAATAGATCCTAGGAACAACAAACTGCCCAACAACTTGTTCTTACCATGCAGAATAGAGTGATGGAAGTCACCCAGAAACTCCAGTCAAGATAGGAGGAGGCCTATATATTGTTTGAAGAAATTGAAGGCCAAGGAACACTACTAGAACAAGTAGTTGTTACAGTCGAGCAACAACTGGAAGGGATTATCAATGAAGTGGTTGTTCAAGAGTTCGTTGAGCAGGAAGCAGTAGCACAAAGACAAGTCGAAGCAGCTCGATCCAAGATCAAGACCTTTGAGGCAACTTTACCCAGATCTAAGTGACTCGGGATGAGTCACAGGTGAGTGTTGGGGGCTTGTTGGCCCGTGACCAAGTTTGAGGAAACACTTGGTCATATTTGACCATTTTTGGAACTTCGACAACTTGTCAAAGATGGAGCGCAACGCAAAGCGGAGATCGTGGAAGTAGACCCATTTCTTGGGTCCTTTTTTGGTTTTGGGGGATAATGTAATGGGTATGGGATGTCAGCCCATGGGTTTACCCATGTTTATGCATATTTTGTAAAGTATAAATAAGTAGCTAGGCAATGTAAGAGAGGCAAAGAAGATAAGTGATAGAAAAGGATTTGTATACTATGTGACTGACTTGAAGAGCTAAGCACAAGTGTGTAAGTGATGAGTACATGGATTGTAAGAAGGCTCTGTGATAGATCTACTCGGGGAAGTAGGATCTGGCAAGGTGTGCGCAGATCTCTTGTCCTATGCAGAGTACAAGTTTGAGCTATGTGTTGTAATCAGATTGACCAAAGCTAATAAAGAAGAAGAAGACTTTGTGGACGTAGCCCCAGGGTGTGGGTGAACCATGGTAAACCTGTGTGTTGTGCCCAGTGTTGGCATAGGGGCATACCCAGGGTTCAACACTTCAACAACGCACCAACAAAACCCTAACTATCATCCCCTTCGGCAACACCTATGAAGCATATAAAGTCTCACCCGAGGTAGAGGTAGGGGTGGTTGCAAGACTCAGGTGTCTGCAACCTTAGCTGGGACACAAATCTGTGATTCTAACACTTAGAAAACACTTTAGCATAAATAATTCATCAATATTTAACCCTCATGGAACTCCGCAGATGGCGCAAATCACCACCGCATTCACTTAGATCTAAGTTAAGTTAACACTTAGAAACAACAAAATAGGTATAGAACTTAACACTTTCATATATGTCAGATCTACATCCATACATCTAAGAAGAACAAAGAAAAGTAGATCTATCTAAGTATATCATAGAAAATCACAACACATGGAAAGAGACAAACACATTAGGTCGAGGCACCAAGCACAACACACATGTTTACCATGGTTCACCCCCACCCTGGGTCTACATCCACAAAGTCTTCTTCTTCTTTATTAGCTTTGGTCAATCTGAATACATCATAGAGCTCAAACTTGTACTCCGCATAGGACAGGAGATTTGCCCGCACCTCGCCAAATCCTCCTCCCTGAGTAGATCTAGCATAGAACCTTCTTACAATCTGTGCACTCAACACTTATAACACTTTCACTTATCTCTGCAAGTCGGTTACACAGTATAAAAAAAGCCTTTTCTAGCACTTAGCTTCTCTACCTCTCTTACATTTCCTAGCTACTTATTTATACTTTACAAAATAGGCCTAAACATGGGTAAACCCATGGGCCGACATCCCATACCCATACATTATCCCCCAAAACCCAAAAAGGACCGAAGAAAGGGGTCTAGCTTCCATGATCTCTGATTTGCATTGCACTCCATCTTTGACAAGTTGTCAAAGTTTCAAAAATGGTCAAATATGACCAAGTGTTTCCTCAAACTTGGTCAAGGGCCAACACTATCCTCAGGAAAATGCAACAGTGGAAGCCTTCAATAATATCTTGGAAAATGCTCTGACAAAGATCTCCAATGTTAACAGGGATGATTGGGACTTAAAAATACCAATAGTACTATGGGAATATAGGACCACATGTAATAAGTTGACAAGACAAACACCATTCATATTGGTGTATGGACAGGAAGAAGTGGTACCATTAGAATTTTCGGTACCCAGTCTGCACATAGAAGCAATTACCAACATCACAGAAAGAGGCACAATAAAGGAAATGTTTAATCAACTAAGGTAAATGGAAGGAGACTGGATTCTAGTAGGATTTCACTAGAAAGTGCAGAAAGCAAGAGACAAATCCTGGCATGAAAGGCATATTAAGAATAATATTTTTAAAGAAGGAGACCTAGTCCTGCTCTATGACAGTAATATTTTCAACATCCTTGTAAGTTTAGAATGAATTGGCTAGGGTCATATGAAGTAAAGACTGTCACAGATGGGGGATCTATGCAACTAAAGGATTTGGCAGGAATAGAACTAAAAGGAATGATCAATTGGAGTTGACTGAAACTGTACAGGGATAGTTGGCCTCCTAACCCTTAAAAGTAACAACAAAATGAGAAAGGAATGTATATAGTGTACTATAGCAGATATTATGATAGAAAAATGAGAAAAATAAATAAAAAGGAGAGAAAGAGGGAAAAATAAATACAAAAATAGAAAATGAAAGAAAACAAAAAGACGTAGAAGTTGACTATATCACAAGAAGGAATAGAAAAATTTACGCGCAATAATTACCATGAAAAACATCATAATACAACACATAGGAAAAAAAGGTGTGCAAGAAGAGAAAATATGAAAAATAGGACCCAAACATCACCGTGACAGAGGATGATGCAGAGCTATTCGCAGACAAGGTCCAATATAGGGGTGAAGAAGTGGTTAGAACTGCATATGTGCAATGGGAATAAATAATGGAAAGTCTCCTAGATTTCCATGAGAACATACAACAACTATGGAGCCAGGTATTATCACAGGCCACCGAACAAAAAAATGAAAATTCACAGCGGCCGCCTATGCAGAAAGAAGGAGAAAAGATAGTCCAATTTGTAGTCCAGAGAAGGGAGACATTTTTGGTAATGCGTCAAATGATTAGATTCGATTAGGAGACTACACAAAAACCCCTAGAGGAGGTGGAATAAGTGGAAATGGTCATGGAACAAATATCCACGAAGGAACTATACAGACTCCAAGATAGTGTCATGCAAGAAGTAGAGTCCAGGGCTCGTGCAGACACAACAAACTTGGAGGTTGGTAGAGAATTCGTGAAAATTCTTCAAATCACCTGTGACCAACTGACCACGGAAAATGAGGAGGAGAAACAATGTGTGGATAAGCTAGAAAAGGGATTAACAATAATTTATGCTCGCATACCATACAGTGTGCAAGCATCACAGAAACTCATAGAGGAGAGGATCATCCTGATCTCACAGACAATTTACTAGTACAAGAAAGAGATCGAGGATATCAAGGAAAGGATAAACCCTATGAATCATCCTAAGGTCCGATAATAGAGAAAAAATGAATCTACACTCCAAATAGCTGAGACAGACAACCAAGCAAGGGAAACAAAATAACTGTTCGACAGAGCCACGTAGTTATGGACAATGTTGGAAGAATATGAGAAGATCCAATAGTGGTACCAAGAAGAAGAGACAATCAACACTACCATACAAGAGATAAAACAAATGCAGAAGACAATGAGCATCACAGAGCACTTGAAGGGCACTTAAGACATGAAGAAGTTGCAAACAGAGTTGAAAGCAATGCAAACACAAAAGCAATAAAGACAAGTAGAATTGGAACCCCTCCAAGGACAAGAAGCACAATTGATTGTGAAGTTGGAGGAAGAGAATGCAAGTAGAGGACAGGAAAAATAAAAGAGTGAAAACTTAATGCATGAGGAAATAACAACGCAAAAAGTAGAAGCGCTAACAGGCAAAGCCACGTAGATGAGAGAAAAAGGAAAGGAAATAGGAGAAAAGTTTATTAGTTTGGACAGGGAAATGCAGGGAGCATGCACCACTTAAGTGGCTCAGGATGAGCTACATGTCAGTGTTGGAGGCATGTTGGGAACATGCCTATTTTCAAGAAAGACTTATTTTTAGGAAAGGCCTAATTTTGGAATGAAAGGCCTAATTTTGGAGAATAACACCTGACAGGAAATGAAACATGTGCGAGGAAAAGCAACATGCAAGAGGAGCAACATACAAGGCGATAACGCAGGAGAACCTAACCATGTTAGGGTTAGAGTTTTTGTTAAAGAATGTAATGGCTCTAAGACTAAAATTAAGTATAAATAAGAACCTAGGAGGTCAAGTTTGGAAGCCTAGTAGTAGTTCAATTATTGTTCTATTTTTGTGGGTCGATGATTGTAGTGAAGATATTGTTGTAAAATTTGTTGAGTTGTATAAGAGTCAAGTAGGAGATATTTTGAGGGTTATATCATAGGCTGGGGGTCCTAGTGTGATGTAGCCCACCTCATAGAGGTTATTGAACATTTTCATGATTGTATGTTGGGAGATGTAGTGCGCGTAGTGCTAGATTTTGCAGCAAACTAAATAAAAGAGCATATAATCTATATCTTTGTGGATGTATCCCATGAGGGAGTGAACCATGGTAAAACATGTTTTATATGTGATGTTTCTTTCATTTTTACTTTCTTTTAATGGTTATCTGATGAATGAATGGTTAAGCTATATATATTAGAATGCATGCATGAGCTTAAAAGATGAAGGAATCGTAGGAATAATAGAATGAATAATCATATTAATGAAAGAAGAAGCTAAAATAAAATCCCATATACCCACTCAGTCCTAGACTGCAAGCACTTGAGCATTGCAGTAACCCATAAAGTTATCTCAGGTGAGATTGCACATGGCACTCTGTGTATTATGTTTCCTTTTGTTTTACCAGGAGGAATGATATTTTTAGAGGTTTTTATTGGAAACTTATTGAGATATGAACCTAGGTCATCCCTAGAAGTAGAAGTGAGAGAAGTAACCCAACACTCTCACTGGCCCTGAAGACAATTATTGAAAATGACCCATTTCAACAATAGGACCCAGATTTCATCCCCACCCTCCACTACACATCACAAGTATATCCTTACTGCCATTGATTACTTTACAAATGGATTAAGTCTATTCCTATCGGGAATTCCACTGAAAAAATGATCATGAACTTTATAGAAAAAAACATCTTTTCCGGGTTTGGATTCCCCGTGAAACTAATAATAGACAATGCTCAAGCATTCAAGTCCAAGACCATGATTGATTTCTGTGGTAATTAAAACATTATCCTAACATATTTTACACCATATTACCCATACATGAATGGGTTGGAAGAGTCATAAAATAAAACCCTCATCGGGATTATTAAAAAATTGTTGGCTAAAAATAAACAATCACGGGATTCCAAGATGAAGTATTCCTTATGAAATGACAAGATCATTATCAAAAAGCCACTAGGTATCTCTCCATTTCATCTAGTCTATGGGGTGGGTCATGTTTTCCCAACCCAAATTAGTCTACCAGTGTTGATTTTTTTTGCAAGAAGAGGTGGAGGAGCCTAATGACATTCATAGGAGGATTTTTCAGATTATTGAAGTTCGGGAAAGAATAGAAATATTAAATGAGAAAATTGAGGGAGGGTTGAGAGAAAAGGAGAGAAGGTATATGCACTTGATTTATGACGTTTGTCCTCATCACTCCAATGGCTTATCTCCAATCCAAACAGCTCCCTCACAAAGTCAAACCTGCAAGAATAGAGAAACCTATTCCTACTACTATCTATGACTAGGTAATAGCAACCCTACCTATTGATAACTTACACAAAGTGATCAGATGAACAAGAAATAAATAAGACAGCATAAGAGGAATATGCCAAGTTCTTATATTCAATGAAAAGAAATAAGTTTACAACGTGATGATGCTACAATCCTCCAAGATTATTTCTGCATCCCTTGAACATGAATCCAACTCAACTTCTTCACAAAGGTTTGGCTCTCTTTCACAAGATCATAGGTTTTATGTATTCCTCCTTTTCCATCCCATCTCACTCTGAAATGGCATGGTTATATAGATGTAGAAGGGGATAACCACTAGGATAAACCAGGAGTGTAGTTGAGGATAAGGTGGATTAGGTTAGGATTTGAGTTATATCCATGGTTATTCTTTCTCGAATATAGGATGGAAGAAGGCTTGAATCATATCTTGATGCAAACAAGAAAACAAACACAGAACAATCCAGAACTTCCTCGAATATTCCCCCTATATTCATGGAGTTTGACCAAATTTTCTTGGATTCTTCCCTAGAGAGGTGTACAATGCATCCATGATGCTCCCTAAATGTTGGAACATGAGTATGTATTACCCCCTTGCATGGAAAGGGGGTGTCCATGGTAAAATAGAGCCAAGACTGAGTGGTAAAGGTTATATTTGAAGGGCTTTAAAGGTGTCTTCTTCTTCTTGATGCTCAAGGGGATACAATGGATCATTATTTCATGGTGTTGAGGTGGAGACACTTAGGAAATGTGCAAAAAATAAGGTATGAAACTTAGCAGAATGGACCATGGAATTTGAGAAACTAATGTCACTAAGCAAAGTGAAGTATGACACTTTACGACACTTAGCAAAGGGTGAAAAAATGATGTATAAACAATTTCCCCCAAAGTGTAATATAAGAGGGGGGAAATCATAACCGAAACACTTTGTAATAATGTAGAATCAAGGGTACGAAGTCATAAGACCTGTCAAAAAATAAATAAAACGTCCATCAATATACAAATATCATCCCTTAGGTAGGTATAACCATACTTGAAATAATTTGACTCAGAGCATGGCCACTGACCAATACACTACATATCCAAGATAGTAGTACTGACTAAGGATATTTCCACTGAACATGCAATGTGAATCCACATCTCCATGACGCGATCAAAATGTAGCCATGAGATTGTATACAATGGATCTACAATATGACAAAACATAACCATAGACCAATACAACATGGATATATGTCACAGTAGATATCACAAATTCATAATATAAATTGTAGCTTGGGGAAGGTAGATAACAAAAATGAGTGTTTACTGAAAATTTTCCCCCAAGGTCTTCAATCCTAATCCTGAATAGTACGAATATAACCATGTGAATAGATGTCTTGATTTTGAACATGGTAGAAAATACTTTATTACTGATCAATAATGTATAATATTAAAAAGTGTGAGGGAAATCACCAATGATGGATATATCTCCCAATATACTCTGAGTAAATTCCAACGAATGTGAATAAATAAGTTGAAGTCAAACACTCGTGGAATCAATCGATCATATCTCAATGATGTAAAGTAACTATCGATAGTGAAGAAACCTACCATTGAGGCATGAAAGATCCAAGGTAATAATTGGTTTCTAAGTCTAATTCTTAGATAATGTACTTATTTTGACCAAAATAGACTCATTGAAGGAGGGCCATGATGTATCCCCCATCATCGAAATGAAAAGGATAAGGATAATGATGAATAGTGATGGATCAAATGATGGTGAACTGGCACATGGGTGAAAATGTATAGGTTGAATTCCATTGAACATATGGTGGCACAACGAATGACTTGGTAGCATTGACTCAATAGAGCATGAATGACAGATGTGATGATGTGATGACAACCAATGTATCTCTTTGAAGGAGTCGAAAGAGTATGACAATGCATGGAATGGGAGGAAAACTAGAGGTTTTCTTTTGAATAAGTCAAAATAATATGATGACACATGGGATTCAAATAGTGCAAAGACAAGCGGTAAACCCAAGATATAAATAAGTGCCATGTTTAGAGGCAAAAAAGCGGCCATAAAAGTATAAATACTTTACCCACTTCCCTAATGTCTTTCCCCCTCCTGGATAGATGAGTACCTCTTTGTTCTTTAACAAGCTCAAGGAGGATAACATGTGCTCAGTTTATCTCATCTTTGATGGGTCCCATATTCACATGTTTAATGAACCTAAATAAGGTAGAGTTCAGTCCTAGATGGGTCCTTCCTTGTGTAGATTTTACAAGTCTAAGGAAAGAAAACTTGATGGTATTTTCATAGTTTGAGAGTCTGAAATATTTAGAAAGAAGAATCCAAATGGACATTTTCATAAAATTAGTCTCCATGGACCGAAAAAGTATAAAATGATACCTAGGAGAACTCTTCTAATTAAGATTGACTAGAGTGTTTGTTTTTTGTAAATAGTTTGATGAGACCATAAAAGAGATTAAATACCGGTCAACATACATGCTTTATAATTCACTTTAATGAGCGTGAAAGAAAACAAGATCACTCGACAATATTTTCATTTTTTAAGGATTTCAAAAAGAGTTCAAACAGTTCTCCGTAATAAGGTCTTTTTTTGTAAAGTAGTGTTTTCGAATCCAAAAAAGAGAAAAACCAAACATCAAAATATGCCCTTTCTAAACCTTTTAACGAGTGTGAAAGGAGAGAAGTTCACTCAAAAATATTTTCAAGTTTAGGGAGTCTGAAAAGAGCTTAAAGGAGACTCCAAAGAGTTCTTTTTTCATATAACTTTTACGTGTCTGAAAAAGTGATAAAATTATACTCAGTAACCTATTCTCATGTATTTACAAGCATAAGAAAGAACAAAGACTAAGCTCGTTTTAGAAAAGAATACTATATTATGATGGGAAGGATCCTCAGGCAAGGATCAATCCTAGAAGTGTGTCTCTACAGAGGTTTTTTTCCTCCATATTGCGTTCTAGAAGCTAATGGCTTCACTCCAACATGATGTCCAGAGGCTAGAGGCCTACCCCCCAAGTATAGTTTCCTCTAGCGACTCGTCTTATTTCCTTATTTAGGTGTCTGGTTACTAGTGGGAAAAACTTCACTAGGAAAAGGAAGGGAAGGTTCAAGTATGTGGTCCAGAGTGAGACTTGATTGGAATGGAGGGTATTCTATTTCATTTGTTAATGAGCTTGATAAAGATGATGAACTATGCTCATTGAGACCAGGTATTACCAAAGGATCATATGATTCTAAGGATTGTCGCACCTGAGTTGAAATCATATTTAATGTGGAAAAATGTTGGATGACGGGAGTAGGTAAAGGAAAAAACCACATGAGCAAGGAATCCTTAAGAAGATCTACTCCTGCACTCTCAAGACTAGATTTTCCTAGAAAAGGGACATCATTCACCACCACATTGTGGAGATCTGGAGTTATATAGTATAGTTGGTTAACAGTGATACTTTTTCCTTGATTGGGAAATCGTAAGACATGAAATATCATATATGTGATGGAATTCATCACATAGAACCAACTAAGACCAAGTAACAAATTGTAATCCATGGGTGCGTCAACTACTTTGATATCGATCAAAACACTCTTACCCTTCAATGTCACATTGAAATATTACAAAATTCTGTGAGGATGGAAAGCACATCCATCAAATGCTTTCAAGGCAGTAGAATACTAACTAATTTTAGGAGAACTGAGAGCTCTCCAACAAGACAAAAACATGACATAGGTGGAGGCTCCCTCATGCACAATAGTATTATGGATGTTCTTTCCACCAACCAAAATTTAAATTTGGAATGCTAAGTGGTGGGAAAGACTCTCCTTAAAATGATCCACATTAAATGTGATCAATTTCAAATCCTTAGGATCCATGGCTCCAATGGATAACAACATATTTCTACGTTGACATGGACAGTGTTGTAGAATTTGAGGGTAGACATGTCACAAGGAACCTACGCCAAATATTCAATAATTTTTTAGTTTTTGGAAGCATGGGAATTTTGATTAAATGTCGCTTTTCAAATTATTCTCTTGGGAGGGAAAAAAACTATGTCATAGGTTGGCTTCTCAATCTGAAGAGGATTGGAAGATGGATGAAGAGTGGATGTGGAGGGATGATTGGCATTCGTTCCCTTAGTTTGGTCACATGAAGGATTGGCATAATTGTTTTCTTGAGTTGTCACATTAACCTCCTTAAACATGTACACCTTAGAGGCACTCATGGAAGGACCCCCATGGTGGGAATGACCTATGTTTCCCCCTTGTGGAGGGGTAGGATCTTGTGCAACTAGATTTTTCTGTTGAACCGATTGGGAGGAACCCTTCAAAAATTTAGCGGTAGCCTCATGATGAAGGTAGTATTTCATGTAGTTGTCTTCCTCACAGTTCACACAAGGAAAATTAGGTTTCCTATTTGTTTGAGTATCAACAGTCTTTGGATTATCCTTCTTGTTAGAATATTTCTTGGATTTACTCTTGTTTTTATTCTTACCTCCTAGTTGTAAAGATGAAGAGGATTGGACCGCATTCACCTTGGAGGTTTGAGGAGGAGCATAAGTATTCTTGGTGTCCAAAATGGAACTTGGTTCCAGAGTAGGTTTTGTTGGATAGTTTGAAAGATGTAGATCATTAGGGATCATATCATAAAGTGTGTTGAACTAGGAGTAGGCCAAGTCCAAATACTGCACATAGTTCATATCCTTCTCCTCAGTAAAAATGTTTCCCATAGAAACATCATGGGAAATGGGAGGCAAGAGAGACTTTTTAAACCAATCCTTCAGGAGTTGGTCTGGTATGGGATCTTTAATCAACTGTCTCCACCATCTCCACTCATGAATATGATCATATATGTGGGTGGCAGAGGATTTCTAGAGTGAGGTAAAAAGCTCGGTATCGGTCTCATACCATATAATAAAATGAAAATGCATCAAAAAAACCATGGAAAGAGAATTAAAGTTGACAAAGGAGTTGCGCTGCAGCTCAATATATCATTTTGTTGTGGAACTTATAAGTGTTCTCTGAAAAATCATAAGATGGATGGAATCATCCATCAAAGAGTAGGAAGAACACCATAAATGGAAAGTCATAACATGATGGTTAGGATCTTCCCCAGGTTTTCTGTTGAATTTCAGGATGTCAGACAATAATTTGGTAGGGATGACGGGCCAAAATGAAGCATGCTGGATGGGATTGTTGGTCAAATGTGACAGATCTGGTAGATCTAATGTAGAGAAAAAAGGAAGTTTTTGGTTAGCTTATGGATACTGGTGGTAATCATATGGGATGGGAACATGAGTAGGATTGTATCCAAGTTTTGGCGAGATAGAAAAGTTATATGTTCCTCCCATATATGTTGGTTTCACAGGTTGTCCACCCATGAAAGGCGGTTGTTCTGATTGTTTACCCATATAAGGCAGTTTTCCTAGTTGTCAACGCATATACAGATGGACCTCCTACGTATTGTGATTGACCTAATGTTACCCCCATGTATTTAGGTTGAAGGGACTATTGTGTTGGAATGATGGCATTTATGGATTGAAAGGGAAATGTTCCTTGCAGAATAATTCATGCCAGGTTAGGTTGACACCACAAAGGGTTAGCAATTCCTAGAAATGGATGTCTATGATATAGGCTAGTGGTATTAGGGATATAAGGACAAGCAAGAGAAAATTCCCCCCAGGAAGGTTGATATTGCGACCATGTAGGTTTCCTCCTAGTAAAATGTTTCCCTACAGATGAAGGTTTCCCCCTAGATGAAGGTTGGCATCCCATTGAATATTGACCTCCAATGTACGGTGTACTAGTATGTGATGGTTGATATGGAGGCTGAGTATCTTGTGCGACCATGGTTGTATGAATGAATTGACTTTTGGCTATCTAACCAATGGAATGACCAAGTAAATCAGTTGGTGTGTGCATGTGTGGAAAGAGTGAAGAAGGAATATTACATGACCCGTGTGTAAAGGAAGATGTATGCACAAGTGGTTTATTCTGGGTTACCTAGGTCACCGATGTTTTTGGTAAAGAGGAATAACCAACAATATCAACTATAAGAGTTGTGGAAAATGATAAATTCCCAAGTCCTTCAGGAAATCCAAAATATGAAGGGTTCATGCCAAGAGATCGTGTAGGGGTTGAACCATATGATAATCTATAAGAATAATAAGCATCAAGATATATGTTGGATGGTGGATCAGTGACTGGTGTTAGCAGTTGGAAATTTATTTGGGATGTATCAAAGAAAACCCCAAGGTAACTGTTTAAACCAAATTTAGATTGTATTTTGACTTACAACTAGAGAGGGCTCTCTCATATGTCTAATGAATGGTAATAAATCAAAATATTCATCAATAAATGCATGGAAGTTAGGTTCTGCAATAGGACATTTTTTATTTTTTTTTAAAGGGTTGGTAGGAAAAACAAGGAAAATGTACCATTGGGAAATGGAGTCAAGGCCTGAATTTCAATGTTTTTATAGTCAACAATTGGTTGGTTTTTTTCTACATATTTGAGGCAAAATAGGTGTTATTCTTAGCAAATAAATGATATGAAATGAGATATGTAAAGGAGAAGAAATCCCACTACACTATAGGCATCAATTAGTGGATGAATCTCCAGTGCAGCTTTAGAAGAAAGGACACAAATATTAATTACTAAACAGAGAATCAAATGAAGATGAATTCTATAAAAGTAACCATTAACACATAACAAGCATCATCATTGTGAAAGGAGCATCAAACATGGATGAATTCCTACCACTTACTCTTAGACAATGCTAGAAGAAAAACATAATCATGGAAATGATATACAAGAAACACATACTGAACATAAACACCGTGATGAATATCAAATTTCATAAAAAGGAAACTTTTGCATTAACTTCAAAGGAATAAAAAAGTCTTGATCTGTAGTACAATAGTCCTCTTTTCCCAAAAGGAGCCCCCCCCTTCGCTATCATAGGTTCATGAAATATATACAAAAAATATCTTCCTATGTAACCAAATTCGAATCCTAACAACCTTCTTAGGTTAAGAAACAGTTACAAATCTCTTGGCAACAAAATCTAAACTAACTGTTGAAAATGAGGAATCAAAGTTGACTCATTAATTACAAGATAATAATAGATAAATCCTCTTTTGAAACCATATCTTGATGATCTTGGACCTCTGATATCTGTTGTAGATGAGATGTCACACTTTCCTACCTTTCCTTGCTGATCTGGAGGCATTCCAGAAGCTCTGTCATAGTTGTGCAACAAGTCTACTGCACAACAATAACCTACAACAGAAATGTAATAGATTGCGTAGAAAACTAGGCAAATAAGTGTCAAATATGGCATCATATATCCGGAATAAAAATGTATATTTCAAAACTGAGAGAGGTTTTTGTATATGAACCTATTCTTGAGAAAAACCTCTCTCAATTTTCTGAATTTCCGCTCTAGTATCTTGGGATCTACACCAAAAGATGATGATTAAATATGGAAAAATGGGCTATAAAGATTCATTCGAATCTCCCAAACTATGACACTTGTTGCAAATATGAGAGGGGATTTTATTATTTGTTCTTTCCTTGAAAAAAACCTCTCTATTATTTTCAAAATTACTTTCTAGTTGGTCAGAAAGTGACATTGAAGTTTACCACTAAACTAGTCATTTGTGCACCATGCCTTGTAGCCTATGCACAACAAAATCCTCTGTGCAGTGTGCATCAAATGAGAGCAGTAACCCTTTGCACAATTCATATAAAATGAAATAAATATAAAACTCTTCACAACAAACGAACAACAACAGGAAACTCGACACAATAACGAGGATGGATAGGGTTTATCTCAAAAAGAAGTAAAAATGGTTATGTGAAAAGCAAATTCATTTTAGAGGATAACTTGGTTATATCAACAAACAAGGTTTGCATAACAGAGAGCTTTGGAGCTTGTTGGAGAGGCTATGGACGATGCGCAGGTCTTGGATAATTTGAGATTGGGCCTGCAGGCCCAATATTTTTCATAAAATGAACTTGGGCTCTGTAATAAATCCGAGAGTATAAAATTGACTATAAAAGTCAACAATTGGCTAGTAAAACCAATTTTAATTTTCCCATACTTAAAAAAAGTTACCTAATTTGATGAAATGTTTGCGCCAAAGAACCTAAGATACCAAAGATTTTTCAAAACTAACTTTATGCCAAAATTCAAAACTTATCATGTGACAACATTTGGCTCCAATGGGGATGGTATCCTCCCTGTGAGGTGCCAAAGAATGTAGAATGAGTGCCTGATCCATTGGGATGCTCCCAAACTCAACTTCCCAACTGTAACTTATAACACTCTCTCTTGATGACCTGAAACCAATCCCACTAAAATCCAAACATGATATGTTCTACCACAAACTTATTCTACAACTGAACCAAAACCAAACTAAAACTTCAAACTAAAAAAATGTTGAAATATATGCTCATCATGTTGAGCTTATTCACACTCTTACCTACTCTAAGCTGTAAGAAAATTTTCATCATCAAGTAATTTCAGATTTCCAATATATCCAATCAAGTATCTTCTCACATAAATTGATTGCTTGATTGTGCTTGACGATAATTGACCCTGGAACATGTGATGACAAGGGTAAATTATAATACTTTTGTTTCTCACAGTGGAGACATGGCTGTGAATTTGAATTGAAGGATCCTTCCATATATTCATCTATAGGGTCATAAAAATCATGGACTTTTTTCTCATTCCCAAATCAGTCTACAATATGGTTATCATGCATGGATTTTTCATGTGTATCTTCTACTTGCACATACTGCTATAGGTGTGGATTTTCAAACTCATTTCTAGCCACAAAACATTTATCAATCTTGACATCTAAAGTTAGTTGAAAAGGATCTTCAAAAGACAAGCTTTGATAGTGAAAGTCTTGGGACTGAATTTGACCCTCTAAGGCCTCAAGATCATTCTCAAGTTTTTCAACAAACTCTTCTAATAAAGTGACCTTATATTTAGAAGAACATTTACATGAATTCAAATACATGGGTAAAATATTTGAGAAAGCCTATTCGATTTGACCATCATCAAACATGTCAAAATACTCTTTAATTCCCTCAACAGAAAC
Organism: Picea glauca; assembly: GCA_000966675.3. Lineage (NCBI taxonomy): Eukaryota > Viridiplantae > Streptophyta > Pinopsida > Pinales > Pinaceae > Picea > Picea glauca. Next base: position 467,454 of record JZKD02S1992872.1, on the reverse strand, counting down.
ATGATTTGATACTAACTCTGGTTTTTCCATCGTTGTTTCCAAGAAGAAAATCCAAAGATCTGTTATAGATCTAATAGACCTAATAGGCAAACCTTCAGCCCAACCTTTACACATTCCTTGGAATGAATCATAAAATAGCCTAAGGAAAACATCTTCATGTTTGACTCTAAGAAGCTCAGTGACGTCGTGAAAATTTGATATATGCTTCAAATAAAAACTTAGATTATCTCCACTAAATTTCAGACCATTTCTTAAAAAATATTCATCCTTGGGTAAACGATTCAAGAAACCATGAATATGTGAAAAGTTGAAACATGCATACCTTGAAATAATGGTAGCAACATCTGAGTTCTTCATCAATTCCATTGGAGTCACTAGTACGTTCTTCAAGCTTTAAAACCTTTGGACAGTGGAGTCTCCATTAATACTCTGACATATGGATACAACTAATAATGGATTCGTCAGGTAGATGATTTCCAACCTCTTTTTTTCTGACTATTTTCCACCATCAACAATCAGATTTGAACTTTGCCATTTATCCCAGGGAAAATGAAACTTTTTCTCCCCAACAACAGCCCCAAAATGTTAGCACTCAGAAATTTCTTTGGGATGTATCAAATAAAACACCAAGGTAACTTTTTCAACCAACTTTAGATTGTATTATGACCTATACAACCAGAGAGGGCTCTCTCAGATGTCTAATGACTGGTAATAACTCAAAATATTCATCAATAAATGCACAGAGGTCAAATTCTACAATAGGAAAGGTTTTTTTTTTTTTTAAGGGTTGGTAGGACAAACAAGGAAAATGTACAATTGGCAAATGGATTTAAGGCATGAATTTTAATATTTTTACAGTCAACAACTGGTTGGTTTATTTCTGTAGATTTGAGGAAAAATAGGGCTATTCTCAACAAATAAATGATATGAAATGAGAGATGGAGAAGAGAAGAAATCCCACTACACTACAAGAATCAATCAGTGGATGAATCTCTAGTGCAACTTTATAAGAAAGGACACATATTAATTACTAAAAAGAGCATCAAATGAAGATGAATTCCATAAAAGTAACCATTAACACATAACAAGCATCATCAATGTGAAAGGAGCATCAAACATGTACGGGTTCCTACCACTTACTCTCAAACAATGCTAGCAGAAAAACATAATCATGGAAATGATTTACAAGAAACACATATTGAACATAAACACCGTGATGAATCTCAAATTTCAGAAAGAGGAAACTTCTGCATTAACTTCAAAGGAATAAACAAGTCTTTATCTACAGTATAATAGTCCTCTTTCCCCAAAAAGAGTCCCCCACTTAGCTATCATAGCTTCATGAAATATATACAAAAAATATATTCCTATGCTTCCAAATTCAAATCCCAACAACCTTCCTAGGTTAAGGAACAATTACAAATCTCTTGGCAACAAAATCTGAACTAACTCCTAAAAAAGAGGAGTCAAAGTTGGCTCATTAATTACAAGATAATAATAGATAAATCTGCTTTTGAAACCATATCCTGATGATATTTTACCTATGAAATTATTTTTATATGAGATGCCATGCATTCTAGAAGCTCTTTCATAGTTGGGAAACAAGTCTGTTGTGCATCAGTAACCTACAACAAAAATGCAACAGACTGGGAAAATAGGGGTCAAATATGACATCATATCTCCCGAATAAAAATATATTTTTCAAACCTGAGATATTTTTTTGTAGATGAAGTTGTACTTGAGAAAAAAATCTCTCATGTTTCTAAAATTCCTCTCTAGTGTCTTGGGAGATGCACCCAATGATGATAACCAAAACATTAAATGCTTAAATATGAAAAAATGGGCTATAAATATTCATTTGAATCTCCCAAACTATGAAACTTTTGCAAATCCGAGAGAGGTTTTTACTATTTGGTCTGTCCTTGACAAAATTTCTCTCGGATTTTCAAAATTCCTCTGCAGTTCGTTAGAAATTGATCTTGAAGTTGACCACTAAACTAGTCATTTGTGCAGTGCACCTTGTAGCCTATGCACAACACAATCCTCTGTGCAGTGAGAAGAAAATTGAGAGAATTAACCCTTTACAGAGTGCGTAGTAAATCAAATCAACATAAAAAGTTGTGCAACAAATGAACAACAGTAGTAAACTAGACACAACAATGAGGATGGCTAGGGTTTAGCTCAAAACAAGTAAAACTAGTTATGTGAAAAGAAATTTCATTTCAGAGGCTAGATTGGAATGGGCTCCAAGAAAGGATCTTGAATAGTGATTGAAACAAATGGGGAATGTGCAGCAAAAAACAGAGTGAAAGGTTTTCTTAGTGAATATCAACAAACATGGTTTCCATAGCGAATGGAGTTTGCATAGAAGAGATCTTTGAAGCTTCTTGGAGAGGCTATGGATGATGCCCAGGTCTTGGATAATTGGATATTGGGCCTATGGGCCCAATATTTTTGGTAAAATGAACTTGGGCTCTGTAATAAACCCGAGGGTATAAAATTGACTATAAAAGTAAAACATTGGCTAGTAAAACAAATTTTAATTTTCCCATACTTACAAAAAGTTTCCCAATTTGATGAAATGTTTTCCCCAAAGAACCTAAGAGACCAAATATTTTTCAAAACTAGATTTATGCCAAAATTCAAAATCTATCATGTGACAACAACTGGTTGGTCAAGTGGATCAGTAAAAATATGATTCATGTAATATGAAAGGATTTCAATGACGGTAGTGACCAGTTCTTCTACATGATGGCCAATTCCAGGAGGTATACTCCCAATATTAGAAGTTTTATCTTCGATCATTCATTCATTAGAAACATTGTGTTAAGGTTCCTAAGGGTCAGGTTCCATACCTTGTATACTTTGAAATATTTGATCCTAAGGCTGACTACAAAAGTTAAACAGACACACTCCTAAGAAAACTAAAAGCAATCAAGCCAACAACAGTAGGCTCAAGGATCTTTTGAAGATAGGATGTCAATCTGTTAGGGAAGAAATGAGAAGAAGTTACCTCGACCTCCATTAAAATCCCTTCTCGATGCAATAAAACCTCACTTTCGTGGGATCAACCTCTAAGGGTACTAAGAGTGTGATACGACATTTTCCCCAGGTATCATAGGAATCCCCGCAAAGTCACCTCTATAGATACCTAGGAAAGGCCACTAAGGATACCAACTCGTAGTCAACCTCTGGGTGAGTACAGTAGATAGTCAGGACCAAACATATGGGAAGTATATCAAAGTCTGAATCTCTTCAAGAGAACTGAATACAAGTGGACCGATAAGAATCCTGAGGACTCTGAATGGATTCAGGATTAATGAAGCACCGAGACCAAATGAAACCAGTGGTTTCTAAAGAAAAACCTCCAATATACTCTATGTCCACTATGATTGGTCAAGATTTGGAGGGATAATATATGCTCCTCTTCTGCACATGACCTTATGTTTATCCCCTGTGTGAGAGGGGGTTCCCAACTATGTTTATCTGAAAGTTGGATTTGTAGACTCTCTAATGTTCTATAGTCTGTTTAGTATTCTTGGAAAATTTACTCACTTTACATAGTCCAAAGACCCTAATTCTGTGCTACTGTTGGTGTGCTAAAACCAAAAATTGTTCTTGTTGATTTTATTAGCATGGGATTGATTTTAATGGATTTTTACTCAAAGGATTCACAAAGATGAAACTGATGATGTGAGAGAGACTCGACTCCAATAGAAAGCAAAAGAAAGATATGCAATTCATTATTTTTGATGAATCCTATGTATGGGGAGAAGAGTTTTATTCTTCTTAACACAAGAAAGAACTCCAAACTATGTAAATTTCAATTTGAGGGATGAAGATGATGCCAACATACCAAGAAAATATTTCCAAAAACTAAAATACACATGCAAAACTAACTCTTTTTCCAAACATATATCAAAACCAATTCCTAAAGGAAGAAAAAACAAATCTTCATTTGACTATGGATGGAAGGAGATACGAATTTTTTTTCACTTCTTAACTTTAAAGAGAAATGAAAGAAATATATGTTTGAGACAAAGAAATATGAGGAGAAAAATAAATAAAAAAAATTTCACTAAAAAAAGTTGAGATCTGAAAGAAAACAAGTGTGAGATAACATGTTCAATCAAGGACTCAAAAATTCAAAGGAGAAAGCAGAAAAACACTGATGAAAATCCTCAAAACATGAGAAACAAGAAACAAGGTTATGGTAAATGAGAGAGTCCTAATCATCCATAAAAGAGAGATTTTTTGATGAATAAGAAAGGGTTCACAACCAATCAACCAACGAAAACTCAAAAGAAGGAAATTAAAATGAGTGATAATGTCAAGTTCTCAAGCAAGCAAAGTCAGAGACACATTAGGAGCCTCTGGGATAAAAGAATAGGCAAGCTAAAACACACAAGCAAGATGAAAAGAGAATGAGAAATAAGGAAACCAAAACCTCTTAATAAAATATATGATCAAGCTCATCCAACCATCTAGAGCGGATCCCAAAGACTCAAAAAAGAACCTCAAACAGTCACAGTGAAACTGAGAAAATATGAGAAAAAATAGAGTGTAGTTGAGGATAAGGTGGATTAGGTTAGTATTTGAGTTATATTCATGGTTATGCTTACTCTAATATAGGATGGAAGAAGGCCCAAATCATATCTTGATGCAAACAAGAAAACAAACCCAGAACCATCCAAAACTTCCTCGAAGATTCCCCATAGATTCATGGATTTTGACTAAATCTTCCTCGATGCTCCCCTATATAGGTGTATAGGGCATCCAGGACACTCTTTTAACACTATAATAGGAGTATAGATAGCCCCCTGCATGGAAATGGGGCATTCATGGTCAAACAAAGCCAAGACTTGGTCAAACAAAACCAAGACTGAGTGGAAAAGGTCGTATTTACAGGGTTTTAAAGGCGTCTTATTCTTATAGATGCTCAAGGGGATGTAATGGATCAGTCTTGCATTGTTTTGAGTTGGAAACACTTAGAAAAAGTGAAAAAAAAAAATTATGACACTTAACATAATGTGCCATGGAATTTGTGACACTAACGTGACTAAAAAAATGTGAAGTGTGACACTTAGCAAAGTGAAGTGAAATACTTTATCACACTTAGAAAAGGGTGAAAAAATGGTGTATAACAATACTTAATTCCATTGATTACTGTACAAAATGGATTGAGGCTATTCCTACCAGGAATTCCACTGACAAAGTGATCATGAAATTTCTGGAAACAAACATCTTTTCCAGGTTTGGATGCCCAGGAAACTAATAATAGACAATGCTCAAGCATTCAAGTCCAAGGCCATGATTGATTTNATTGACCAAAGCTAATAAAGAAGAAGAAGACTTTGTGGACGTAGCCCCAGGGTGTGGGTGAACCATGGTAAACCTGTGTGTTGTGCCCAGTGTTGGCATAGGGGCATACCCAGGGTTCAACACTTCAACAACGCACCAACAAAACCCTAACTATCATCCCCTTCGGCAACACCTATGAAGCATATAAAGTCTCACCCGAGGTAGAGGTAGGGGTGGTTGCAAGACTCAGGTGTCTGCAACCTTAGCTGGGACACAAATCTGTGATTCTAACACTTAGAAAACACTTTAGCATAAATAATTCATCAATATTTAACCCTCATGGAACTCCGCAGATGGCGCAAATCACCACCGCATTCACTTAGATCTAAGTTAAGTTAACACTTAGAAACAACAAAATAGGTATAGAACTTAACACTTTCATATATGTCAGATCTACATCCATACATCTAAGAAGAACAAAGAAAAGTAGATCTATCTAAGTATATCATAGAAAATCACAACACATGGAAAGAGACAAACACATTAGGTCGAGGCACCAAGCACAACACACATGTTTACCATGGTTCACCCCCACCCTGGGTCTACATCCACAAAGTCTTCTTCTTCTTTATTAGCTTTGGTCAATCTGAATACATCATAGAGCTCAAACTTGTACTCCGCATAGGACAGGAGATTTGCCCGCACCTCGCCAAATCCTCCTCCCTGAGTAGATCTAGCATAGAACCTTCTTACAATCTGTGCACTCAACACTTATAACACTTTCACTTATCTCTGCAAGTCGGTTACACAGTATAAAAAAAGCCTTTTCTAGCACTTAGCTTCTCTACCTCTCTTACATTTCCTAGCTACTTATTTATACTTTACAAAATAGGCCTAAACATGGGTAAACCCATGGGCCGACATCCCATACCCATACATTATCCCCCAAAACCCAAAAAGGACCGAAGAAAGGGGTCTAGCTTCCATGATCTCTGATTTGCATTGCACTCCATCTTTGACAAGTTGTCAAAGTTTCAAAAATGGTCAAATATGACCAAGTGTTTCCTCAAACTTGGTCAAGGGCCAACACTATCCTCAGGAAAATGCAACAGTGGAAGCCTTCAATAATATCTTGGAAAATGCTCTGACAAAGATCTCCAATGTTAACAGGGATGATTGGGACTTAAAAATACCAATAGTACTATGGGAATATAGGACCACATGTAATAAGTTGACAAGACAAACACCATTCATATTGGTGTATGGACAGGAAGAAGTGGTACCATTAGAATTTTCGGTACCCAGTCTGCACATAGAAGCAATTACCAACATCACAGAAAGAGGCACAATAAAGGAAATGTTTAATCAACTAAGGTAAATGGAAGGAGACTGGATTCTAGTAGGATTTCACTAGAAAGTGCAGAAAGCAAGAGACAAATCCTGGCATGAAAGGCATATTAAGAATAATATTTTTAAAGAAGGAGACCTAGTCCTGCTCTATGACAGTAATATTTTCAACATCCTTGTAAGTTTAGAATGAATTGGCTAGGGTCATATGAAGTAAAGACTGTCACAGATGGGGGATCTATGCAACTAAAGGATTTGGCAGGAATAGAACTAAAAGGAATGATCAATTGGAGTTGACTGAAACTGTACAGGGATAGTTGGCCTCCTAACCCTTAAAAGTAACAACAAAATGAGAAAGGAATGTATATAGTGTACTATAGCAGATATTATGATAGAAAAATGAGAAAAATAAATAAAAAGGAGAGAAAGAGGGAAAAATAAATACAAAAATAGAAAATGAAAGAAAACAAAAAGACGTAGAAGTTGACTATATCACAAGAAGGAATAGAAAAATTTACGCGCAATAATTACCATGAAAAACATCATAATACAACACATAGGAAAAAAAGGTGTGCAAGAAGAGAAAATATGAAAAATAGGACCCAAACATCACCGTGACAGAGGATGATGCAGAGCTATTCGCAGACAAGGTCCAATATAGGGGTGAAGAAGTGGTTAGAACTGCATATGTGCAATGGGAATAAATAATGGAAAGTCTCCTAGATTTCCATGAGAACATACAACAACTATGGAGCCAGGTATTATCACAGGCCACCGAACAAAAAAATGAAAATTCACAGCGGCCGCCTATGCAGAAAGAAGGAGAAAAGATAGTCCAATTTGTAGTCCAGAGAAGGGAGACATTTTTGGTAATGCGTCAAATGATTAGATTCGATTAGGAGACTACACAAAAACCCCTAGAGGAGGTGGAATAAGTGGAAATGGTCATGGAACAAATATCCACGAAGGAACTATACAGACTCCAAGATAGTGTCATGCAAGAAGTAGAGTCCAGGGCTCGTGCAGACACAACAAACTTGGAGGTTGGTAGAGAATTCGTGAAAATTCTTCAAATCACCTGTGACCAACTGACCACGGAAAATGAGGAGGAGAAACAATGTGTGGATAAGCTAGAAAAGGGATTAACAATAATTTATGCTCGCATACCATACAGTGTGCAAGCATCACAGAAACTCATAGAGGAGAGGATCATCCTGATCTCACAGACAATTTACTAGTACAAGAAAGAGATCGAGGATATCAAGGAAAGGATAAACCCTATGAATCATCCTAAGGTCCGATAATAGAGAAAAAATGAATCTACACTCCAAATAGCTGAGACAGACAACCAAGCAAGGGAAACAAAATAACTGTTCGACAGAGCCACGTAGTTATGGACAATGTTGGAAGAATATGAGAAGATCCAATAGTGGTACCAAGAAGAAGAGACAATCAACACTACCATACAAGAGATAAAACAAATGCAGAAGACAATGAGCATCACAGAGCACTTGAAGGGCACTTAAGACATGAAGAAGTTGCAAACAGAGTTGAAAGCAATGCAAACACAAAAGCAATAAAGACAAGTAGAATTGGAACCCCTCCAAGGACAAGAAGCACAATTGATTGTGAAGTTGGAGGAAGAGAATGCAAGTAGAGGACAGGAAAAATAAAAGAGTGAAAACTTAATGCATGAGGAAATAACAACGCAAAAAGTAGAAGCGCTAACAGGCAAAGCCACGTAGATGAGAGAAAAAGGAAAGGAAATAGGAGAAAAGTTTATTAGTTTGGACAGGGAAATGCAGGGAGCATGCACCACTTAAGTGGCTCAGGATGAGCTACATGTCAGTGTTGGAGGCATGTTGGGAACATGCCTATTTTCAAGAAAGACTTATTTTTAGGAAAGGCCTAATTTTGGAATGAAAGGCCTAATTTTGGAGAATAACACCTGACAGGAAATGAAACATGTGCGAGGAAAAGCAACATGCAAGAGGAGCAACATACAAGGCGATAACGCAGGAGAACCTAACCATGTTAGGGTTAGAGTTTTTGTTAAAGAATGTAATGGCTCTAAGACTAAAATTAAGTATAAATAAGAACCTAGGAGGTCAAGTTTGGAAGCCTAGTAGTAGTTCAATTATTGTTCTATTTTTGTGGGTCGATGATTGTAGTGAAGATATTGTTGTAAAATTTGTTGAGTTGTATAAGAGTCAAGTAGGAGATATTTTGAGGGTTATATCATAGGCTGGGGGTCCTAGTGTGATGTAGCCCACCTCATAGAGGTTATTGAACATTTTCATGATTGTATGTTGGGAGATGTAGTGCGCGTAGTGCTAGATTTTGCAGCAAACTAAATAAAAGAGCATATAATCTATATCTTTGTGGATGTATCCCATGAGGGAGTGAACCATGGTAAAACATGTTTTATATGTGATGTTTCTTTCATTTTTACTTTCTTTTAATGGTTATCTGATGAATGAATGGTTAAGCTATATATATTAGAATGCATGCATGAGCTTAAAAGATGAAGGAATCGTAGGAATAATAGAATGAATAATCATATTAATGAAAGAAGAAGCTAAAATAAAATCCCATATACCCACTCAGTCCTAGACTGCAAGCACTTGAGCATTGCAGTAACCCATAAAGTTATCTCAGGTGAGATTGCACATGGCACTCTGTGTATTATGTTTCCTTTTGTTTTACCAGGAGGAATGATATTTTTAGAGGTTTTTATTGGAAACTTATTGAGATATGAACCTAGGTCATCCCTAGAAGTAGAAGTGAGAGAAGTAACCCAACACTCTCACTGGCCCTGAAGACAATTATTGAAAATGACCCATTTCAACAATAGGACCCAGATTTCATCCCCACCCTCCACTACACATCACAAGTATATCCTTACTGCCATTGATTACTTTACAAATGGATTAAGTCTATTCCTATCGGGAATTCCACTGAAAAAATGATCATGAACTTTATAGAAAAAAACATCTTTTCCGGGTTTGGATTCCCCGTGAAACTAATAATAGACAATGCTCAAGCATTCAAGTCCAAGACCATGATTGATTTCTGTGGTAATTAAAACATTATCCTAACATATTTTACACCATATTACCCATACATGAATGGGTTGGAAGAGTCATAAAATAAAACCCTCATCGGGATTATTAAAAAATTGTTGGCTAAAAATAAACAATCACGGGATTCCAAGATGAAGTATTCCTTATGAAATGACAAGATCATTATCAAAAAGCCACTAGGTATCTCTCCATTTCATCTAGTCTATGGGGTGGGTCATGTTTTCCCAACCCAAATTAGTCTACCAGTGTTGATTTTTTTTGCAAGAAGAGGTGGAGGAGCCTAATGACATTCATAGGAGGATTTTTCAGATTATTGAAGTTCGGGAAAGAATAGAAATATTAAATGAGAAAATTGAGGGAGGGTTGAGAGAAAAGGAGAGAAGGTATATGCACTTGATTTATGACGTTTGTCCTCATCACTCCAATGGCTTATCTCCAATCCAAACAGCTCCCTCACAAAGTCAAACCTGCAAGAATAGAGAAACCTATTCCTACTACTATCTATGACTAGGTAATAGCAACCCTACCTATTGATAACTTACACAAAGTGATCAGATGAACAAGAAATAAATAAGACAGCATAAGAGGAATATGCCAAGTTCTTATATTCAATGAAAAGAAATAAGTTTACAACGTGATGATGCTACAATCCTCCAAGATTATTTCTGCATCCCTTGAACATGAATCCAACTCAACTTCTTCACAAAGGTTTGGCTCTCTTTCACAAGATCATAGGTTTTATGTATTCCTCCTTTTCCATCCCATCTCACTCTGAAATGGCATGGTTATATAGATGTAGAAGGGGATAACCACTAGGATAAACCAGGAGTGTAGTTGAGGATAAGGTGGATTAGGTTAGGATTTGAGTTATATCCATGGTTATTCTTTCTCGAATATAGGATGGAAGAAGGCTTGAATCATATCTTGATGCAAACAAGAAAACAAACACAGAACAATCCAGAACTTCCTCGAATATTCCCCCTATATTCATGGAGTTTGACCAAATTTTCTTGGATTCTTCCCTAGAGAGGTGTACAATGCATCCATGATGCTCCCTAAATGTTGGAACATGAGTATGTATTACCCCCTTGCATGGAAAGGGGGTGTCCATGGTAAAATAGAGCCAAGACTGAGTGGTAAAGGTTATATTTGAAGGGCTTTAAAGGTGTCTTCTTCTTCTTGATGCTCAAGGGGATACAATGGATCATTATTTCATGGTGTTGAGGTGGAGACACTTAGGAAATGTGCAAAAAATAAGGTATGAAACTTAGCAGAATGGACCATGGAATTTGAGAAACTAATGTCACTAAGCAAAGTGAAGTATGACACTTTACGACACTTAGCAAAGGGTGAAAAAATGATGTATAAACAATTTCCCCCAAAGTGTAATATAAGAGGGGGGAAATCATAACCGAAACACTTTGTAATAATGTAGAATCAAGGGTACGAAGTCATAAGACCTGTCAAAAAATAAATAAAACGTCCATCAATATACAAATATCATCCCTTAGGTAGGTATAACCATACTTGAAATAATTTGACTCAGAGCATGGCCACTGACCAATACACTACATATCCAAGATAGTAGTACTGACTAAGGATATTTCCACTGAACATGCAATGTGAATCCACATCTCCATGACGCGATCAAAATGTAGCCATGAGATTGTATACAATGGATCTACAATATGACAAAACATAACCATAGACCAATACAACATGGATATATGTCACAGTAGATATCACAAATTCATAATATAAATTGTAGCTTGGGGAAGGTAGATAACAAAAATGAGTGTTTACTGAAAATTTTCCCCCAAGGTCTTCAATCCTAATCCTGAATAGTACGAATATAACCATGTGAATAGATGTCTTGATTTTGAACATGGTAGAAAATACTTTATTACTGATCAATAATGTATAATATTAAAAAGTGTGAGGGAAATCACCAATGATGGATATATCTCCCAATATACTCTGAGTAAATTCCAACGAATGTGAATAAATAAGTTGAAGTCAAACACTCGTGGAATCAATCGATCATATCTCAATGATGTAAAGTAACTATCGATAGTGAAGAAACCTACCATTGAGGCATGAAAGATCCAAGGTAATAATTGGTTTCTAAGTCTAATTCTTAGATAATGTACTTATTTTGACCAAAATAGACTCATTGAAGGAGGGCCATGATGTATCCCCCATCATCGAAATGAAAAGGATAAGGATAATGATGAATAGTGATGGATCAAATGATGGTGAACTGGCACATGGGTGAAAATGTATAGGTTGAATTCCATTGAACATATGGTGGCACAACGAATGACTTGGTAGCATTGACTCAATAGAGCATGAATGACAGATGTGATGATGTGATGACAACCAATGTATCTCTTTGAAGGAGTCGAAAGAGTATGACAATGCATGGAATGGGAGGAAAACTAGAGGTTTTCTTTTGAATAAGTCAAAATAATATGATGACACATGGGATTCAAATAGTGCAAAGACAAGCGGTAAACCCAAGATATAAATAAGTGCCATGTTTAGAGGCAAAAAAGCGGCCATAAAAGTATAAATACTTTACCCACTTCCCTAATGTCTTTCCCCCTCCTGGATAGATGAGTACCTCTTTGTTCTTTAACAAGCTCAAGGAGGATAACATGTGCTCAGTTTATCTCATCTTTGATGGGTCCCATATTCACATGTTTAATGAACCTAAATAAGGTAGAGTTCAGTCCTAGATGGGTCCTTCCTTGTGTAGATTTTACAAGTCTAAGGAAAGAAAACTTGATGGTATTTTCATAGTTTGAGAGTCTGAAATATTTAGAAAGAAGAATCCAAATGGACATTTTCATAAAATTAGTCTCCATGGACCGAAAAAGTATAAAATGATACCTAGGAGAACTCTTCTAATTAAGATTGACTAGAGTGTTTGTTTTTTGTAAATAGTTTGATGAGACCATAAAAGAGATTAAATACCGGTCAACATACATGCTTTATAATTCACTTTAATGAGCGTGAAAGAAAACAAGATCACTCGACAATATTTTCATTTTTTAAGGATTTCAAAAAGAGTTCAAACAGTTCTCCGTAATAAGGTCTTTTTTTGTAAAGTAGTGTTTTCGAATCCAAAAAAGAGAAAAACCAAACATCAAAATATGCCCTTTCTAAACCTTTTAACGAGTGTGAAAGGAGAGAAGTTCACTCAAAAATATTTTCAAGTTTAGGGAGTCTGAAAAGAGCTTAAAGGAGACTCCAAAGAGTTCTTTTTTCATATAACTTTTACGTGTCTGAAAAAGTGATAAAATTATACTCAGTAACCTATTCTCATGTATTTACAAGCATAAGAAAGAACAAAGACTAAGCTCGTTTTAGAAAAGAATACTATATTATGATGGGAAGGATCCTCAGGCAAGGATCAATCCTAGAAGTGTGTCTCTACAGAGGTTTTTTTCCTCCATATTGCGTTCTAGAAGCTAATGGCTTCACTCCAACATGATGTCCAGAGGCTAGAGGCCTACCCCCCAAGTATAGTTTCCTCTAGCGACTCGTCTTATTTCCTTATTTAGGTGTCTGGTTACTAGTGGGAAAAACTTCACTAGGAAAAGGAAGGGAAGGTTCAAGTATGTGGTCCAGAGTGAGACTTGATTGGAATGGAGGGTATTCTATTTCATTTGTTAATGAGCTTGATAAAGATGATGAACTATGCTCATTGAGACCAGGTATTACCAAAGGATCATATGATTCTAAGGATTGTCGCACCTGAGTTGAAATCATATTTAATGTGGAAAAATGTTGGATGACGGGAGTAGGTAAAGGAAAAAACCACATGAGCAAGGAATCCTTAAGAAGATCTACTCCTGCACTCTCAAGACTAGATTTTCCTAGAAAAGGGACATCATTCACCACCACATTGTGGAGATCTGGAGTTATATAGTATAGTTGGTTAACAGTGATACTTTTTCCTTGATTGGGAAATCGTAAGACATGAAATATCATATATGTGATGGAATTCATCACATAGAACCAACTAAGACCAAGTAACAAATTGTAATCCATGGGTGCGTCAACTACTTTGATATCGATCAAAACACTCTTACCCTTCAATGTCACATTGAAATATTACAAAATTCTGTGAGGATGGAAAGCACATCCATCAAATGCTTTCAAGGCAGTAGAATACTAACTAATTTTAGGAGAACTGAGAGCTCTCCAACAAGACAAAAACATGACATAGGTGGAGGCTCCCTCATGCACAATAGTATTATGGATGTTCTTTCCACCAACCAAAATTTAAATTTGGAATGCTAAGTGGTGGGAAAGACTCTCCTTAAAATGATCCACATTAAATGTGATCAATTTCAAATCCTTAGGATCCATGGCTCCAATGGATAACAACATATTTCTACGTTGACATGGACAGTGTTGTAGAATTTGAGGGTAGACATGTCACAAGGAACCTACGCCAAATATTCAATAATTTTTTAGTTTTTGGAAGCATGGGAATTTTGATTAAATGTCGCTTTTCAAATTATTCTCTTGGGAGGGAAAAAAACTATGTCATAGGTTGGCTTCTCAATCTGAAGAGGATTGGAAGATGGATGAAGAGTGGATGTGGAGGGATGATTGGCATTCGTTCCCTTAGTTTGGTCACATGAAGGATTGGCATAATTGTTTTCTTGAGTTGTCACATTAACCTCCTTAAACATGTACACCTTAGAGGCACTCATGGAAGGACCCCCATGGTGGGAATGACCTATGTTTCCCCCTTGTGGAGGGGTAGGATCTTGTGCAACTAGATTTTTCTGTTGAACCGATTGGGAGGAACCCTTCAAAAATTTAGCGGTAGCCTCATGATGAAGGTAGTATTTCATGTAGTTGTCTTCCTCACAGTTCACACAAGGAAAATTAGGTTTCCTATTTGTTTGAGTATCAACAGTCTTTGGATTATCCTTCTTGTTAGAATATTTCTTGGATTTACTCTTGTTTTTATTCTTACCTCCTAGTTGTAAAGATGAAGAGGATTGGACCGCATTCACCTTGGAGGTTTGAGGAGGAGCATAAGTATTCTTGGTGTCCAAAATGGAACTTGGTTCCAGAGTAGGTTTTGTTGGATAGTTTGAAAGATGTAGATCATTAGGGATCATATCATAAAGTGTGTTGAACTAGGAGTAGGCCAAGTCCAAATACTGCACATAGTTCATATCCTTCTCCTCAGTAAAAATGTTTCCCATAGAAACATCATGGGAAATGGGAGGCAAGAGAGACTTTTTAAACCAATCCTTCAGGAGTTGGTCTGGTATGGGATCTTTAATCAACTGTCTCCACCATCTCCACTCATGAATATGATCATATATGTGGGTGGCAGAGGATTTCTAGAGTGAGGTAAAAAGCTCGGTATCGGTCTCATACCATATAATAAAATGAAAATGCATCAAAAAAACCATGGAAAGAGAATTAAAGTTGACAAAGGAGTTGCGCTGCAGCTCAATATATCATTTTGTTGTGGAACTTATAAGTGTTCTCTGAAAAATCATAAGATGGATGGAATCATCCATCAAAGAGTAGGAAGAACACCATAAATGGAAAGTCATAACATGATGGTTAGGATCTTCCCCAGGTTTTCTGTTGAATTTCAGGATGTCAGACAATAATTTGGTAGGGATGACGGGCCAAAATGAAGCATGCTGGATGGGATTGTTGGTCAAATGTGACAGATCTGGTAGATCTAATGTAGAGAAAAAAGGAAGTTTTTGGTTAGCTTATGGATACTGGTGGTAATCATATGGGATGGGAACATGAGTAGGATTGTATCCAAGTTTTGGCGAGATAGAAAAGTTATATGTTCCTCCCATATATGTTGGTTTCACAGGTTGTCCACCCATGAAAGGCGGTTGTTCTGATTGTTTACCCATATAAGGCAGTTTTCCTAGTTGTCAACGCATATACAGATGGACCTCCTACGTATTGTGATTGACCTAATGTTACCCCCATGTATTTAGGTTGAAGGGACTATTGTGTTGGAATGATGGCATTTATGGATTGAAAGGGAAATGTTCCTTGCAGAATAATTCATGCCAGGTTAGGTTGACACCACAAAGGGTTAGCAATTCCTAGAAATGGATGTCTATGATATAGGCTAGTGGTATTAGGGATATAAGGACAAGCAAGAGAAAATTCCCCCCAGGAAGGTTGATATTGCGACCATGTAGGTTTCCTCCTAGTAAAATGTTTCCCTACAGATGAAGGTTTCCCCCTAGATGAAGGTTGGCATCCCATTGAATATTGACCTCCAATGTACGGTGTACTAGTATGTGATGGTTGATATGGAGGCTGAGTATCTTGTGCGACCATGGTTGTATGAATGAATTGACTTTTGGCTATCTAACCAATGGAATGACCAAGTAAATCAGTTGGTGTGTGCATGTGTGGAAAGAGTGAAGAAGGAATATTACATGACCCGTGTGTAAAGGAAGATGTATGCACAAGTGGTTTATTCTGGGTTACCTAGGTCACCGATGTTTTTGGTAAAGAGGAATAACCAACAATATCAACTATAAGAGTTGTGGAAAATGATAAATTCCCAAGTCCTTCAGGAAATCCAAAATATGAAGGGTTCATGCCAAGAGATCGTGTAGGGGTTGAACCATATGATAATCTATAAGAATAATAAGCATCAAGATATATGTTGGATGGTGGATCAGTGACTGGTGTTAGCAGTTGGAAATTTATTTGGGATGTATCAAAGAAAACCCCAAGGTAACTGTTTAAACCAAATTTAGATTGTATTTTGACTTACAACTAGAGAGGGCTCTCTCATATGTCTAATGAATGGTAATAAATCAAAATATTCATCAATAAATGCATGGAAGTTAGGTTCTGCAATAGGACATTTTTTATTTTTTTTTAAAGGGTTGGTAGGAAAAACAAGGAAAATGTACCATTGGGAAATGGAGTCAAGGCCTGAATTTCAATGTTTTTATAGTCAACAATTGGTTGGTTTTTTTCTACATATTTGAGGCAAAATAGGTGTTATTCTTAGCAAATAAATGATATGAAATGAGATATGTAAAGGAGAAGAAATCCCACTACACTATAGGCATCAATTAGTGGATGAATCTCCAGTGCAGCTTTAGAAGAAAGGACACAAATATTAATTACTAAACAGAGAATCAAATGAAGATGAATTCTATAAAAGTAACCATTAACACATAACAAGCATCATCATTGTGAAAGGAGCATCAAACATGGATGAATTCCTACCACTTACTCTTAGACAATGCTAGAAGAAAAACATAATCATGGAAATGATATACAAGAAACACATACTGAACATAAACACCGTGATGAATATCAAATTTCATAAAAAGGAAACTTTTGCATTAACTTCAAAGGAATAAAAAAGTCTTGATCTGTAGTACAATAGTCCTCTTTTCCCAAAAGGAGCCCCCCCCTTCGCTATCATAGGTTCATGAAATATATACAAAAAATATCTTCCTATGTAACCAAATTCGAATCCTAACAACCTTCTTAGGTTAAGAAACAGTTACAAATCTCTTGGCAACAAAATCTAAACTAACTGTTGAAAATGAGGAATCAAAGTTGACTCATTAATTACAAGATAATAATAGATAAATCCTCTTTTGAAACCATATCTTGATGATCTTGGACCTCTGATATCTGTTGTAGATGAGATGTCACACTTTCCTACCTTTCCTTGCTGATCTGGAGGCATTCCAGAAGCTCTGTCATAGTTGTGCAACAAGTCTACTGCACAACAATAACCTACAACAGAAATGTAATAGATTGCGTAGAAAACTAGGCAAATAAGTGTCAAATATGGCATCATATATCCGGAATAAAAATGTATATTTCAAAACTGAGAGAGGTTTTTGTATATGAACCTATTCTTGAGAAAAACCTCTCTCAATTTTCTGAATTTCCGCTCTAGTATCTTGGGATCTACACCAAAAGATGATGATTAAATATGGAAAAATGGGCTATAAAGATTCATTCGAATCTCCCAAACTATGACACTTGTTGCAAATATGAGAGGGGATTTTATTATTTGTTCTTTCCTTGAAAAAAACCTCTCTATTATTTTCAAAATTACTTTCTAGTTGGTCAGAAAGTGACATTGAAGTTTACCACTAAACTAGTCATTTGTGCACCATGCCTTGTAGCCTATGCACAACAAAATCCTCTGTGCAGTGTGCATCAAATGAGAGCAGTAACCCTTTGCACAATGCATATAAAATGAAAGAAATATAAAACTCTTCACAACAAATGAACAACAACAGGAAACTCGGCACAATAACGAGGATGGATAGGGTTTATCTCAAAAGAAGTAAAACTAGTTATGTGAAAATAAAATTCATTTCATAGGATAACTTGGTTATATCAACAAACAAGGTTTTCATAACAAAGAGCTTTGGAGCTTGTTGGAGAGGCTATGGACAATGCGCAGGTCTTGGATAATTTGAGATTGGGCCTGCAGGCCCAATATTTTTCATAAAATGAACTTGGGCTCTGTAATAAATTTGAGAGTATAAAATTGACTATAAAAGTCAACAATTGGCTAGTAAAACCAATTTTAATTTTCCCATACTTAAAAAAAGTTACCCAATTTGATGAAATGTTTGCGCCAAAGAACCTAAGATACCAAACATTTTTCAAAACTAACTTTATGCCAAAATTCAAAACTTATCATGTGACAACATTTGGCTCCAATGGGGATGGTATCCTCCCTGCGAGGTGCCAAAGAATGTAGAATGAGTTCCTGATCCATTGGGCTGCTCCCAAACTCAACTTTCCAACTGTAACTTATAACTTTCTCTCTTGATGACCTGAAACCAATCCCACTAAAATCCAAACATGATATGTTCTACCACAAACTTATTCTACAATTGAACCAAAACCAAACTAAAACTACAAACTAAAAAAATGTTGAAAGATATGCTCGTCATGTTGAGCTTATTCACACTCTTACCTACTCTAAGCTATAAGAAAATTTGCATAATCAAGTAATTTCAGATTTCCAATATATCCAATCAAGTATCTTCTCACATAAATTGATTGCTTGATTGTGCTTGACGATAATTGACCCTGGAACATGTGATGACAAGGGTAACTTATAATACTTTTGTTTCTCACAGTGGAGACATGGCTGTGAATTTAAATTGAAGAATCCTTCCATATATTCATCTATAAGGTCATAAAAATCATGGACTTTTTTCTCATTCCCAAATTAGTCTACAATATGGTTATCATGCATGGATTGTTCATGTGTATCTTCTACTTGCACATACTGCTATAGGTGTGGATTTTCAAACTCATTTCTAGCCACAAAACATTTATCAATCTTAACATCTAAAGTTAGTTGAAAAGGATCTTCAAAAGACAAGCTTTGATAGTGAAAGTCTTGGGAATGAATTTGACCCTCTAAGGCCTCAAGATCATTCTCAAGTTTTTCAACAAACTCTTCTAATAAACTGACCTTATATTTAGAATAACATTTACATGACTTCAAATACATGGGTAAAAGATTTGAGAAAGCCTATTCGATTTGACCATCATCAAACATGTCAAAATACTCTTTAATTCCCTCAACAGAAACATGATTTGATACTAACTATGGTTTTTCCATCGTTGTTTCCAAGAAGAAAATCCAAAGATCTGTTATAGATATAATAGACCTAATAGGCAAACCTTCAGCCCAAACTTTACACTTTCCTTGGAATGAATCATAAAATAGCCCAAGGAAAACATCTTCATGTTTGACTCTAAGAAGCTCAGTGACGTCGTGAAAATTTGATATATGATTCAAATAAAAACTCAGATTATCTCCACTAAATTTCAGACCATTTCTTCAAAAATATTCATCCTTGGGTAAACGATTAAAAAAACCATGAATATGTGAAAAGTTGAAACATGCATACCTTGAAATAATGGTAGCAACATCTGAGTTCTTCATCAATTCCATTGGAGTCACTAGTACGTTCTTCAATCTTTAAAACCTTTGGATAGTGGAGTCTCCATTAATACTCTGACATATGGATACAACTAATAATGGATTCGTCAGGTAGATGATTTGCAACCTCTTTTTTTCTGACTATTTTCTACCATCAACAATCAGATCTGAACTTTTCCATTTATCCCAGGGAAAATGAAACTTTTTCTCCCCAACAACAGCCCCAAAATGTTAGCACTCAAAAATTTCTTTGGGATGTATCAAATAAAACACCTGTTCGACAACACAGGTATTCCAACAGAGGATGAACACCTTCAGTAACCACTCACATAACCAGATCAAAGATCAACACACCGATGTTTTCACGTGGTAAAACCCCTACGGG
>JZKD02S1992872.1:394668-415059 GCA_000966675.3 Picea glauca | reverse complement strand
GGGGGAGAAGAGGGCCCATAATGATAATAGTGGAGGTTATTCAATGCAAGGTGGACTAGGTCCACTATATTATTAAATAAGGCCCACTATGGTAGTTAGATATAATAAATGGGTAGTTTGATATAATAAATGTAAGAGTACTTCTTAGAAGGTTCTACTTCTACAAGATTCCTCCTCTAGAATGTTCTTAGGTGATGGTAGAACTATATAAAGGGGTTCAAGCAATGTAATGGGACATGAAGAGAGTATTATATTGTGATTTGTATCTCAATAGGAGGATGCCCCCTCGAAGAGGCAAGTGAACATGAGAGGATCCCTTCCATAATAGGATCCATTGTATGGTGTTTTCCTACCTCAAGGGTTTGGTAATAATAAAGTGTGGTTTCTTCTATATTGTTTTGTGGATATATTGTGTATTATTGGTTTATTGTTTAGATTTATATTTACATATATTCAAGTACTTAAAAATTGGTATCAGAGAAATTTCCTTGGCAGACATTGTGGGAAAATATATTTTTTCAGAGAAGAAAAAAGAGGGCCGCGACATTCCAAAACATTTTGGTATATTTATATGCCAAATTTGTAGAATCATGTTGTATATACAAGTTCCTCTCAGAAAAAAAAACTAAGTTGAAATAAAAAATCATTTTAAATGGAGTCCGGGAAGTCAAGATATTGAACTTTTAAAATCTGTAATTTTTCAGGGTTTTTTCTGCGGACGATGGCGTGATTTTTTTTTATATTTTTGTAGCAGTTGGAGGCCGAATTTTCCCAAAAATATTAAATATTTGAGTTCCTCTCACAATTTCACCCAATTTCAAAAAACAAAATCAGCCGAAATAGAGTCCGAGAAGTGAAGTTATGAGCATTTTAAATTCAGTAGTTTTCAGAGTTTTTTCGGAAAACGCCGCGATTTTCTGTAGTAATTTATTGTTCTATTTTTTGGGTTTTTTCATGACAGCAGTGGGGTTTCATAGTTCATAATTTTTCATAGGATTCTCATATGGATATTTCTTCTCAAACCCTCAAATAAATTATACAGATTACTGAAGCATTCAAATTCCAATTGTTTGACACATTGAATGACAGATTGAATGACTTTGTAGAAGGCCTCACAAATGGCCTCACAGATGGCCTCAATGATAGTTTTCATACTATTCAAGATTCATTGGATAACATGTAGGAGATATTTATTATGGTGGACCTTGGGGATGAATATAATAAATAAATATATTCTTGGTATGATTTTGAGGCCGATTGCAATGATTGGTATATGGATAGTTGTCATTTCTGGGATGACAACCACTTCCATATTTTATTTGATGACTCTACTCCACCTTTTGTAGAGAACATCAATTTCCCACATTAGGATCTATTTATGATTATCAGGGTCCATCCTACATATTCTACAATGGTATTGTCCCTGTTGGAGCCACCTTTCTCAATTGGTTTAAATGTAATTCTTAAAATCAAAGGTTGGCCTTTAAGTTGTCTTTTACTTCGTGACCTTTACCCACTGAAAATCTCAGTCGTCCTGATATGCGAAGTGGAGATGGCTATTGTATTCCTAAGACATTACCATTTAACCTTTAAATGAGATTTTTTCACTTTTATATACCTCAAGATGTCATGTTTCGGGAGTTACAAGTCACACGGTTTCCAAGCCCCGATGCACGAAGTCGCGAAACAACCTTGAAATCTTACCCAAGTTAGCGCCGAGAGTAAAGTTCCTTAAAACTTAGTTAAGTGTTGTCGGTATTTCACATCTCAACGATCACTCTCCCCCAAAATTCTTACCTTCATAACTCTAATAGGAAAAGTTGTGAGATAGTTTCAAAAGTCACCCGGGTTAGGGTCAGGGGTAAGTCGTTTTAAATCGTAGTTAAACAATGTCGGGGTTTCACGACTAGGCATTCACTCTTAAAAGAAACTAAACCTTTCTATCCCTGAGTTGTGAAATCACAATATAAATTAAACACTTCTTAATTAAACACTTAATACAAATCATGCTTTTTTCTTAACTAGATTGCATCATCGCAATCTCGGGTTTTAGGGGCTCAAAGGATAAGAGTGAAATCTCCTGATACGACGAACACCGAAAAGGGTGATTAAGGTTTAAAGAAAACCTAATTAAAGAAGCTAAGCTAGATTAACCAGTGCATTAATACAAATAGTAACACGCACCGTCTACAGTCTAAATTTAAATGTTTTTTGCACTAGCTTGTGTCATGACCCGTAAAACATTTATGGCATTTATTTGAAATGAGGTGAAGTGATAGGTAAAGATATTGTTTGTATTGCTAAATATTTCTCTAAAAATGATTTGACCATTATGATCATAAGGACATTGAGGTTTAAATGGTTGAGATATAGAGTTCTTTCTCTCATTGTTTCAAATTTCATTTCTATCTTGTGCAAAGAAGTTTTTCTCACCAGGTTAATTTATGTATGTATACACATTTTTACTATAGGAGAGCTAAGTTAGAGTCCTCTATCATGGCCCCACGAAAAGTGTCCAAGGTGATTGCTGAGAGTTCAGGGAAAGGCTTAGATATTGTTTCAGATACTTCACCCTGAAGTATTGATTCTATCATAACCTGGTCATACGTCTCCTAGGTTCTGTAGTCCAAATTAGTGAACTGTTCAGATGATTCCAGTGATAATGAGAGGGACGACTTGGCCACCAAATACAAAATCATTGTTCAAGTAGATATGCATAAGGTAGTGGTCAGGCCATGACTCCTTCCCTATTATGATATGATCTGATGGGTGCTAGATCACATGGACATCCTGACTAGAACTATTATCAACGAGTAGAAGGTGACCATTGGGACCTTCAGACCAGAACATTTGCAGGCGATGTACCAATTGTCACCCACACCAAACTTCTCACAAAATGTCGAGTTTCTGGAAGGTTTTAAGAGGAAGGAATGCATGAAATATGGCAGAAACTTGTCTAACCTGATCAAGGATTGGGTCTCGCACCCCACAAATTTCAGGGCAGATGGTAACAGAGTTTATTCAATCTCTTCCTTGGAACCGCAATTCAAATACATAGCAATGATGACTTGTAGGTTGTATGGGAAGGAGGACACCACACATTGTTTTCTCCCGTGGGTGCCTCTAATTCACACAGTCGCTGAAGGTTGTTCCTTCAACTAGGCCAAATTGTTGTCAGACAGTTTAACAGTTGGATTACTGAATATCGGACACAGAGAGCAAGTGGGAAGGTCGCATCATTTTTTATGTCTACCTACATCATGGATGTTGTTTGTTTCATGATGCCTTTCCCTCTAATGAGCTAGATATGGACTCCATCTGAGGCTAAGCCTATCCATGTATACCACTCAAAACTTTGGGAAGATAAGACTACATAATTTATATACGAAATTTTCAATTGGGTAATGATACCAATGCATGTCTCCATCTTCAACAACCCACCGTTGAGAATTTCAGATAGCATCGCCACCAACTTGAGCAATGTGGCCGAATGGTACATAGAGGCAGAATTTTCATACATTAGGGTTTTCGGCACCTCTATTCCCCCCTATGCTCTACCATTATTCATACTAGATAGGATGGTTTTTTGTGAAATCGCTAGGCAAACTGTGATTGGTGGCATAAGAAAAGAGCTTAAAGGATTTTCGAAGAAGGTATGGATGACCTTCCCCATTCATTTGAATACATATTCTTTATTAGATTTCAGACACACAAAATCCAAGGCAGTGGCTTTGGAGGATATTAAATTTGTCCACATTGAGTTCAAGAAGCACGACCCACATAGGATCGTGGGTAATCACATGGTGAGATGTGGCCTTAAAAGGTATGAACATGAGAATTCACCTCATGATGACATATTTTGAGGGGCGAGATCCTATGTTGAGGTCCTAAGTTGGATTCAAACCCTGTCACCCGAGGAGATGGTTGACTTCTTCAAATTTCAGGAACATTGGCGGAGCTGCCTTCCCCCAGTCTTACAGGGTAAGAATCCGCCAACCACAGATGTACAAAAAATGTAAGCCAAGGGATCTAAAGATCTAGGACATGACCAAGATGAACAACAACAAAAGAAGAATCAAACTGAGGGCCTGAAACAGGGAGCTGAGATCCCCAATCCTCCAAGCAAGCCAGCCTCGGTTGTTACCCCTGGGAAATCATCCAAGAAAATTGGAAGCCCCATCGCTTTTGTTACTCCCCTACAGTCCACTAAGGGGATCCCAGACGCAAGGTGGATTTTCGATGAAGAACTAACACCCATAACTATGGAAGAGTTGCCTCCGAACGAATTTTTCTTTGATAAGAAGAGAAAGGTCGTTGTGAAATAAGAACTTTATCAAGAAGCAGGTACAGTGACCAAGAAATTTAAAATCCTTGCTGATGGGAGAGCCATGAAAAAAGAGGAATTTGCAACTCAGATAGCAGGGACATTGGGGGCTTTTGCAATAGCCAACTAATATTCTGTCGGGTCCCTAAAAGAATAGTTGAAGAGGAAAAACTATTTGATCGAAACTTTGGAGGATAAGATTGCTATAGTAGAAGCAACCACCAAAGATCAAGTGAACACATGTATAGAGCTAGCTATGGAAACTGATCAAAAGGAAATCGAGTGGCTCAAATCTGATCTCGAACAGACACGGTAGATGGCTCAGACCAGCCAATCATAGCTAAGCCATCAAGGAGAATTGATAGGGCAGTTATAGGAAAAATTAAATCTCACTGAAAGCTAGATGATAGATATCGGGATATTCCAATCCTAAGCCATAGAAATCCAAAAAAGAGTATCGGTAGCTCAACAAGATTTACTTACTAAAGTGGAAACTATTCAAAACCATTGCCAACTCATTAATCAAGTACTGGAAAACATCTCCTTGAGAGAAAAAGAAGATGGGGAGGCTCGGGTCACTTTCCAAGAGGCTGTTATAGCCATGAGAAAAAAGAAAATGGGTAGTAGTTCCAGGCTTTCCATCCCAGAGCAGACCCGAGGTAACATCTTGTTGAAGGCATGGGAGCGTAACATATTGGAAAGTAGACAATGAGATAAAGAGGTAAGAAACTCTTGTGAAGAAACTTTCATCTTCATAGATGGGAGTTTGTTGGATCTTGATAATGAAAATAACATTGAGACACTGGGCCAGATTAATATAGCCAAACCCCTACTAAATATCAAGGAAAATGAGGACAGAGAGTTGGCTGAAATATCACAAATAACCCAGATGGATAGAGTCCAAATAGATAAATGGCTAATAAAACCAAGTGTACATTTATGTTCTATCAATGTTGAAGACCGACAGGTAGGAGGAAAGTTTCCACAATTAGTGAAGGATTGTTACACTTTTGAGGCAAATAATCAAGCAGAACCTTCCAGGTTAATAGCCCAGTTGGTGGAGAGGTGCGTCACTTGCACACGACAAGAGAAGGGGCATCTTTCGGGTACCAAATAATGACATCTGTCTACCTATCCAATTTTTATAACATGAAGTTTAAAGGAAGGAAGGTGCTCTGTTTTCCCAAAAGAGGACAATGACAAAGAATTGAAATGCAGAAGTTTCCTTTTTGTAACCAAAAAAACTCCTGGAACGATTGAGATTCTAACATGTAGAAGTTTGTATAAATATGAAATTAGAAGAAATAAAATGGCGTTGGACCTTTTTGGTTGATTGTAATAAAGACTCTCTCCTTTTGAAATTTAATACAAAGCAATCCGAAGACTCCTGATTCTATCAAGACTGTGTTATGAGTTTGTTTCCTCTGTGATTTCATATTCAATTTCATTTCGCATATATATATCTGATGAATGTTTTTACTGCAATTTAGTAAAACCTCTACTTTGGTGATCAATTTTTAGTCACCTATATCATTTTCATTTTTTCCTCTGTATCAGCTATTAGCAGGTACAACACCTGTGAACTCTTTAGATCTTCATATTTTATGCTTCATCAGATTTCTTCTTATCTTTTTCTTCTTCTGTTTACAGGGTGAGATTCTCCCTTGATAGGAGCCTCGCATTTAGGGATGATTTTAAGGATGGAAATTTATTTTAAAATGTAGAAACCTTGGCAAATCTTACTAATCCTTCATATGCCAACTATAAATGTTTGGAAATATTTTTGAAAAATATTCAAATTTCTAAGGATTTTATATA
Source organism: Picea glauca (assembly GCA_000966675.3). Taxonomy (NCBI): domain Eukaryota; kingdom Viridiplantae; phylum Streptophyta; class Pinopsida; order Pinales; family Pinaceae; genus Picea; species Picea glauca. Next base: position 408,917 of record JZKD02S1992872.1, on the reverse strand, counting down.
GTTTTTATAAAATTTTGGCAATTTTTAAGGTAAAATAATTTTATCCTATAGAATTTGAGCGAATCATTTTTAAAATAGTGAATCTCATTTTTGGAAAAACCATGGAAAATTAGCCCATGAGCAAAATTTATCCCCTAAAATCATCCATGCTCGCATTATAGACAACTTAATGTTTTTCTCACATTTTACACACCATTTATTTAAAAGATAACTCAGTTATAGAAAAACGCCTTTGGTTTGCACTTTATATTCAATATTGGATTCAAAGTTCTCTTTATACGATCAAATTGATACAGCATCAAAAACCTCGAACTCTCCTTTAATTTTCCTGTTCCTCTATGACATTCCCCATTGCAAGACAACCCAATATTGAACCCGTCTTGTTGGACCAAACCCATATCGCTTTGAACATTTTCGATACCATACTTAAAAAATCCACCACCCAGGTAGAACTTGAATGGTCATGGGCCGCTATTGAATGGGATATAAGCATCCAGGAGAAATTGGAAGCGAGACAACGACAACCTAGAAATCATCCTTAGCTTCCTTTCCTAAAGGTTGATTCTTCCCCCTTTTTTATCCTTTACTCACTTTCGGATGCCTAGAAACTGTACTTTCTAATCCTTAAGTACAGACTCTGGAAAAACATCTTTCTGGTGCCGTTGTTGGGGATGAAGTTACGAAACCTTTTCCCTGGGAGGAACGACATTTTTTTTTGAAAGTTTTTCCCTTTGATAGTGAAAAAAGAGTGAACACCTTCTAAATTATTTTATTATCTTTTACTTGGTGAATCCACATTCAAATAAGCTGGAATTCGGTCGAAGGAATACTAGACAAAACCTAGAGGGTAAACAAACCTCACCTGTTTCCAATCCCGAAAGAATACTGAAACCTAGAAGTTCCCTTAAGCTAACTGCTATAGTCTACCAGCTTAAGTACCCAGAACCCAAGACCAAGAGTTCTTTTGAACCTTTATCTTCGCATAGTCCCCCTCCTGAAACCATCAATCCAACCTTACTTTTCTCTGAGGTTAAAATTGAAATACATCCGACAACCTCTGGCGTACACAAAGGTAAAATCCCCAGAGTGAATTTATCAGAGATCAATATCCCACCGACTCTTCAGTTATATTTCACGACCTCAACAAGTCTTGAAGAGTATACCATATACTCAGATTCCACACCTACGGGTTCCCCTAATTACATCTCTTGAAAATCTGAGGAGCTAAGTCCTTGCATCGCTTTTCACCCGTCTTCAGCTTTCTCATCTTTCGAAGAAGCTAGAAATTATCTTTTAGTCTTCCAAAACCCTCTATATAACACACCGTTTTCCTATCTAGTAGTACCGATGGTAGCCACTGGAGGAGGAGGTGGAAGGGTTTTAGTAGGAGGAGGTGGAGTGGCTCCAGGAGGAGTAGCGGGGGGCCAAGGGCCTCCCCCTCCTCCCAGAGTTTTCGCTAAAGTAGCTGCAAGATATGTGCCTTTGGTCCTGCCCGTCCCTCTCCATGACCTTCCTGAAAATTACGTAAAAAACTTACATAAATTTACAAGGGAAGGGGAGTTGACCACAACCGAACATATAAACTTCTTTGATCAGTTTGTTGATATCCTATGTCTCGAACACGAAGACGTATATTCGAGGTTGTTTGTTTAGACTTTCGAAGGATAGGTATGAACCTGGTTTTGAAGTGTACCTGTAGGATCGATATTATCCTATGATTCCCTAGAAGATTCCTTTCTTAGACAATGGGGCGAAAGAAAAGACCATTTGTACTATTTGACAGAGTTCGGCTTTTTAAAGAAAAAGACTTCGGAAACTATTATGGAATTCATTCAAATATTTAACAAGTTATATAATAAGATCTCGATCGAAGTTAAACCATCCCAACCTACAGCCAAGGTAACGTTTGCAGGAGATTTTAAACCCAATTTCACACTTCTTTTGAGAGAAAGAAGGGGGGATACCCTAACCCGAATGCAAGATGATGTCATAGAAATTGAATCTAATATGATGGCTTCTGGCAAGTTGAAAACCAAGGTAGAAATGGGAAACCGAGAAAACAAACATTTTAGGGAACAAGCAGGACCCTCAGGGTCCAATAGATCCATAGAGGACAAAATGGATGATATGGCTAGGATAATTAAGGAGTTATCAAATAAGATTTCTAGAATGGAGCTAGATCAATCCAAGGCCAATCCTTTCGTTAAGAGGGAATTCAGAAGAAACCCCAATCCTCAAAATTAACAAAGGAAAATTAAAAATGAAGACCAGAAAATTCAAACCCCTTTAAAAAATGAAAATTTTATAGGAGGAAATGACCTACAAGATTTTGAGGGTCTAGAAGAAGATGTGACAAATTTGGGTGGCGACTGCACTCAGCCTTATTTAACCAAAGAATATTATGAGAATTCCTTAAACACACAACAACTGTCAAATAAATATGATGACGTAAACAACATTGATTTCATTGTATGTCAAGAAATGACCGATTCTATAATGGCTGAGGTCCAACCTAGGTATAACCTGAGATCTAAAAACAAACCTGCGTTGACTCCTCAACCCAAGAAAATTCTCCCTAGAGGTGAAGTATATGAGCTCGCCCCAAAAGAGACCGACACATCTAATAGCAAAATAAAAGGGGAAGACTCGCTAGATCCCAAAGTAAAGGAGGTTGAGACCCAAACAAAGGTAACCAAGACAACTGTGACATATACACCAGTAGATAAACTCACGGGTGATAAATCAACACAAACAAATAAATTAGAAAAGAAGGAGTCTGGGGTTTCAACCAAAGAAACAGACAAAGGTATAGGAGGGTTCAGCCTAGAAAATGAGATAAATAAGATAAAAATAACAATCCCTGTAGTGGAATTAGCAAAGAATCCTGTATATTGAAAGCAGATGACCAAAGTGATAGGTTTTTCGGATATAGAAAGTCACTTTGATGTGATAAACTTGGAAGATGATAAGCCCAATACCACTTTTGGTCCACATTTCGAGGGTTCCAGAGACATCATCGCTCCCTTCTATATCACCTTGAATGTGCATGATCGACTACTACATAACTGCATGCTAGACTCTGGGGCCTCACATAATGTGATGCCCAAAACTATTATGGATAGACTAAGCTTCGAGATCACTAGGCCTTATGGATATCTCTACTCTTTTGATTCAAGAAGAGTTAAGTGCATGGGTATGATAAAAGATTTAGTAGTCACTCTTGCACAAGTCCCAGTTAAAAGCGTCTTGATGGATGTAGTTATTGTTGATACACCCCTGAAGTATGGCTTACTTATATCTAGGTCGTGGGGAGCCAAACTTGGTGGGTATCTTCAACTATACATGACCTATGCCACGATTATTGTGTTTGGTGGACAACTTACTCGGCTATACATGGAAACAAGGCTAGCCTACATAGTGAGCGATCCTCAGAATCCTAACAATTATCCTGTTTATATTATTGATCAAGATCTAGGAAATTGTATTCTATCTTTTGATGATGATGTAAATAGTTGTGCAGAAGAGAATTAATTAGATAAAAATGAATCAGGAAAGGTATACAAAAATATGCATAGCACTGGGATTTGGAATATGTATTTTGACGGTGCCCTGTCATGTGAAGGAGTAGGTGCAGGAATACTTTTTGTGGCACCTAAAAACGAATTTGTTATCCCTTTCTCTTACAAGCTTCAATGGGATATAGACTACACCAATAACATATGTGAGTATGAATCCTTAGTCTCAGGGTTGGAATCTACTAGGAAGTTGAACATAAAGAACCTGGAAGTTTATGGAGATGCAGAGTTGATAGTGAAACAAATAAATCGACAATACCAGGCCAAACACCCAAGATTGAGATCTTACAAAAATTGTGCCTGGGATCTTATGGAAAAATTATTTTCATCGGTAAAGGTTAGTTTCATCCCACGGGCTGAAAACTAGTAAGCTGATTCACTGGCCAAATAGGCTTCAACTTTCGTTCCTCCTAATGCTTTCAAATTAAAGTACCACATAGAGGTAAGGAATATACCATCCATACCAAACAACATACAACAATGGCAGGTTTTCGAGGATGACGAACAGATCAAAAAGTTCCTAGAAATGGTGGGTGATTTCTCCAAAACCCACATTGACCAGGAGGACCAAAATGATCATACTTGGATTATGCAAGAGGGAGAGGAGCATCAGGAGTTCTAAGAAAAAATTTATAACCATCGCATGCTGGTTTTGAAGAATAATTAGATTTCAAAGGAACTGATCCCCTTGGAGAGACTGTTCGATCAGAATGATATGCCCTTAAAATCCACTCTGCAACCCCAACCAGCAGAGGTTGAAGACTGTGACATAGGGACCAAAGAGGAGCCTAGGATGGTAAAAATATCAAAGTACCTTCCTCTTGAGGTAAAATTCCAGTATAAAGACTTACTCGCGTGGTATAAAGATGTTTTCGCTTGGTCTTACAAAGAACTGAGAACCTACGACACCACTGTGATCGAACACAAGATACCCCTGAAGCCTGGTGTCAAACCCTTAAGATAGAAACTTAGACAAATCAAACCTATCTTATTTCCCATGGTCAAAATGGAATTTAAAAAGCTCTTGGACACAAAAATAATCGTACCACTAAGATACTCCGATTGGGTAGAAAACCTGGTCCTGGTTAGAAAGAAGAGCGGGGAGATTAGACTGTGTGTTGATTTTAGAAATCTAAATAAGTCCTCCCTCAAAGAAAACTACCCTCTACCCAAAATGGATCACGTATTAGAAAAGGTAGTTGGGGAAAATAGGATGTCAATGATCGACGGGTTCTCTGGGTACAATCAAATTGTCGTAAATGAACATGATAAAGAAAAAACAACCTTCACTACCCCTTGGGGTACATTCATGTATGATAAGATGCCTTTTGGTCTAATGAATGCAGGTTCCACCTTCCAACGTGCTATGGATATCGTTTTCATTGGTGAAAGAGACAAGTTCATGGTTATCTATCTCGATGATCTGACCATTTTTTCTAAATCTGATGAAGATCATTTGATACATCTCAAGCAGACGTTTGAAAAATTCCGTAGGTTTGGTATGTCTTTAAACCCCAAAAAGTCTCACTTTGCCATGCAACAAGGTAAACTCTTGGGACATATTGTATCTCGAGACGGAATTAAAATTGATCCTAAGAGAGTTGAGGCTATAGACACTATAAATATTCCTAGGAATGTAAAAGAAATTCAGTCATTTTTAGGAAAAATAATTTTTTTGAGGAGATTTATCCCAAGCTTTGTTGAAATTGTGAAATTGATCACAAATATGCTAAAGAATAACAACGAAGTGAAATGGACAACAGAATCCAAAGCATCATTTGCACACATCAAGAAAGTCATAAGTGAGGCACCTGTACTAGCAAGCCCTGATTATCTAAAGGATTTTCTCATATTTTCGTTTGCCTCCAAACACACACTTGCCGTGGTACTCCTCCAGAAAAATGACAAAGGTTTCAAGCAGCCGATAGCCTTTTTCAGTAAAAGTCTTAGAGATGCGGAACTTAGATACAATATATTGGAAAAACAAGTGTATGCTATGGTAAAGGCGTTGAAGTCTTTCCGAACCTATGTGTTACATTCCAAGATAATTGTGTACGTACCTACCAATTTTGTAAAGGATATTTTGGTTCAGTCTGATAGTGATGGAAAAAAGGGACGGTGGCTTGCCAAAATCCAGGAATTCGACCTAGAGATAAAACCAATGAGACTAGTAAAGGGTCAAGGTTTGGCTAAGCTCTTAGCCGAATCAAATTTCATATCCCTCGGTATAAATGGCCTATCGGGATGTGAAGAGGGTATGGACATGAACGAGCTCGATAAGAAAATAAGTGCAATGAGAATCGAAGAGAAGTTTGCCTCATCAGATTGGTACAAAACCATAGTGTCATACGTGTTGACCTTGAAATTCCCAAGTGACTTATCATCATCCAAAGCTAGGATGCTAAAACTGCATGTGGTCAAGTACTGTATATCTGAAAGTCAATTGTATTGGAAGGACCCACTTGGTTTCCTGTTGGTTTGTTTGGTTGAATCAGAAACAGAGAAGGTCATAAGCAAATTTCATGAAGGAGTGTGCAGGGGACATCATGCTTGGAGGGAGACAGCCTATAAGATCCATAGGGCGGGTCATTATTGGCCAAAACATTTCTTAAACGTCAATGCCAAAGTTAGAACCTACAACCTTTGCCAATTGTTCATAGGCAAGCATAAACTCCCAATGCTACCGTTGGTTCCGGTCAAGACGGAAGCCCCTTTTCAACAATGGGGACTAGATTTTATAGGAAAAATTAACCCCCATTCTAGCAGTCAACACAAATGGATCCTATCCACCAAAAATTACTTCACTAAATGGGTGGAGGCTATTCCAACCAGAAGGGAAACAGATTCGGTGGTAACAAATTTCCTAGAAGAGAACATTTTGTCTAGATTCGGCTGCCCCTGAAAGATAGTCACAGATAACGCCCAGGCTTTTAAATCTATCACTATGATCAGTTTTTGCCAAAAATACAATATCGTGCTAGGTAATTCCACAGTATATTACCCCCAAGGAAATGGACTAGCTAAGTCTTCAAACAAAATTCTGATCATTATAATTAAAAAAGTGTTGAACAAGAACAAAAAATATTGGCACGTGCATTTGAAATACGCTTTATGGGTGAATCAGATAGGCACAAAAAAATCTATTGGCACTTCTCCTTTCCAAATGGTGCATGGGACCGACGTGGTATTACCTATAAATCTAGCACTTCCCGTAATGAAACTTTGGCAAGATGAGAAATAAGAGCCAAATCATGTCACAAGAAGGATAAACTAGCTTATTGAGGTCCAACAACACAAGGTCGAAGTAGATGAAAGGTTACATAAATACCAAGACGACATGAAAACATTATTCGACCGTAAGGAAAAAGACAAAGAGTTTCTCCCGGGTGATTTGGTCTTGAAATGGGATGCTAGGAAGGAAGACTCAGAAAAACATGGTAAATTCGATCATATTTGGTATGGACCATTCAAATTCACAACTCCCGAAGGAAAAAATTCATTTCTATTAGAAAATATGGACGGTAAAATTTTCAACGCCCTTGTCGACGGGCGTTATTTAAAACACTATATGCAGTAATTGGTTCCCAACAAATTTCCATTGTATATATCGGTTTGTGTTTTCTTTCTATTTCATAATTTCTCTTTGGTAAGTTTACTTTCACCACTAATTAATCAAGTCAGTGATTTTTGTAGAAGTAGAGACGTGAAATTTTCAATGCATTGAGCTCTGTTAAAAAAAAATAAAAAAAATCCCTGTAACTCTTCGTGTTTGCAGGATTCAAGCTTGCAGTGAAAACAAGCAAAAGGAGTAAAGAGAAAGTCATATATCGAAGAATAAATTCACTGAAAACAGGTGATGGAAAAGGTTTTCCTTTATTCTAAGATGGTAAGGCAAAGGTACGAATTCCTAAGAATTCTATTTTTTAAAACGAAGGTCTCCAAAGCACCGTAATGATCTCATAAATATAATGTTTTCTCTTGACTGGTGATTAAAAGAATGACTCCTTACTTTGGGTCCTAAGAATTTCACCTAGAAAAATATAGGGGGTAATTAAAATAAGTAGAGAAAGTAAAGCGTCTCCGGAAAAGGGTCCCAAAAGTCGGTTTTACTCTATAATCCTTGTGTTGTGAATCCCAGATTTCTCTCCATCACCCTTTTTTTCTCCACAGACTTACCTTCTTAAAAAACCAAGCATCTTTCCGGGTTCCATACATAGGGAGAAGATATTACATTTTATCTTTGGAAGCTGGAAAGCAAATTTCAGAAAGTAAGCTAGTCTTCACAAACACTTAGTCTCTTACTGAGAAAAGTTATGCGTAGGTTGATCCTGACTCTTCTAGGTTTTTCAACAGTTTCGAAGGATTGAGGCTTGCTCGAAAGAAGGCCCCTGGAAGTAATCCTTCCCATTTTTCCTGTGGGCTAAGGTGTTTTGAAAGTGAAAAGAAGGTTGGTACCGAGTAATCAAAGCAAGGTGACAGACCTCCACTACAAATATTACATAGATATTATCCCTCATACAAACTGATTGCCCCCATTTCGTGTTCTAAAAAGTAAATTATAAGACAGATGGTGAAAGTAAATTCATATTTGATTGCCCCCATCTAGTCCAAAAAGACAATGAAAGGAAATTCAGAAATGATTTCCCTCATCTCAACATTTAAATGCATAAATATATTTGGAAGTGGTGAAAGGAAATTCAGTAAAAAGGGCCAGATAACTTCACTGGGGTACTGAATAGGCTCATTGGCAGTTAAGCAATATCTGAGATATCTGTAAGGTTGTTATACATGAATCTCACTCTACTCTAGTAATAAACTTTCTCGAAACTGGATCTGCATCCTAAGTTCAGACAAGGCTCCCTGATTAAAAAAACGTAATAACTTCGTTTGATGCAAGACAAAAGCCACAAGATCTGTTAGATTTCCTAGGACTATTTTGATTGTCTTAAGGTAGACTTGAATTTGGTAACGAGAAAGAGAAAGTCATGAAAGGGGCTACAACTTATTTTGAAACGCATTTGAGTGTTGAAAATCTTTTCAGAAGTAAAAGACAAAATCTCTTCTTCCCTCTATATTCCCTTTCCTTAAGCAAGTTTCGTAGAAGTAAAACCAATGACTCCATTTACCCAATACAGGCAGGTGGTGTACTTTTCTTCCCATCTCGCAGGAAGACGAGATCCCTAGTTGGAGTCTATGTTGGAGCCACCTTTCTCAACTGGTTTAAATGTAATTCTTAAAATCAAAGGTTGGCCTTTAAGTTGTCTTTTACTTCGTGACCTTTACCCACTGAAAATATCAGTAGTCCTAATATGTGAAGTGGCGATGGCCATTATACTCCTAAGCCATTACCATTTAACCATTAAACGATATTTTTTCACTTTTATATACCTCGGGATGTCGTGCTTCGGGAGTTACAAGTCACATGGTTTCCAAGCCCCGATGCGCAAAGTCACAAAACAACCTTGAAAGCTTACCCAGGTTAGCATCGAGAGTAAATTTCCTTAAACCTTAGTTAAGTGCTATTGGGATTTCGTGTCTCGGTGATTGCTCTCCCCAAAAGTCTTACTATCATAACTCCAATAAGCGAAGTTGCGAGATAGTTTCAAAAGTCACCCAATTTAGTGTCAGGGGTAAGTCGTTTTAAACCGTAGTTAAACAATGTCAGGGTTTCGCGACTTGACATTCACTCTTCCAAGAAACTAAACCTTCGTAGCCACAAGTCATGAAATCACGATATAAATTAAACATTGATTAATTAAACACTTAATCCAAATCACGTTTTTTTCCTAACTAGATCGTGTCATCGTGATCTCAGGTTTTAGGGGCTCGAAGGATAAGAGTGAAATCTCCTGATACGACGAACATCGAAAAGGGTGATTAAGGTCTAAAGAAAACCTAATTAAAGAAGCTAAGCCAGATTAACCACTGCATTAATACAAATAGTAACACACACCGTCTATGGTCTAAATTTAAATGTTTTTTGTGCTAACTTGTGTCACGGCCCGTAAAAAAATTATGGCATTTATTTGAAATGAGGTGAAGTGATAGGTAAAGATATTGTTTTTATTTCTAAATATTTCTCTAAAAATGATTTGAATGTTCTGATCATAAGGATGTCGAGGTTTAAATGGTCGAGATATAGAGTTCTTTATCTCATTGTTTCAAATTTCATTTCTATCTTGCGCAAAGAAGTTTTTCTCACCAGGCTAATTTATGTATTTATACACATTTTTACTGAAGGAGAGCTGAGTCAGAGTCCTCTATCATGGCCCCTCGAAAATCATCCAAGGAAATTGTTGATATTTCAGGGCAAGGCTTAGATACTATTTCAGATACTTCACCCTAAAGTATTGATTCTATCATAACCTGGTCATATGTCTCTGAGGTTCTACAGTCCGAATTGGTGAACTGTTCAGATGATTACAGTGATAATGAGAGGGATGACTTGGCCACCAAATACAAAACCATTGTTCAAGTAGAGATGCATAAGGTAGCGACCAAGCCATGACTCCTTCACTATTATGATATGATCCGATGGGCACTAGATCACGTGGACATCCCAACCAAAACTATTATCAGCGACCAGAAGGTGACCATTGGGACCTTTAGACCAGAACATTTGCAGGTGATGTACCAATTGTCACCCACACCAAACTTCTCACATAATGCCAAGTTTCTGGAAGGTTTTAAGAGGAAGGAATGCGCAAAATATGGCAGAAACTTGTCTAACCTGATCAAGGATTGGGTCTCGCACCCAACAAAGTTCAGGGCAGACGGTAACAAAGTTTATTCAATCTCTTCCTTGGAACCGCAATTCAAATACATAGCAATGATGACTTGTAGGTTGTATGGGAAGGAGGACACCACACATTGTTTTCTCCCGTGGGTGCCTCTGATTCACACAGTCGTTGAAGGTTATCCCTTCGACTGGGCTAAATTGTTGTCAGACAGTTTAACAGTCGAATTACCGAATATCAGACGTAGAGAGCAAGTGGGAAGGCCACATCATTTTTTATGTCCACCTACATCATGGATGTTGTTTGTTTCATGATGCCTTTCCCTCTAATGAGCTAGAGTTGGACTCCATCTGAGGCTGAGCCTATCCATGTATACCACTCAAAATTTTTGGAAGATAAGGCTACAAAATTTATATATGAAATTTTCATTTGGGTAATGGTACCAATGCATGTCTCCATCTTCAACAACCCACCGTCGAGGATTTCAGATAGCATCGCCACCAACTTGAGAAATGTGGTCTACTAGTACATAGAGGCGGAATTTTCATACATCATGGTTTTCGACACCTCTATTCTCCCTTATGCTCTACCATTATTCATACCGGATAGGCTGGTTTGTCGTGAAATCACTAGGAAAATTGTTATTAGTGGAATAAGCAAAGAGATTAAAGGATTTTTGAAGAAGGTATGGCTGCCCTTCCCCATTCATTTGAATACATATTCTTTATTGTATTTCAGACACACAAAATCCGAGGCAACAACTTTGGAGGATATTAAATTGGTCCACATTGAGTTCAAGAAGCACAACCCACACAGGATCGTGGGTAAACACATGGCGAGTTGTGGCCTTAAAATGTATGAACATGAGCATTCACCTCATGATGACATCTTCTGAAGGGCGAGATCCTATGCTGAGGTCCTAAGTCAGATTCAAACACTGTCACCCGAGAAGATGGTTGATTTCTTCAAATTTCAGGAACACCGGCGGAGCTGCCTTCCCCAAGTCTTATAGGGTAAGAATCCACCAACTACAGATGTACAACAAATGGAAGCCAAGTGCTCCAAAGATCCAGGACCTGACCAAGAGGAACAATAGGAAAAGAAGAAGGAAACTGAGGGCCTGAAATAGGGAGCTGAGATCCCCAATCCTCCAAGCAAGCCAGCCTCGGTTGTTACCCTAGGGAAATCATCCAAGAAAATCGACATCCCCATCATTTCTGTTACTCCCCTACAGTCCACAAAGGGGATCCCAGATGCAGGGTGGATTTTCGATGAAGAACTAATGCCCATAACTATGGAAGAGTTGCCTCCAAATGAATTTTTCTTCGATAAGAAGAGAAAGGCTATTGTGAAACAAGAACTTTATCAAGAAGTAGGCACATTGACCAAGAGATTTAAAATCTTTGTTGATTGGAGAGCTATGAAAAAAGAGGAATTTTCAACTCATATAGTAGGGACATTGGGGGTTTTGCAATAGCCAACCAATATTCTGTCGGGTCCCTAAAAGAACAGTTGAAGCGGAAAAATCATTTGATCAAAACTTTGGAGAATAAGCTGGCTACAGCAGAAGCAACCACCAAAGATCAGGAGAACACAGGTATAGAACTAGCTAGGGAAACCGATCAAAAGGAAATTGAGCGGCTCAAATCCGATCTCGAACAGACACAGCAGATGGCTCAGACCAACCAATCACAGATAAGCCAACAAGGAGAATTGATAGGGCAGTTATAGGCCAAATTAAATCTTTCCAAAAGCCAGATGATAGATATCGGGATATTCCAATCCCAAGCCATAAAAATCCGAAAAAGAGTATCGGCAGCTCAGCAAGATTTACTTGCTAAAGTGGAAACTATTCAAAACCACTGCCAACTCATTGATCAAGTACTGGAAAACATCTCCTTTAGAGAAAAATAAGCTGGGGCAGCTCGAGTTTCTTTCCAAGAGGTTGTTATAGCCATGACAAAAAAGGAAACGGGCACTAGTTCCAGGATTTCCATCTGAGAGCAGACCCGAGGTAACATCTTGTTGAAGGCATGGGAGCGTAACATATCAGAAAGAAGACAATGAGCTAAAGAGGTAAGAAACTCTTGTGAAGAAACTTTCAGCTTCATAGATGGGAGTTTGTTGGATCTCGATAGTGAAAACAACACTGAGACACTAGGCCAGATTAATATAGCTAAGCACCTACAAAATATCAAGGAAAATGAGGACAGAGAGTTGACTAAAATATCAAAGATAACCCAGACGGATATAGTCCAAATAGGTAAATGGATAATAAAACCAAGTGTACATTTATGTTCTATCAGTGCCGAAGACTGATAGGTAGGAGGAAAGTTTCCACAATTAGTGAAGGATTGTTACACTTTTGAGGTAAATAATCAAGCAGAACCTTCCAGGTTGATAGCCCACTTGGTGGAGAGGTGCGTCACTTGCACACAACAGGCGAAGGGGAAGTTTTTGGGTACCAAATAATGACATGTGTCTGCCTATCTAATTTTTAGAACCTGAAGTTTAAAGGAAGGAAGGTGCTTTGTCCGCCTGAAAGAGGACAAAGACAAAGAATTGAAATGTAGAAGTCTCCTTTTTGTAACCGAAAAAACTCCTGGAACGATTGAGATTATAGCATGTATAAGTTTGTATAAATATGAAATTAGAAGAAAGAAAATGGGGCTGGACCTTTTTGGTCGATTTTAATAGAGACTCTCTCCTTTTGAAATTTAATACAAAGAAATCCAAAGACTCTTGATTCCTTCAAGACTGTGTTATGAGTTTGTTTCCTCTATGATTTCATATTCAATTTCATTTCGCATATATATATCTAATGAATGTTTTTACTGCAATTTAGTAAAACCTCTACTGTGGTGATCAATTTTTAGTCATCTATATCGTTTACAGTGTTTCCTCTGTATCGTCTATTAGCAGGTACAAGACCTGTGAACTCTTTAGATCTTCATATTTTATTCTTCGTCAGATTTCTTCTTATCTTTTTCTTCTTCTGTTTACAGGGTGATATTCTCCCTTGATAGGAGCCTCGCATTATAGACAACTTAATGTTTTTCTCACATTACACACACCATTTATTTAACAGATAACTCAGTTACAGGAAAAGGCCTTTGGTTTGAACTTTATCTTCAATATTGGATTCAAAGTTCTCTTTTATACGATCAAAGTGATACAGCCTCAAAAACCTCGAACTCTCCTTTAATTTTCCTGTTCCACTATGACTGTCCCCATTACAAGACAACCCAATATTGAACCTGGCTTGTCAGACCAAACCCATATCTCTTTGAACCTTTTTGATACCATACTTAAAACAACCACCACCTGTGTAGAACTTGAACGTTCATGGGCCGCGATTGAATGAGATATAAGCATCCAAGAGCAGTTGGAAGCGATACATCGACAACCTGGAAATCAACCTTAGCTTCCTTTCTCGAAGGTTGATTCTTCCCCCTTTTTTATCCTTTACTCACTTTCGGATGCCTAGACACTGTACTTTCTAAGCCTTAAGTAGAAACTCTGGAACAATAGTCCCTTCCAGATTCAGCGTTGACCCTTTCCCACTATGTGGCTGGATATTCTTATTTGGATCCACATGATAGGTGTCAGTATTGGGAGCATCATTTTAGTTGGTTATTGGGTGTCAATATCTTCTAGGTGGATTTTACATGGGCACTTGGACATGGGACCCTGGTTTACAATGGTGGTAGAAATACTTCAGCATGGTAGCTTTTATTTCTCAATGGGACCCTGGTTCTCTAGTCTACTTCATCACTACCATTCACACTTATCCAAGGGACCCTGGTTCTCTAGTCTACTTCAACACTATGGTCCACACTTATCCATGGGACCCTAGTATATGGTTGTACATCAAGCATTGAGGAAATCTCTTTCATAAGGGGGATGGAATGTTAGGTAGCTAGAGAGGTAGTTGGGG
>JZKD02S1992872.1:363856-383856 GCA_000966675.3 Picea glauca | reverse complement strand
GTACTAGCTACACATGCATTTCTTGCACATGTACACTAGTATGTATGAGTTTCTTGGCTTACTTACTAATAAATGTCGGTTATTTGTTAGGAATGTGTGAACCATGTTTTTTTTTCCCATGTATCATAAAATACTTTAACTTTGGGACGAAGTTTCTTGAAGGGTGGGTGTATGTAACACCCCTCGTTAAATAGTTGCTTAAGGTTTATCAAGTATAGTTAATTAAATAATTAACTGTCCTAATGTGTCTTATTTAAGTAATGATTAATTATTAATAATGTTAATTAATTAATTAATTAGTTAATTAATTATTGTTTAGTATATGTTGATTAATTGATTAATTGATTACTTAACACATTTAATGTCTGGGATAACAAATTAAAGGCTTAATAACTTTTAATTTATTATTAGAAAACTTTATGTAAGAAGTGATAAAGAATTGAATGGAGGGATAGGGTATTGAATGGAGGGATAAGGTATTAAATGGAGGGATAAGGTGGGTGACATTAAATGAAGGTAGGAGGCGGTGAATGGGAGGAGGATATGAGGGGGCATAGGCATTCAGGAGAGGGACTTTTGAATTTTGGGGAAAGGGAGCATTTTGAGAGCAGAGACTATGTTTTATGTTGTGATATTGTTCTGGTTTGGAGTTTGGGTGGACTGTTACAGGGGTACACCAGGTTTCTGGGAGTTTTGGGCTTGGGGGCCAAGAATCCTCATGGAATCCTAGAGCTAGGGAGATGGATAGGCTCTGTTCCTAGCTGGTAGGGAGGAAAGATTCGGTTTTGGGCAGAGTTTGGGCAGAGCAACAGTGAGGACAGATGGAGATTGGAGAAACAACATCAGATAGAGGTATGTATTTTCATGATTTCAGGTGGTTATCATTAAGCTGTTGAATATGCTGTGTTATGTGGTTGTTATGTAATTTATTTTCATGCTGTTAATAAATTTAATTTCTGCAAAATATTAAATGGTTATATGTTGATGATTAAATTGCACAGAATAACATTTATCTATCCTCTATTTTAACTTGCATTTTATAAGGCTCTGAGGTAGAGATCTTACACTTTCCTTAATATTAGGGGCTTCTTGACTTTTCTTATTGCAACCACTTTACCTTTTCATTACATATTTATAACCAACTAGGGGCTTCGTGACCATTCTTTCGAGATTCTAACTTCACAAGGCCATAACTCCTCAACCGCAAGGAACCATGTAGCCAACCACCTATCATAGAAAATGACATGATAAGGACTATATATATATGAGTTTGTTACCTACATTTTCACTATCCTTCATGTCTTTACTCCTCACAAAACTTCAGGTCTCATGACCACACCTTTGGGGATTCATGTAGACATCATCAAATGAACCCAACACATTTGTTGACATCAACCCCTCTTGTTGAAATAAATGACAATTGACTCACCATAAATCTTGATCACAAATATGGGGTATCTCAAACAATCCAAGGTTTTATATCAATGAAAACCAATTGTCCAACACCATGAGTTTTCCTAGTGTCCAAAACACCTTACAGAATGGGAACACCAAATATGAAAGAATTCAGATGCAACTTGAATAGAATTTAAAGAAGGGGTATATACGCCCAAGTATTTCACCTTTGGGAGCCCCATTTATTATTTTTTGAAGAAATATGGAACCTTAAGGATTTTTAATGATTTCAGACAACTAAATAAGGTCACCATAAAGAACAAATATCCCTTACCAAGAATTGATGATTTGTTTGATTAGCTGAAAGGTGCAAGAATATTTTTCAAGATTGACTTTAGATCAGGCTATCATCAAGTGAGTATTAAGGAAGAATACATCAACAATACCGTGTTTAGGACAAGATATGGGAATTATGAATTCATGGTACTTCCATTTGAACTATCAAATTCCCTAGCACTTCTTATGTGTCTAATGAATGTAGTGTTCAAGGAGTACCTGAAAAAGTTTGTAATTGTATTCCTAGATGATATAAGTATCTACTCTAAGTCATAGGAGGAACATGAGAAACATTTAAGAATCATGTTGCAAGTTTTAAGAGAGAATAAATTGTATGCTAAGCTAAGTGCATATTTTTTCAAAAGAAGAGTCACTACTTGGGGCATATCATTTTAGAAGAAGGGATTTCATTTGATCTTGAGAATATAGAGGCCATTAGAGGATCACCAGCACCAAGAAATGTCATGGAGTTTAGATAATTCATGTGTATTGTCGATTATTACCGAAGATTCATCAAAGGATTCTAAAATATTGCAAGTCCAATCACTTATTTACAAAATAAGGGAGTGAATTTTGAATGGAATTCCAAGTGTGAAGAAATATTTTAGTAGATAAAAGAGATATTGACAAGTGAACAAATCTTGAATTTTGTAGATCCAGATGAAAATTTTATTGTGTGCATTGATGCATGAAAGGAAGGGATCGTTGGAGTCCTTAGTCAAAAATATCGTGTGGTATGCAATGAGTCCAAAACATTAAGAGAGAATGAAAGGAATTATGCTACAAATGATATAGAGTTAGTAGAAATTGTAAATTTATTAAAAATGTGGAGACATTACCTCATGGGTAAGAAATTTGAGATAAGGATAGACCACTGCGTTTTGAAACATTTTTTTGGACAACCAACCCCAAATTCTGGACAAACTAGATGGCAAGAATTTCTTAGTGAATATGAATTTGAAATTAAGCATATAAAATGAAAGTAAAATCAAGTGGTTGATGCACTGAGCAGGAGAGCTCGTGAATTTCATATTGTATATATCAATACGTACAATACGGATTTGAAAAATAAGATTATTGTAGCAACAAATTCAAACCAGTGATATCTAAAAATAAAAGAGATATTACAACAGGGTATTTTTCAATAGAAATTTAATTCTTATGATCTTAAATAATATGGAGTTCTCATGTACCAAGGAAAAGTATATGTGTCAAATTCCATTGATCTAAAAAATGGAGTTCTACAGGAAATGCATAATGTGCCATATGATCAGCACTGAGGATATCAGAAGACCATTGCAGTTGTGAGAAGCCAATACTTTTGGTTGGGAATGAAAAAAGAGGTGGCCAATTTCATAGAAAAATGTCTAGAGCCCCAAAAAATGAAGATAGAGCATAGACATCCAGTACGTTTTCTACAACCATTTCTCATTCCGGAATGGAAGTGGGAAGTTTTCACAGTTGATTTTATTATTAAGCTACCTAGAACAGTGAAGCATCATGATTTCATCATGGTGGTGGTGAATAAATTAACTAAGGAAGTGCATTTCATTCCAATATATACTACACACAAGGAAACAAATATTGCATAGATATATATGAAATAATTTTCTAGGACACATGGAGTGCCTAAGGAAATAGTTTCATATAGAGATCCAAATTTTACATCCAATTTTTGGAAGTGTTTGTTCAAAGGCTTTGGGAAAAATCTAAATATTAGCACAACATATCACCCAAATTCAGATGTTAAAACAAAGAGGACTAACTGAATAATTGAGGACATGCTTAGAATGTATGTGATGGACTAGCCCTCAAAGTGAGAATATTATATTCATTTGGTTGAATTTTCCTACAACAATGGGTAGTGAGACTCATTAAAAATGAGTCCATTTGAAGCATTATATGGAGGAAAATGTATCACACTGGTGAGTTGGGATAATCCAACAAAAAGAGTAGTTGTTGGGATAGATTTGTTAAAGAAAATGGAAAAGAAGATGGCAAAGATAAAGAAAAATTTAAAGGCTTCCCAAGATAAGTAGAAAATTTATGCAAACAAGAATAGAGTTTTAAAAGATTTTAAAGTGGGAGAACATGTGTTCTTAAAAGTTAAGGTGAAGGGAAGTTCGTTGAGATTAGGAAATTGTCCAAAGTTGGCAGTGAGATATTGTGGGCCTTTTGAGATATTAGAAAAGACATGGCCAACTGCATACATTCTAGAATTACTTACATCCATGAAAGTGAATGTTGTATTTCATGTGTGATTATTAAAGAAATGTTTTTCTGGACCTAACCACATAATTTATTGAAATGTGATCCAGGTGGAGCACAAAAGGGATTTTCGAGTGAAACTTGTATGCATCCTAGACCAAAAATTCAAAGTGCTTAAGAACAAATCCATAGGGCTGGAAAAATGATGTAGACCCCCACACTCACCTGGGGCCTGCGTGACCTCTCATTCTAGGATTGGTCAAATCATGGAGCCAGATTGGCTCTCGAACTCTTGTTGAACCCCTTGTCAATGTTCATAGGTCCTCAAATTTCTTATGCGGGTCCATACAATGAACCCACGGGTTCTTTCTGCCTCCAAATCCCCATTCTCCTTTAAGATCAAATGAAACAAATTTGGGCTCTATCCCCTTTCATCTCCTCCTTGAATGAAAATCAAAGTTTTTGGGCCTCTAAGTACTCATAAAATATTATAAGGGACCCCAGGCCAAACCATGGGATTAAACCCCTTTTATATAATTGAAAAAATCAAACTTTTCGGCCCTAGGCCTGTTGGTTCTAACAGAAATAGAATATGAACATGAGTTGTGACCGAGCATCAAGTCAACACATTCTTATCTTGGCACTCTGGATCTCCAGGCTCTAGGTGGTTCAACACTCTATTACAACTCCAATTCTATGGACTCGCAAACTAGTGAAGTCTCGAACCCTAGTGGGGATCGACGTCTCACAACCTCCCCCAAGATCTATGGCTCACGATGAATTTCGAGACTCCAACCTTCAAACATACCTAAGTGATAACATATACAAACCTTCAAAGTGTTGAACCTTAGAAGTGGTGAAGACTCTCACCCGATGGTCCACATGTATTTCAGAATATATGACCCCGGTCTTCTTCAAAATCTCGGGCTTCAGGAGTTTTGAATACTACATCTTGAATTTTCCCCAAACATTGAACTAATGGAGTCTTTGATCCTCCCCCACATGTCCACTAGATCCAATGGTCTAGGTTATCTTCGGGCTCTCGGGGCTCCAGGAGCTTTCAAATCAAATATAAGTGATTCCTTTGGAGTATTGGTTCTGTGGACCTCCTTCAATCTTTTTCCACACATCCTTTGTAACGAATGGTCAAGATTGACTCCAACCCCTGGGCCTTTTGGAGTCCTCAACCTTAAACAACCCAAGTCTGATACCTCTTGGAGTATCAAACCCCTAGATCTCAGGATTCAATGACACCTATCCCCCCTGCTATTGAATGACAAGGATTTTCTCTGTGACTTTGACACTTTGGGAGTACGTGTACCTTCACACTCGCGCTCTCCAGCTCCTTCAGATCATTCTTCCTCTGGAGCAGCACAGGATCTCTCGCCATGTGTCACTTGCAATGGACGGCTTGGATGGCCTCCCCTGTTTGGAGCTTCATCTGTCTTGCAAACTCCACACCTTATTTCCTTTGGAGTGCTCCTCCTCTAGAGTCCTATATCCAATGACACACATCCCAGTAGATGGACAGTGAGGATCTTCCTCGGGTCCCCACAACTTTGGCATTATACTCTCCTGTGCACTCGACGTTCAAAAATCACCAAAGTCTCGAAGTTTGAAGGACTTCTAGACTTAAACCATGCACAACTGCTCCAGTTCCAATGGTTGTCGGTCCTTCACGCTCAGATCCTATGATAGGGATCTCTCCTCCTCTATGTGTTCTTATCCTCCTTTGCAGATGTATATATGATGGTCCATATGGTTCACGGTGATCGATCCAACGACACCTATAGCTTCTCCTCCACACTAATGCACTTTCCTCCCAAGCTTGGGGTTTCTTTGAAAACATTCAAGGGTTGCAGCCTTTGTCTGTGTACTCTACAACACTTTCCCTCCCAAGCTTTGAAACTTGAAACAAGTTTCCCCCTGTGCACACTTTGCACGTTTTCCTTGAATTTTTGAAGGGTCTTGGCCCTTATTCTCCTTCAATGGAAAAACTCCTTTGTTCCCTCCTAGAAACCTCCCTCTCTCTCTCCTAATATTTTGACTCCTCTCTCAGGGTTTCAGAGGGGCCTAGATCTTTATGTTGTTATTTTGTAGGGTTGTATCCTTGGTCCCTGTTTGCACTCTAGAAACACTATTTATCCCGATCTTTTGTGGACTTCAAGGAACTTAGGCTCTGGCACACACTTGCACTTCTCTGAAAAATGGAACTCGAAAGGTTTTGCTCCTCTGAACACTTTGGGCTCTATGTTCCTTGGAGTTTTTCAACACTTTCCAAGTGTTTTCTTGGTGCATGCCTTACATGGGTCTTCTTTTCATAATTGCACTATCTCTCCTGAGCTTCCAGCTCACTCAACTTCTAAGGGTCTCAGTCCTTTATTCCTTCAAAGAAATTCTTGTTCCCTCTTAGCACTCTGCTCTAATCCTCCCAATATTTTGGAATTTTTCAATGGTCTTCTGTGCACTCCTTGCATTGTCTTCACCTCCTAAATATCAAACTCTATAAATTCACTTGCGCACTCCTTGTGCTCTCTATGAATAATTTCACTCGACTCTCCTCTGATTCTTAACCTTATGATGTTCCCTATTTGCAACATTTATCCCATAAATCGAAGTATATTCCTCATGCACTCCTTGCTCTTTCTCAATGCACTCCTTGAAAAGCCCTCAGAGTATTCATTAATTCTGGCAAATCTTCTTCAGAGTGTTCAACAACTCTAGACTGCACACTCCTATGAGAGATTGTGCACTCCTTTCACCTACTTTCCAATAATTTAGGTTGTCTCTCCTAAGATTCAGAGTCCTATCAATGACTCTCGACCTATGCACTCCTTGCGGTCACTGTGCACTCATTGTACTAAAGCTATGAAAAATCTCAAGTTATTTCCCCTCAGTTTCTAAGTCAAACTTGAATCGGCCTTCACACTCCTTGCAGGCACTATGCACTCCTTGCACTGAAGATTTCAAGAAGAGAAACAATTGAAACTTATGCAAATCCTAAAGATTCATTCACATACACATGAAACACATGTACAAGTATGTAAAACATAGTAAAGATGTTCAGAAACAAACATTCATATAAAACACATAGAAACCTCTTGAACAGGAAAAAATGTTATTTTGTATTAATATCAAAATGGTGTTGTAAAGTGTTTACAAAGGTTGGAATGCAACAGAGTATTCAATGCTTCCTCTCCTCTATTGAGCTCTCTAATCTCTCATCCACTCCTACTCATCTAATGAATTTTGATACAATGATATTTTTACCAAAAGAGGGGATCCTCAAGCGTTCCCTCCATCTACCTACTCGCATAAATTACATTGAATGACAACATATATGAATCATACCTAAACTTATCTATCTGTCATACATTAAAGGTGACATTACACCTTACAATAACTCAACCTTTTCAAAGACATGGCTCAGATTTTCCTCAGCCCTCAAGCATTTAATTACATTTAAAATTTAAAATTTAGGTTGTTTTTGAAAGCACTAGCACGTCCTTCTTTGGGATCCACTCCCTCCTAGTGCGTTGATGTGCTGGCACACTAGTGATGAAGAAGTGGAGCAATGATCCTACATCATAAAGGTTCAATGGACCTACTACGGTCCCAAAAATGCTACATGGGAGCACAAAGAAAACATGCGGGAAAAATACCAACAAAGTTTTGATAATTTGAAGAAAACATAATGCAAGACTCTTTTTTGAGTAGATAGAGTTCTTGAACCACTTCTCAAAGTCCTATCCAACTGCATTGAGGATCCTGATAAAAGAATGGATCATTCCTTGGGTTAATCCTAATAAAAATATGATAAATCCATTGGTTTATCCTTGATAAACGAATTGTGAATTCCTTGGGTTAGTGAGTTGAAAGGAAAAGGATATTATGGTTGGAACTACTATTGGAGTTGCGAAAGTGAAAAATTTTATTTCCTAAAAATTGTGATTTAAATTTGCATATATGAATATCGGCATAGTGTGCACTGAGGATGGTGCAAATTTGTAGGGGAGGAGGAATGTAACATCCCCACTATGATCCCCATTTTAATTAATCATTATGTAGATATAATGTGTGGCTACATCCAAAGCGATGTAATATTCAATTTGTATTTCAATATTTTAATAATAAAATGTGATGACAACTACTAAGGGGACATGGATAGATATTGGAGATGAATTAATCCACAAGAGAGGGGAGTGTCTAGGATAATGGCCAAGAGGGGTCCAAGCGGGAATTACCCATGTATATTAATTCAACCCACTTTCCTAAATTTTATATTGGCAGATGAACCTTCTAATTTATGATTGAGTGCTCACAAAACCAATCATTGAATACATGTAAGAGGGTGGGTGTGGGTAGTCTCATACCATTGTTATTGGGAACATGGGGGTTGAGTACAATCAGCTTGGAGAAGTCTGTGAGTCAAGAAATAAATTCAAAGGGAGAGAAATTTGTATGGGTAGCTAGTAGTAGTTTTACACATTCAGTTTTTTTGTGCATGAGGAGCAAGGAGACGGGAAAAAATGAGAGATTGAAGTTGGTGCATCCATGGAGGGAGAATTATAGAGAAACATGGAGAATATTGGAGAATATTTGGAGATGGAAACTGAAGAGCCAGGTTTTTAGGCCTGAAGAGTGAACTTTTGGGTGAGTTGCAATACAGTAACAAGTGTTTGTTGTTGGTTGTTGGTAGTTTTTCCTTGCAGCAAGTTCCCTTGAGTTCCCATCTGAGCCATTATTGGTTACCTATGTTAGAGATAACCTAATAAATGAATGGGATTACCAAGGGAATGAGATCAATGAAGGGGTACATTTCTTGGGTTGGGAAGGTAAAGAGGAAGAGAGCTCGTGGAAAATTGAGATAGTTGTAGGATAATATCAGTGGGTTGTGAGTAGATAGTGAGACACCACCCTCTTTTGTGTATTACTAACCTCAGCTTGGGGGTGATTGGTTGTTGATATTTGGAATA
This sequence comes from Picea glauca, assembly GCA_000966675.3. Lineage (NCBI taxonomy): Eukaryota > Viridiplantae > Streptophyta > Pinopsida > Pinales > Pinaceae > Picea > Picea glauca. Next base: position 374,941 of record JZKD02S1992872.1, on the reverse strand, counting down.
TTCAGTCTATGGTTGGGTGGAGCATTTGTCCCAAGCATCTAGTTGCAAAACTATAGTTAAAAGATAAGTGTTTATCTCGTTTTTGTTGCATTATGAGTTTTAATTTGTTGTGCATGATATTTGTAAATGAGAATAGTTTATATGTTGTTGTAATGAATTGTTAGTTGTATTTCATGATTATTTTAGATTGTTGTAGATACATCTATTTAATGGTTATGGATAGTAGCTAAATTTGGTTGTAATTTGTAATTGAAAGCTATAGGAAATCAGTTGGTTGTAAAATAATTAAATTAGTTAGCAAACATATTCATTTTATGAGTATTTCGCACCACAATGTCCCTCATTTTATCCAAGGGGACGTTATAGAGACATATAACCACTATCCTTCAATTAGCAAATAACTCTACTAGTACCCCTAAATAAATGTTAGAATATTTCATTATCTTAATAAATTATTAAGAATATCTAATAAACTTCATAGTGATAAAAACTAAATCCAAATCCATTGGATACCCTTTAATTCTTAGAATACCATGGTTCAAAACAACAAATGTCTATATTGGTTTTAAAATAAAGGACATGACCATTGCTTATGGAAAATTACAAAATAAAATAACTCTTTATCACCCAATTAATCCCTTCATAGAAATTAATATTCCATTATGGGTGGGGAAGGGGAAGAAAAATAATATTTTGGAGCCATTTTCTCACCAATCCTAACAACTGAGAATGCTTTGGAATTAAAATATCACTGCTACAACAAAGGGTATAACATCATCATTAGTGTCATCTCCTGGTGTATTTTTCTAAGAAAACAAATTAATTTTAGTCAATGCATGATGCTAGTGGGTGCATTGTGATTTTCTCAACTCTACATCATTTTTTTATGCACACTCTAGAAGGACTTTTAGTAGTGCTGAAAAATGCGATGCAAAAATATTTCATTTTCCATGTTAGCATAGTGTTGCATCACATATTATTACAAAATTACACCTATAAAGTTACTTTTGCATTGATTTTTCATAAAACACATGTAAATTTTATCATGTCAGTGTTGTAGTACATAATATTGGCATCATAGTGCATTACCTTTGCATTGTGTTGGTGTCATGATAACATCAAAATACAAAAAACAAATAATCATTTTGTGTCATATTTTCATCATGTTTGTGTTGTATTTGTGTCATATTTGTTTGTTTTTGCATTATATTTGTGTCATGTTTACATCATATTTGCTTTATATTTTTGTCAATTTTTTTTTGTCATATTTGCAACATATTTAATTATTATATACYTTTATTAATTAGTTAATATTTATTATTTTTAAAATTACTAGTAARATTGATTATTAGTATAACTCTATTTTATAGTATATTAATCATGAGAGAAACAAAATATGTATCCATAAAGGAAATTATGAAATTTTATTGCACTAGCAGTYAATAAATTTCACACAATGGAAGTAAAAAAAACAYRTATATATAAATGAAATGCTGAAATATCAAAATTAAATCGTAAAATAACATTTTGATCATTTATGCTTATAAACAAGTGTTRCRGTACTACCCCCATGGAAATGTCAACTTTGTAKACAACATTGCATGAAAAATATGTACACATATAARGAAATGAAATGAATTTGACATCAGAAGTTGATTGAACTATTCTTTATTCCCTCCGCATCTTATGAGCCCTCTRCATCCTCACTCTATACAAACATAATAAAAGAACATGATTTCAATAAAATAAAAATTYGCTAACATTTAAAGATGTAATAAAAAACATATAGGTGAAAGAGTTGTCAATACCCTATGGTCCATCAAAATYGCCCTCATCATCATTAATCTAKAAGAATATAATATATTTCAATGAAGTTATAATCAATTCCAACTATATATAATTTAAAAATTAAAMACATAATTAACAATTAATTACCTCATGCATAGAATGTAAATATTCCACCATTGGTTGCAKATGAGAGACTTTGTTGGTGATTTGAGGGCTCTCTGTACATAATGATTTGATCCTCATGAATAAAATAAAATGTGTGATCACTATTCATCTTTATTTTTTTGTCATTGATATCTGCAACTACTTGTTTTCCTCTTTTACTTTTCCATATTCTTTCTCCTATGATCATCATCATCATGACTTATATATTTAGATCCAACTAAATTCATATCTCTAACAAGGTAAGTACATAATTAGAGATGTGGAGAAATTTAATTAGAACATATATGAATCAACCAAAATATAGTGTAGACAAATAATGAAATCTATAATACACATGCATATATTGAAGATAGAAATCTGTCCAACATTATTTATGATATGGGCAATCCAACTCATAAGTAGAGTTCTATGAAAGAAGTGTGAAATAAAATCTATGATTGATTTTTATTAGGAAAAAATCTATCTTATATATATTTAGATCAAGAAACTAATTCAACAATAATGGAGAGAAAAACTCATAAGATACTAAAAACTAGTAACAAATTACAATAATAGAGATAGTAAGAGAAATGATCTCAACTACTCCATGAGAATAGGAAACCAAGAAGGATTCATCACACCAAACCATAATAATACTCTCCTACAATAATAACAATGTGATATACTAAATATAAATGATAAGAACTAAGAATAAAATAAGAACTGGAATCCCTATCATTCCTACCAACAACAAAATCATTGGCCTCAAATGATTTCAAGAGATAAGGAAAAAATTGTTTTATATGGTGTTGATAAATCCAATGATCCTAATCTGCAATGAGTAGAAGCTCACAATCTGAAACAATATTTGTATGATGATTGATTAGGATCTTTTAGTCCAAATTTGATTCATGATAGGTGTTTACAAGATCATGGTTTCCCATATGATTCATAGCATCATGATGAAAATCACTATGAACCTAGAGGGAAGATTTAAGTGATAAATGATTTCAAACTAGGTTGTGAACCAATGATTAGAGAAAAAAAATTATAAACTTCCAAGTGAGGCGAGAAATTTGTGTTAGGTGAGATACTTAAAATTTTGTATATTTTCCTCATGTGGTGAAGTCTTGATACAACTGAGGCCAATGATAAATAAATGCAAATTATTAAAGTGGAGGTGTACAAGAGTCCTATAAAACTACTCACTAAACCTGGGACTACAAATATAGAAAACCTGATGTTGTGGATAGGGATGCCAAATAAAATTTAAAGAATACTTTTTAACTATAGGTTAAACCTAATAGGGTGGTTTGAATGTGCTACAAATGATATACTTGATGTCATATTTATGTTGTATACACATTTTTTTCAATGCATCATACCGGTCCTTTAAATCATATTGTTTGACCTTGGTTATGTAAGGTTGCAAAGATTAAGGAAAGAAGCATGAAGTGTGAACTGTGAGAAAGACAAGTTGACTAATATTGGGTCGAATTGGCCAAAAGAGAAGAAAAGACGTAGCTAAGTAAGAGAAATCAAGTCGTTGGACTGGGATATTGAGGAAGACAGATCAACAAGGAAGATGGTTCGTGGACTACTCAGCAAGCGGAAAAAGCCACCAATGGATGCTTTGGAGAACCTTGTAAGAAAGAAGGAAAGACAAGCTGGATAATCCCTGAAAACGCAGGTCAAGTTGACCTAGGCTTTTAGACACATAGGGTTTTGGTATTTAGGGTTTTGACACCTAGGTTTCGGCCTAAGGTTTTCTGAGAGTCATTGTAATGTATAAATAAAGGTCAAGAAGACCTGGGATAGGGTCGATTATATATAAGGAGTGATTGTTGTTATTGTTGAGAGAGAAGTATTGTGAGGTGAGAGAAGTCTGTGTTGTAAGATCTCCAATTCGGTGTGAAGATCAACCTTGCAGTTGGATGCACAGGGAGGGGAGAGAGGAGAAGAGAAAGAAAGAGAGAGATCTGGAAGATAAGAGTGAATATAGAACTATATGCTTTCATCTAATATATTATAAAGTGCAATTTTGTGGACGTAGCCCTAGGGAGAGGGTGAAACATGTATATATTGTTGTTTTGTGTGATTGATGTTGTGTTCTTATGATCTATGATATACTATTAATGCAATATTGTGTTAGATTTGAGATATAGTTTGGGGAGTAGGCTTAAGAAAAATAAAGAATTACTAGATGTGTGTGAGAGTGTTGCCCTGGATCCACTTTGCATTTCCTCTGGTTGTGGACACCCGTGTCCTGCAACCCCCTATAGCTACTTCGGGTGAGACTGCGTCTTCTTTGCAAGTGTTTCTGAAAGGGTTAGTAGTTAGGGCTTGTTGGTGCACTATTATAACTAAACCATGGGTCTGCCCCTATCCCAAAAAATGGTTCTGTTGCTAGGATCAAAATCTTCTTGAGGGAATGTTAAGGTGGTTTCCATCAAAGACAAAGATTCAGACGTGGATAGAAGAACAAGATAAGGACTTCGTTGAATCTCAGAATAAGAACCCTAATCTTAGTACAAAGGATTGGTTGGGAAGGTATATATTTATTGATATACATGAGATTTTCTTTGGAGGAATTCATAAGGAGCTATACGAGTGGCTAGCCAGATTAGTAGATACCCAGTTCGAAATCAGACTCAGACCACCTGTGGTTTGGACGTCAACGCTTATTAAGAAGGTCAAGAGAGTTGATAATGCCATGTTAAGAGAATTATATCACTGTTTTGATAGTACCATTGGAGGGTACATTACTGATTTTTCTATTGATAGAGTAGAATCATATAACCAAGCAGAGAGATATTTCTTTAAGGGACTGAGAGGAAAACTTTTACACTTCTTGAAGTTGAATATCAAATGATATTGCATGAGAAGAACATCCTGAAGATACAGTAGTGGGTTAGATTGAAAAAGATAATTTTCAAGAATTTAGACAGTGACAACGACACATAGGTCAGACACACGCGCAGTGGGAGAACCTTCAGAGAAGTTCCTCTGGTGAACTTGTTTGAGCATAATCATGAACCTCTAGCACAGGAAGAAGGGGTTTACAGTGGATAAAAAGAAGAGTTACTGAACAAGGAAAATTCAGAGTCCACTAGGTTAGAAGAAGGGAAGGTTGAAGAACCTCATTGAGAAGAGTCAGAAACTTCAGGGACTGCGCAGACTGTTGAAGTAAGTACTATTATGCCTCCTTAGGTTAAGTAACTAGATTAAACTAAGTTATAATAACACTCAAATCACTAGTAAAAGTGGTTCAATGCATACTCAGTCAAGAACCCTAGGAAGATCTGTGGAATATGAGATGAGGTTACCCACCTTTAGGGGATATGGATCTAAAGATTCTGGTCAACATTGGTTCTTATGCGAAGTTGTATGAAGTATTAAGAATGTCATTGATGAATATGTTAAGAGAGATCAGTTTAGTACTACCTTAAGAGACCATTCATTGAGATGGTACATGAAGTTTGTCCAAGGAATTTTCCAGCCGAAACCACTGAATGAGGTTTTCAAACTTACCGTGCTTGGACTTGTCATCCCTCCTGGCATCCCACCTTAAAACTAGGTCATCTTTCTAAAAAATATCATTCTTAGTTTTCCTGTCAAAGGTTGATTTGATCTTTCTCTGGTATGCTTCAGTCCTCTAATCCATTGCTCCTCTTCTTTGCTGAACTTCTATAATCTGGAATATTCTCCTTTGGATGTCATTGGGCTCCTCCATCTCTTCCTGTAAGAATTTTAGGACTAGTATACCAATCTCAGTGGGAAATTCATCATCTATACCATAAAATATATGAAAGGGTGAGGTTCCCAAAGACTTCTTGGTTCTGATTCTATCAGCCCATAAAGAATATTTGAGCTTAGAGTCCCATGATTTCTTGTTTTCATTCAACAACTTCTTAATGATTCTGATGAGAGTATTGTTTGATGATTCTGCCAGGCCATTTCCTTGAGGGTAATAGGGTGTGGAACATGTAGGATATTTTATGACAACCATAGAAGTAAATCATGGATTTGGACTTGAATGCTTGGGAATTGTATGTTACAAGCTTACTGAGGCAACCAAATCTAGCAAAAATATTGGTTTCCAGGAAATTCATTATTACCTTGTTAGTGAAATTTCTGGTGGGAATAACCTCAATCCATTTGGTGAGTAGTTGGTGGTAGTGAGGATCCACTTGTGCTATCCACTGGAGGGTGGATTTATTTGTCCTATGAAGTCTAATCCCCATTTATGAAATGGACCACTGGTAGTGATAGGTTTCATGGGTAGTGACAATAACTTCTTTTTTCCTGCAAACATTTGACACTCGTTGCAGTTCTTGATAGTAGTAAATACATCCGAGAAAATGGTGGGCTAGTACTATCCTGCCCTCAGGATATTGAGAGTTGTGGCCTTCCAATGATGGTGTCCTCCACATACTCCTATGTGCATCTCTGATGTGACTTTCTTGGCCTCATTTTCATCAAGGTATTTTAACAAGATGCCAACATGATCTCTCCAATACAGGTTTTGGTTTAAGATGCAAAATTTGATAGCTTTCAATTTGAGATACCTGGCCTTTGTCTTCTTCACATTTGGTGGACATTCAAAATGCTGTATAAAATAGATGATGTTTTTATACCAAGGTGAAGAGGAGTAATTTTTAAATACCTATAAGTTGTCTTCTCTAGGCTACCTGATGGGTGCATCAGATTGGGTGAAGATTTGATGCAATTATAGAACCTTACGATTTGATTCTGAAATAAATTTGGAAAGTCCTTGTCCTTTGATCAAATTGGTGGGATTTATGTGCAGGTCATACTCCAACAATTTGACAATCCATTTTCCTCTTTTTCCCTCGTTGTTTGGCTGAACCAAAATCTCTTTGACACTGTTGCTACAGACAAAGGTTGTTATGCTAGACTGTAGCACATAAACCCTTAAGGCTTTGAGTGCTTTGACTAGTTCATAAGACTACTTCTCTAATATATCACACTTCAACTCAACATCTTGAAGGGATCTGCTAAAAAAATTTACAGGTTGTTCATGCCCTTCTTCATTTTTCTGTAGCAATACAACAACAATGGTTTCCTCTGAAGCAAAGGAGAAGATGAATAAATCCTTGGTGTAGTCAAGGATGGAAAATACAAGGGCTTCAACCAAATATTGCTTGATTGTTTGGAAAGATGATTTTTCCTCCAAAGACCATTTTATCACAACATCCTTCTTCAACATGTTAGTAATAGGCTTCATAATTTCAGCAAAATTTGGCACAAACCGTCTAAGGAAGTTTATCTTACCAATAAAAGAATGAACAACCTTTTTATTTCTAGGGATCTCAATCTCTTGAATGGAACAAACCTTATTTGGGTCAATTTTTATACCTCTTGTTGATATGATGTGGCCCAGGAGCTTTCCTTCTTGCATGGAAAAGTGAGACTTCCTAGGATTCAGGGATATTCCATACCTCCTGCATTTCTTGAAAACCTGCTCTAAATGTTGCAAATGTTCCTCATTAGACCTGAATAAAATGGTTATGTCATCCAAGTAAATGACCATAAATCTATCCTTTTCCCCCACAAAATCTATGTCCATGGCCCTTTGAAAAGTGGCCCCTACATTCATCATCCCAAAGAGCATCTTGTCATGCATGAATGTTCCCCATGGGGTAGTGAATGTTGTTTTTTCATTGTCCTCTTCACACATTGTTATCTATTTATAACCAGAGTATCCATCTAACAAGGAAATTTTGTGTGAACCTACCACTCTCTGTAAAATATGATCCATCTTGGGGAGGGGGTAATTGTCCTTCAGAGAACACATTTTGAGATTTTTGAAATCAACACATAAGCGTATCTCCCCACTTTTCTTCTTTACAGTTACTAAGTTGGCCAACCAGTTTGAATACCTCAATGGTACACTAATTTTGGCCTCCCACATTCTTTTCAACTCTTTCTCAATTATGGAGATTAACATGGGATTAAATTGTTGAATCTTCTGTCTGAATGGCTTGGAGAAAGCCTTTAGAGGGATCTTGTGTTAGATTATGTCAGTGTCAAACGTCTTCAAATATTCATAGGACCATGCAAAAACATCAACAAACCTTTTAAAAAGATTGACATACCTCCCCTTTTGTTCTGCAGTTATTGCTTTAGACACCTTTATGATCTTGGGATTCTCAGTGGTCCCAATATTGCAATCTGTTATCTCTTCTTCTTGATTCTTCATGGAAGCTCCTTTGTAAACATCATTGTTGTCAAACAACCTTTCCAATGGCACTAGTCCTCTTGAAATGTGATTGGTTTTCAGCTCCAAAATATCATGAACAACCACTATCTTCAGTAGATGAGATGCTTGTTGATATTCTAATTCCTCATTTTCACCTTTTTGACTTTCTTGATCAATTGAGATATTGGAGAATTCATAAATGGCGTGTAGACATATCTGCAACTCTAGATCATCACTAAAGACATGTCAGTGATTTATGTTGTCTAGTATGGTTGTTGTATGCCTGATTTCCACCTGATATTTAATATTTGGGCCAATGGGAGGACTGAAAGTGCTAGTAGCTAAGGCCAAAGAATATGCCTTCTGATTATGTTCCCTACGAATGAATGAAATATTTAATGCTAGAAATAAATTATCGATCAGATCCCATACCTCATTCTTGTATTTCTTGAGCCTCTATTGATCGGATGATAGATGTCCTTGACTTGATTTATTATTAAATTAGAATCACAAAAAACTGATATACAATCAATGGCCATGTCTTTGACATCCATCAATCCCAACACCAAAGCTTCATATCCAGCTATGTTATTATTAGTCACAAACTCCATCTTATAAGAGAGGGTTATTACTTCTTCTGAAGGGGAAATGAGGAGTACCTGCACCTGAACCTCCCTTGGATGAATATCCATCGAAATACATCTTCCATATTTTTTTTATGACCTCTTAGTGGTTGATTTTTGTATTGGATAACTGATATTTTAGGTTCATGGTGATTTAAATGAAAAAAAAATGAGCCAATATCATCCTCAACAACATAAATTGGGTGATTTCTTGGGTTCTGATGGTCACTGACAACATAAGCTAACCTTACCTCTATGTATAGCCTCCTATGTTCACCTCCAAACATAGGTATGGTGGCATAAGTGAGGTCCATTTTCAATGATCCCCCAACCTTCTTAGCCCAAGTTCTGGATAAAAGCATACCAAACTTTGGGGGGATGTCAGCCACAACAATGTCCATCACTACACTCTTCATGGGTAATTGTGCTAGAGAAACCGCCATATCCTTTATCATTCCTAAACATTTTACTTTCTTGGAATTTGTTGAGCCTCTAAATTAACATCCCCACTACCTTATTATACTCCTCATTTATACCTTTTTGGCTTACCTAAGCTTGGATAAATGACAAAAGAAACTACCATTAGCCATTGATGAGGTCATAAGGTAAAGTATAATTAATTCATGCATTTTTGTGGTTTATTGAGATAGGAGACTAAATGTTTCATGTACTAATGTTTCAATTCTCCATGTATGACCTTTGACCTTTATATGAGTCTAGCCTTCCTGTACCAGCTCAACCATCTGGTACCAAGCACACCTTCCATCAAATTTGGCACCGAATCTCACCTATTGTGATCTAGTACCAATGACCATAGATTGTCGAGATCTGGTACCAACCACTTGTGCATTGTTCAGATCTCATACCATTTACCGAATCTCACCTGTCATGATCCGGTACCGATATAGGAAGCAGAGTATACCAAGTTTATCTCCAGAATCGTACTACAGACAATTGTTGGATGTTTTTTGAATCATCAAAGCTTTAGCAAGGTTATGATAAGCTTGTTTTCCTATTGCTTCATCCTCATACACTTTGTGTCATGAGGATGAAGCTTAAAATATATAACCAAATATATTTTGACTGATTTGTAAAAGATTTCACCTCCTTGTGTTTCATGACTAAGACTGTTTAAATATTCATGGCAAGGATGGTGGAGGTAGCAGAGAGTTAGCATAACATAGTAGTTAAAGAAGTGTTACATATTGTAGAATACATTCTAAATTGAAGTTTTAATAGAAGGATGCCAATTATTTCTAGGTCTTGACCATTTATGAATGAATGTGAGTTGAGTTGTTAGCATAGTTTAATCCTATGTTTTGAAATCTAAGTAAGAGGAATGTGTGGATTGAAAGAAAGCTTACTGTAGACTCCAGTCACTGACCTATTGAAGCAGCAAGGGCCCACCGCCCAACAAAGGTCAGCATCCTTATAGATTAGTTCTAGTAGTTGATTTCAATAGTATAGATGTTAGATTAGTTGAATGTTAATTCTTTCAGATGATAGCAGTATAGTTCAGTCTAGGCTTCTATTGCTTAGAGATCCTTTTGTATACACTTTGTTTCTGTTTTTATGAAGTTGATTTTGTTTCATGGACATAAATGTTGGCAGGAATAGTCAAACATATTTGAAGGCGAACTAGTGAAGTTTACAACAGCACATTGTGAACCACAACATACTCAGTATATTAACTATTAAACTACCCATGCTATGTCTTGATGATTGATGTGTGATTTCCCATTTAGAAGTGTGATTGCATAGTTAGTTTTTTGGGTCAGATAGTAGAGTTGATCTGTCAAAATAACTCCATCTCATACTTGCATGTGCCATAATGGAGTAGATAGCCTTTATGTGAAAGACAACCAATGTGTGTTTTGATTTGCTAGTTTGTTTTCCCAGCATGCTTAATCTAGAATAGTTCTATACTCATGAAATTAGAATTACCTCTCCTACTAGTGTCTTGTAACTCTGTTGATTACGAATACTGGATTGATAATAAATGAGTTCATTATTCTAAACATATAACTAGCACAACATTTTGGCATCATTGTCGAGGAGTTACAAATGGTAGGAAAAGATTTTTAGCTTAGATTGTTTGCATAGTTTTTTTTTTTGAATGATTTTAAAGGATTCTTGAGGAAGGAGGATAAAATTTTTAAGACGTGATTGAAGAGCCACACAGCCACTAGAGTGGGGTTCTCCGAAGCTAGGTTGTCGTCTTACCTTCTAGATAGAATTAGGATTTCAATTCAGTTAAGAATCAAATTTCCATTTTATGCATAGATATAGAAATAACAAGGGTAGATT
>JZKD02S1992872.1:341138-363819 GCA_000966675.3 Picea glauca | reverse complement strand
CCAAACTAATCCAACTAACACTGGTGTGGGAAAAATTCCACCAGGAGAAATTTCAAGGGGAGCCAACAAGGCTCCAGAAGAAGAACCTAAAATGGAAGAATCAACATTGAGGCGAGAAGAACGTGAATCTGCTGAACGTTCAGAAGACACATAAAATATAGTTTCTAAGCCATATATCAGTGGAATGGCAGAAGAAGAAGGAAATGCAACCACTGAAACTGAGACCTTTGGGTTTCCAATCTTGGATATTTCCAGAAACATCAACATGAAGAATATCCCACTTTCAGAGGTATGTCAACTGAAGATCCAGATTTATTTTTATTCAAGTTTGACATATTATGTAGAAGCTATAACTACTCATATGATGCCCAATAACTTAATCTCTTCCCTACTACAATGAAAGATTTAGCCTTAAGATGGCTCATGAGCTTAAGAGAAAATACAATCCTCTCTCGGGATCAGATGAAAGACACATTTTTACAAAAATACCAAGACTATTGTAAGGATAATGCTAAAAATGACATTTTTAAAATGTAGCAAACAGAAAATGAAAGCCCTAAAGACTACTTAGAAAGGTTCTTATACAACTACTAGAAATCAAAATTATTATCCACAGACCCAGCTGTAGTAAGAACTGTATTTTTGAAGGGTGTTAGAGATGACTGCATAGAAGTTTTAAATTTGTTAAGTTCAGGAGATGTACACCAAAATCCTTTTGAAGAGATTGCAGATTACTATAGAAGATACTCAAGAGGACAAGCTAAAATAGGCAAAGCACCAAGAGATTCTTTTAGCAAAAATACAAGACAAATCTCAGAAACTGTCACCAGAATTGAGTTAGGAAAATTATTAGAAAAATTTAAAACAGACATCTTGAGCACAATTAGTAACCAGTTAGATACCCTAAAACTGAAAAAGAAACAAGAAGAAGAGATTGTTTTAGCAATCTTCTGTCCTAGATGCCGAAAGAGGCATGGTGAGAAAGAATGTCCATTAAATTTCATAGAAATCGGTGGCCTGTGTACACTAGAGCACCCCACATATGAGTGTCCAACTTTGCTTGAACTACAAACCATGTATAGGGGAGGAGGAGTCCCACAAGAAAAATCATACCCTTCCATAAGACCTTGGAGAGCACAAAACCCCAATGTATTTTATGACCCTAATGCACAGTATCAAAAACAACAATGGGGCCCTTCCCCAATGACCTATCCATAATGGACGCCTCAACAAGCCCAAACTCAACCTTGGCAACAAGGTTGGAGGGGGCCTGTGTATGGAAATCCCTCTTACCCTACATATCCACAGTATCCTACAAACATTTCCCAATTACTACCTGGACTTAACCCACCACAAATGCAAGCTTTACTCCCACCTCCTATACAACAACAATTTACAACCCCCTTGAACCCTAACTACCAACAGCAAGCACCTATAAATGCCAATCAATAGCCACAAAACCAAGTTGCCCACAACCCTCTAAGACCAACAACAATCCCTTCCCAACCAATCCCTAACCCCAATAATTGACCCACCCACCCTGTGCAAAATATAGAAGTTCAAACCTTTCCCACATATGAAATTCAACTACGATCAGGGAAAGCTGTAAATCAATCAAATCCTCCAGTAATAATTCAAGAAGAAAATGATAATCATTCTAAGGAAGAAAACACTCAAACCACCCCTGCAAAAGAACAGACTTCCCCTCCTATTCCAATCACTTCTCAGTCTATACGAGTACCTCAACAAGTTAACCTTCCACCCTACCTCGAAAGACTATTAGTAAAGAAACCTGACCCACCCTTGCACAAAGATATAGAGGATGAATTACAAAATGTATGTATAAAAATACCTCTACTGCAAGCCATTAAGGATATCCCTATATATGCCAAAATCATAAGGGATCTTTGCCTTAAGAAACTAGAAAGGAAAAACAAGGAACCTCCCCTTGTTCAGGTGGTGAGACAATTATCTGAACTTATTTATGAAATGCCATACAAATATAATGACCCTGGGAAGCCAACATGGATGATTTTAGGGGCTAAATTTCGCTCATGGGTTAATTTTCCATGGTTTTTCTAAAAATGAGATTCGCTATTTTAAAAATGATTCGCCCAAATTCTATAGGATAAAATTATTTTACCTTAAAAATTGCCAAAAAATTATAAAAACTATATAAAATCCTTATAAATTTGAATATTTTTACAAAACTATCGCCAAACATTTATAGTTGGCATGTGAAGGATTAGTAAGATTCGCCAAGGTTTCTACATTTTAAAATAAATTTCCATCCTTAAAATCATCCCTAGAACCTAGTGGCCACTATTGAAATTAATGGTATTTATTTACCAAACACACTCATTGGTTTGGGTGCAACAATTAATGTAATGCCTTTTGACACTATGAAAAATATCCAAATCAACAAGTTAAGACCAACCCAAACAATGATAGAGTTGGAAAATAAGTCAGTCATTAGCCCTGCAGGAAGTTTAGATGATGTCACAGTCACTCTAGCTTCTTGGGAATATCCAGTAGACTTTATAGTCATCTACTCTAAATCATCCTCCAAACCAGGACACCCTGTAGTTCTTGGTCATCCTTGGCTAGTCACAACAGATGCCTTTATCAGCTGTCGATCTGGTGAGATGACTATATCCAATGGCACACATAGCCAAAAGCTTATCCATTTTCCTCCTACCCAACCGACACAGGAGATACCTGTCTGGTTAGAAAACCCTTATGGAGAAGAGAATTGCATCATACCCTTGTTAACTACTTGAACAGGTAAGAGGAATGAAAGAACAATCGGATGAACAATTCTTAAGTTTATTTTTGGCTGATACAAATTCTATTGAATACCCGAGGTCTTTTGCAGAATTGTCACACATTTTCAGTTCTGAATTTCAACAAACTTGGCACCCTAACATCACTCAATTATATACTTTATCACCATCTTCCTCAGAGAAGGAAGAAAGTACTGAACTTGTTGATATTAGTCAAGGAAAATCTTTTTATATCAACTCTAGTTTGGAACCAGAAAAAAAGACACAAGTAATTGAAATGCTCAAAAGAAAATTTGATGCCTTTGCATGGGATTATGCAGACATGAAAGGCATTCACCTTGACACATGCACACATCATATCTACACTAATGACCAAATCAAACTAGTTAGATAGCCTCAACGAAGGATGAATCCGGCCCTTAAAGATATTGTAAAACAGGAATTACAAAAACTCCTTCAAGTCAATCTCATATACCCCATTTCAGACTTGTCATAGTTACCAAGAAAAATGGTAAGTGGAGAATATGTGTATACTTCAAGGAGTTGAACAAAGCCACCCATAGGGATTATTTTCCCTTAACATTTATTGATCAGGTGTTGGATACCTTGTTTGGAAAGAACTATTTTTCATTCCTGGATGGGTTTAGTGGTTATTACCAAATACAAATAGCACTCGAAGATCATGAGAAGACCACTTTCACTTGCCCATGGGGAACCTATGCTTATAGGGTTCTTCCTTTTGGACTTTGCAATGCCCCAGCCACTTTTCAAAGGGTTTTCCTAGCCATTTTATTTGACTTGACCAATGATTGTGTGGAAGTCTACATGGATGAATTTATAGTCCATGGAAAAGACTTCCAGGAAGCTTTGAACGGTCTAGAAAAAGTCTTGATTAGGTGTAAGGAAACTAATCTTTCCCTAAGTAATGAAAAGTCAAAAATGTTTCTCACTGAAGGTATTGTTTTGGGACATCACATCTCTGGTTCTGGAATGAGAGTTGATCCGACAAAGATTCATATTATCACACAAATTAGAATACCTTCCTCGCAAAAGGAAGTTCATAGATTTTAGGGCATGCTGGCTACTATAGAGGATTCATTCCAAATTTTACAAGCCTAGCTACCCCTTTATTCAAGTTATTATCCAAAGAAGTTGAATTCAAGTGGGATGATGAATGCCAAATATCTTTTGAGATTCTAAAATAGAAATTGTCAACTACCCCTGTATTAAGAGGACCAAATTAGTCCCTTCCTTTTCATATATGTACCGATGCCTCAGACATAGCTCTTGGGACAGTTCTTGGACAAAGGGAAAATCAAATGCCTTATGCTATTTACTTTGTCAGTAAAAATCTGTCTCCAACTGAAGTTAATTATATCGTCACAGAAAAATAATTTCTAGTTGTGGTCCATGCTATCAATAAATTTAGACACTACATTACAAGATATCAAGCTTTTGTACACACTGTTCATTCAGCCATCAAATTCTTAATGAAAAAACCTGTAACAAATCCTAAAGTTAAAAGATGGCTTTTATTATTACAAGAGTTCAATATCAACATTATTGATAGACCTATAATCTTGTGGTTGATTTCTTATCTAGAATGATTCATCTGGGAGATAATGCACCAGTAGAAGATAACTTTCCTAATGAAAATTTGTTTTCTATTTCTACATTCACTCCTTGGTATGCAGATGTAGCTAATTATCTTGTGATAGGGAAGATGCCTCAGAAATTGTCTCCTAGAGAAAAATAGAAAGTAATTCAGCTAAGTGCAAACTATATGTGGCACGATGATGGTCTCTACAAAACAAGACCAGATTTGGTAATCAGGAGATGTGTAAGGGAAGATGAAATTCATGATATCTTGCAAACTTGCCATTATGGTCCTTATGGAGGACACTTTGCAGATAAGAGGACTGATTATAAAGTTCTATGATCTAGCTATTATTGGCCTCATATTTTCAAAGATGATAAAACCTATGTATCCAATTGTGATGAATGCCAACGAATGGATAAGCCTACTGCACGAGACCAAATACCACTTCAAGACCGAGTAGTCATTGAGCCTTTCAAGAAATGGGAATTAGATTTTGTAGGGCCCATTAACCCTGCATCTAAAAAGAAAAAGTGCATACGTGTATGTACTGACTATGTGACTAAGTGGGTTGAAGAAAAATCTTTACTAGCTGCAAGTGAACAATCAGTGGTACATTTCCTTTTTAATGACATATTTACTATATTTGGTGTACCTCGAGAAATTGTGAATGATCAGGGAACACAATTTACCTCTAATCTCATCAAAGCTATTACAGAAAAGTACCAAATTAAACACAGTAAATCTATACCCTACCATCCATAGGAAAATGGACAAGTAGAATCTACTAACAAAGTTATTGAGTCCATTCTTACCAAAACAATACAACTACGCCACAAGGACTGGGCTGACAGATTACTAGAAGCCTTATGGGCATATAAAATCACTTGGAGGAATACAACATGACATACACCCTACAAGTTGGTGTATGGGAAGCAGGTACTTCTTCCCATAGAATTCCAGATCAAAACCTTCAGGACTGCAGTATAATTTGGCATGAAATTGGATGAAGCCCAGCAACAAAGACTCTTGCATCTTAATGAGTTGGATGAGATCATGCAGGAAGCACTTCAAAGAACCACCCTCATTCAAGAGCAGAGGAAAAAATGTCATGACAAGTATCTCAAAAAGAAAAATTTTCAACAAGGAGATTGGGCCCTATTGTATGACAGTAGATTCAAGAACTTCAAAGGTAAGTTAACCACTCATTGGATGGGACCCTATGAAATTGACACTATCTATGACAATGGTTCAATAAAGATAAAGACAATTGACAAAAAATAGATACCACTACTTTTGAATGGTCATCAGTTGAGAAATTATAACAAACCCCTATCAAAAGAGGAATTTTTGACTCGTATACTACAAAATTCAAATATGCAGGTAGTCAGTAGAGAACAAGACCTTCCTACTGATCCACATTTTATTTTTAAAGCTTTTGTACATAGGTGTGGATTGTGTTTTGTTAATAAGCTGAAGGTAACAATGGATTCTTACCCCCTTTTGTTTTACTTTCACATTTTATCTTTGTAAGTGGATTAGTATAATTTATTTGATCCTTCAAGAACTTGCTAAGCATCAGTTTGTAGGCATCAACAATACTATGTTCTGGTCTGATACCAGCAGTCCTGTATTGGTCCGGTACCAGAAGTCTGTCCTTATACGGTATTATCAGGACACATCACCTAATTGAAAAGGAATGTTATGCATATTTCAAAAATATTATGAAGTATGAAGCCATGCAACAACCACTTAAGCTGGAACCAAGAATCCGAATGCAACATCAAATGGCAGCTCTTATGAAGCAATAATTTATTTTGGTTCTGTTGCTAGCTAAAAGGGAAGTATCTTTAATTTCTTTTGGTTCTGTTGCTAGCTAAAAGGAAGAATTTTTAATTTCTTTTGGTTTTGTTGCTAGCTAAAAGGAATAATTTTTAATTTCGTTTGGTTCTGTTGCTAGCTAAAAGGAAGAATTTTTATTTTCTTTTGGTTCTGATTCTACCTAAAGGAAAGTGTTTTAATTTCTTTTGGTTGACAAAGAAGACATAATATTTACCTACATTTGTTAAAAGAACCATGCTTAATCTGCTTTAAATTCTAGAGGTTGCCCTTATCTAGTATTTCAGCATGATTAAAGGGATAAAAACTATATTAGCCTACAAGTAACTATCTCACCCTAACTAGACTTCAATAATATTAATTGGATTATCTTTTCCAAAGAGTAACATATGAGTATATGAACACTCTCTGTCAAGGGCACACTAGGAAAACTTTTATGGAAGAGGATGTATCATTATCCTAAGGTAACTTTAGGTCATTCTCTTATGGAAAAACTTAGACAAAATTATACATCTGGATCCAATGTGCAATACAAAAGCTTATTTTTCAGACAAATATTTAAAGACATCCAAATAAGAGAATACACCTTCCAACCCAATACCATCCCAGCCTCTAAAAAGGTTTTCAGACGAGCCTCCCCTGTCACCATGCAAAATCACTCTTTAATAAAATCAAAATAGGTTACTATGGACAAGAAGTCTTTGATGGAAAAATGATTTAAGAGACTAACCCATCGGGATACTAAATAGGTCTGTTGGCAGTGGGTACTGGTCTGTGGTATGACTAGGCAAAACCATCAGGGTACTAAACAAGCCTGTTGAAAATGGGGCATTCTTCCTGGGGAAGGAATGTCTCTCACTAATTATCACAACTACCCCACCAGAGTACTGAAAAGGCTTACTGGTAGTGGGTTCTAGTTGCTAAATGTCTCATCTATACTTGTCTGATTGAAAAATCCACTTTTGTCATTTAAAAGATAAACACTACAAGCAAAGCTCATTGTTAACATTTATGAGATACAACTCCAGATTACTAAACAAATATAATTATTATAAGTAAATTTCCATTTAAGAATTACCCTAAGTCAACCTTACCGTTCTGACATCTAAAGCCTACATTTCCTAAGAAGGAAACTTCTTAAGAGTGGAGCCCTAACTAGGGAGTCTAATCTACTTATATTGTGAAATTTATCCATAACATCTAATGATAGTAAATCTTTGAAGCAAGTTAGGTTGGATCTGTTCTTCTGGAAAAAATATAAAAACGTCCATGTTTTCACTGCTAAATGCTACCCTTGTTAATAAGTCATCATAAGAAAGGCAATTTCAATTTTTTAGGCATGTGATCATATGTTAGGTGATAAATGTACTTATGGAATTTGATTTGGTTTCCCATTCTCTTCTCATTTTTTTTCCATTATGATACAGAGTGTTGTATCTTCTTGCATAAGGATATGCAACATCCTTGGCATGGGGGAGGGTCAAAAAGCTCCTTTAGAACTCTTTTTCAGACTCACATCTCATCTTCAGAAATCAACATGATCACCCTACAACCCTACAGAACCAGACACAAAAGAAGATAAGTACAAAATAAAGAAGTTTCATGAAGTATAGGAAATTTTAGTACTAAGCTTCCAGAAAAATCCAACCTAAAAAGATGAACTATGACAATCTATAAGCTTCAAATACAAAGGCAGTCGCATATGCTATGGGTATTGAGCATACAAGGGTAAAAGAAAAGGTAACATGGGATTATTTATTTTCCTTTTCTTATGCAACTACAATAGGTATGAAAATGTATACTAGACCTTATGCCCTTAGTATTAAAACCATGCACCTATCCCTCATACCCATACACCTAACCTTAATCAATCTTATCATCACATAAATGCTCAAAAATGATTGAAGGAAAAATCACATCAAAAGTATATGAAGCATGTCTAGTAATGATGGGCCACAAACGTGCTTCATCCTTAATAAAATCACGAACTTATCTTGTGTCATGAGCCATGATTCAAACATCAAATTCACTACCCAGAGGTCCAATCACCTATTCTACTTTGATACACAATGTTTCTTCCTCATCATAACGCTAAACGGGCAGAAGTGAAATGACTTATCTAGGTGGCGAAGCCATCCAGATGAGCCTCATCTTGTCTTAATTCCCCTTGGTGACATCCTTACTTGAAATCATTGTTCGAATTAGCAACGCCATCACCATATCTTTTTCCATTACCAACCCTTCTCCAGTTCTGAGCTCACCTCTCCCTATGATCTTTGGTACCAAACCCTTACCCTCATCAGCTGACTAAATCCTTGCGCTACAACCCGATTCTTTTCTCACAATTTATAATGATGGTCATAAGTAGACATAAACCGGTCTTCCAAATTTATAAAGAGATCGAGGAGTTCCAACTGTGTAGAGAGAAGTATGTTATATCGGGATGGATGTCATTTTTGGAGAAATTCACAGGCTGGCATGAGAAGGTATCTCATGCATTTATTCAGGGTTATGATGGAGAGGTTGCACATATAGGAAATATGCAACTAACAATCAATGAAGCACCTTTAAGGGAGGTCACAGGATTACCTAACAAAGTAGCCAAGTATTTTAAAGGAGTAGGAGTCAACAAGGAAATGTGCCAATGATTTTTGAAAGAATACCATCAACACCCTGATTGGAAAAGGGGGTTCACTAGGAACTATATCAAGGAAGAGTATCATCCAATGCTTGCTAGTCTTCAACGATTCTTCACTTGTGAGGGAAGGTATGTTGTGACCTTCATATATCATCTTAGGATTCTATTACACTTTGAAGGAGGCCCTGAAATTGATTTCCCATATTTTTTATGGATGAGTTTGAACAAAATAGTAAGAGGTGTCAAATCCCTATCCAAAACTGAGAACACTAGCATTTACCATCAAGGTCTTATTAAGATGTTAGTTTTACATGAAATCAGGAAGCAAAGGATTAGTTGGAAAATCCTTATCACTCAACACCTTCCCATAGAAAACAAACCTGTGGAGGAAGCCCAGCGTGCTCCAAAGAAAAATAAGGAACCTAAAAAGAAAAGGGCAAGAAAGATAAGGCAACTCCATCATCATCCAGAACAATGAGGCAAAACGAAAAAGATAGTAAACAAGTAGGGCCCTCTTCCATAGTCAATAAGACTTTTAAATGTCAAGAATCAAAATATAAAACTAAATTAGTAGAGGAGACTTCAATAGTAGCACTTGAGGAGAAGGGTCATAAGACAAAAACTGTAAGGAAAGGGAAGAATAGCTCAGAAAATAAAAGTGAACAATCTATAGAACAATCCCCTGTAACCATTCCACAAATAGAAAAGAAGAAAAGGAAGCCTGTGAGCACCCCTGATCCAGTACCTCCTTGTAAAATAACCACAAGGACCATGGCAAAGAAAGGAAAAGCAATTTCCAATCCTCATACACAGGAAAATCCAATCAATCTTACCTCCCCTTCTGAAGACTTATCAGTCCAGGATGACATCCCTAGTTTGATCAAGGAACAAGTCAGTATTACTTTATGTGGGATGAGGGAGGAAGTGGAGGAAAGAGAATACATCTAGCCAGTAACAATGGAGTCAACAAGGACCTTAAAAAAAAAACAAATGAAGAAAAATATTGGGGAACTGCAAAAACAAAACCAGAAACGCAAACAAGAAGTGAACGAATACCAACTATTGGATAGGTATATCAAAAAGGAAAACAAGCAATTGAAAGCAACCATTTAGCAACTTCAAGATGACCATGAAGAGACTACTAATAAGCTCAAGAAGGTACTACGACTCTTACAATACATCGGGGTCATAAAAAGGGAGCTGAAAGAAGAAGCCTCATCCATCAACATCATTGATCCATAGAAGTAAAGAATGCAATCTCAAGTTTTGAAAAATTTTGGGTTTGTTTTCAGTTGCATGAGGACATGCAATGGTTTTGGCATGGGGGAATGTTGAGCCTCTAAATTAACATCCCCACTACCCTATTCTACTCATCATCTATACCTTTTTGGCTTAACTAAGCTTAGATAAATGACAAAAGACACTACCATTAGCCACTGATGAGGTCATAAGGTAAAGTATAATTAATTCATGCATTTTTGTGGTTTATTGATCTAGGAGACTAAATGTTTCAATTTTCCATGTATGACCTTTGACCTCTAGATGAGTCCATCCTTTATGTACTAGCTCAACCATCCAGTACCAAGCGCACCTTCCATCAGATCCGACACCGAATCTCACCTGTCGCAATCTGGTACCAATGGCCACAAACTGTCGTGATCCGGTACCAACCACTTGTGCATTGTTTAGATCCGATACTATTTACCGAATCTTACCTGTCATGATCCAGTACCGATATAGAAAATAGAGTATACCAAGTTTATCTCCAGAATCGTACTACAGACAATTGTTGGATGTTTTCTAAATCATCAAATCTTTAGCAAGCTTATGATAAGCTTGTTTGCCTATTGCTTCATCCTCATACACTTCGTGTCATGAGAATGAAGCTTAAAATATGTATCGAATATATTTTGACTGATTTGTAAAAGATTTCACCTCCTTGTGTTTCACGACTAAGACTGTTTAAATAGTCATGGCAAGGATGGTGGAGGTAGCAGAGAGTTAGCATAACATAGTAGTTAAAGCAGTGTTACATATTGTAGAATACATTCTAAATTGAATTTTTAATAGAAGGATGTCAATTATTTCCAGGTCTTGACCATTTATGAATGAATGTGAGTTGAGTTGTTAGCATAGTTTAATCCTATGTTTTGAAATCTAAGTAAGAGGAATGTGTGGATTGAAAGAAAGCTTACTGTAGACTCCAGTCGCTGAGCTATTCAAGCGGCAAGGGCCCACCGCCCAACAAAGGTCAATATCTTTATAGATTAGTGCTAGTAGTTGATTTCAATAGTATAGATGTTAGATTAGTTGAATCTTAATTCTTTCAAATGATAGCAGTATAGTTCCGTCTAGGCTTTGATTTCTTAGAGATATTTTTGTATACGCTATGTTTCTATTTTTATGAAGTTGATTTTTTTTCATGGACATAAATGTTGGCAGTAGTAGTCAGACATATTTGAAGGCGAACTAGTGAAGTTTACAACAGAAGATTGTGAACCACAACATACTTAGTATATTGACTATTGAACTACCCATGCTATGTCTTGATGATTGATGTGTGATTTCTCTTTTAGAAGTGCGATTGCATAGTTAATTTTCTGGGTCAGATAGCATAGTTGATCTGTCAAAATAACTCCATCTCATACTTACATGTGCCATAATGGAGTAGATAGCCTCTCTGTGAAAGACAACCAAAGCGTGTTTTGATTTGCTAGTTTGTTTTCCCAGCATGCTTAATCTAGAGTAGTTCTATACTCCTGACATTAGAATTACCTCTCCTACCGGTGTCTTGTAACTCTATTGATTATGAATCCTGGATTGACAATTAATGAGTGCATTATACTAAACATATAAGTAGCATAACAAAATCCAAGGAGTACAGGTCTTGGTAAGGTTTGGTTATCTCCAGACCTAGCTCTTCCATAACCACTTTAAGCATGACATTGTGAGAGGATCTTGAGTCCATAAGATAGTTGTGCAAGATATTATCATGGACATTCAAAGATATATAGAATGGAGGAGAAGCATCAGATCCATCCTCAATGTGTGGACCTACAGTAATGGTTGGGTTTTCATCATGAAAACTTATTACATTAGAATATACATTAGGAGAAGTTGACTGAAGAACTCTCATGAAAGACTTTATGAAAGGTTCATTCTTCATCAATTTTGTCAAAGGAAAGGGGATATTGATCTTTCTCAACTCATGTTCTAGGATGAAAGAGGTTGTTTCCCTGTTAGATTCCTTTATTTCAAGGGCTCCATGTTTAGATGAGGGAGGTGACTGAGCTTTAGATGACATACCTTTACTTGGATTTGTCTTGGGAGGAACTTCAACTTGTTTTTTTTTATCAGAGGTAGTGGCTCTGGGAGATCCCGATCTCATCCTCAAATAATATTTCTTCCTGAGTTGGACTTGAATAAATCCCTCTTCCCCTATATGATTATAAAACTGATTTGACAATTGTGCTACCTCATATTCGTGTTGTGTTAAATGGCTAGGATAATAATATGTTTCATTGAAAATCACAACAGTGTCATCCACAACATCATTGTCTGCATCCATCTCCTCAATCTAATTATTTTGGAAAGGAGGCACTACCCTTTGATCATCAACCTTTCTCCTTTCTCTCTCCATGACTTGAGGGGCATCATTAGGCCTTCTGAATTAATTTTGATTTATGTTTCCAACCCCTTGGAAAGATCTATTTGGCTGCTTAGATCCCCAATTCATCTTAGCTATTTCGGAAGTCAGATCCTTCAAAGTTTTTGTCATTTCATCAAGTTTTGGATCATATGTGCTTGGGTTAGAGGAGGTAGGGGCATCCTCTCTCTGTTTTCTCTTCTCTTTATCAGATCTAGTCTTTAATCGGTCTGATGCCAAAATATTAGATTCAACCTCAATGGTTTATTCCTGCATGGACAACAATATGGTGGATATTATTTCTCTCGATAGAAGGGATAATTATGCATCAAATGCATTATCATAAGTGATCTTGGCAGAGGCTTCAGTTGGTTTTATTTCATCTGGGATTCTACCATACATTTTATTGAATCTCTTGGTGAAGTTTGAAATAGATTCACCATTCTTTCTCTTTAGGGTCCCAAACTCAGTGATGTAGTAGAGGTAATCTCTCTTATATCCCCATTGTTTTATGAAAGTTTCATCCAATGCCTCCATATATGCAATGGAGGCTGGAGGAAGACCACTAAACCAATTTCTTACTTCCCCATCTAGACTCTATACAAATAACCTCATCCATACATCTGCATAATCAATGTTAAAGTTGTATGCAAAGTTATAGAAGGCTACTAGATGTTCCTCAACAGTTATATCACCTTCCCCATTATATCTTGGTAAATATTTCATGTAAAATATATATGGGAAGTTGATCCAGATGGATATCGGTGGTCACCCACCTTTTCCAAATGGCTCAAAACAATTTTCTGGCAATTTTGGCAATTTACTATTTTTAGTAGTTTTCATTTCTGGAGCCATTTTGAGGGCCTAAATGAAGGTTTTTTGGGATAGAGATTCTCAATGATATCCTATGAAATGATTGAAGCCTCAAAATTAATATCATCGATGATACCTTTCCAATGGGCTATCATACACCTAAAATGGAGATCGTATGCAAAAGTTATGACCCCGGAAAGTTAATGTACTAACTTACCCAAACGGGGCCCACATGACTTTTGGCACTTCATCTCCTAGGGTTAGGTTTTTGGATGTCTAGGGTTTTGGGAATTCTTGTTTATTGTAAAATTATTTTAGAGCCTCATTGTAATCATCTTCTTGTGAATGAGCACAGCCGTCACATCTCTTCTCAGAGATAAGTCACCTCCATTCCAGTAAGCTTGTTTCCGCTTCATTTTATAGTTTCAGCTTATTTCATTATTGAATAGAAAACCAATTTTACTGTATCTCTATTATTTTGTGTTAAGAATCTATTAATAATCTACATTCATTTCGTTCTGCTCATAAATTCTGGATCAGTGGTATCAGAGAGGTCTTCTCCTTGTCATCTTAATGCATGTCCCCAACGAGGTCAGAGTGCAAAGAGTTGGGTCTTGAGCTTGTTTCTCTTGAGGAAAAAATCTCTTGCACGCCCAAGAAACCTCTCATCGCAGGAGAAAATAAATATGATGGGATAGGAGATCCTTTTAAACTATTGATTAAGGAATCCCTCACACAACAGAGGAACAAGATGATGGATAGTTTCGCGCATATCCTTCAACGGTTACCAACAGGTGTCGCATCTTCTTTGAGTGGAGGCGCCACCCCCTTCAAGGTACAAATAAACTTTGATATTCCTATATTTGAAGGTCAGATAGATGCAGATGTTGTAGACAAGTGGTTGAATCTACTAGAAGGGTATTTTTTTGTCCACAACTTCTCGAATAGAGGAAAGATTACTTTTGCACTCCTCAAATCCGTCGCCCATGTCAAAGATTGGTGGGAAACATTCTGTGAGCAAAAGGAAACAGAGGAACCCTCATTATTTATAGTCACAACCACATGGGATTCCTTCAGGGATTTTATTTAGAAACAATACTACCCTATTGGAAGTTATGATGACTTATATACCAAATGGACCACACTGCAGCAAGAAAGAGACCAAGCAGTGCCATATTTCACAAATATCTTCCATACCTTGCGCACCAAGGTGGGTATCAAAGATTCAAAGTGAAATCTGGTGATCAAGTATCACGGTGCTCTGCATATATACATCTAGACCAAAATGGAATTTCTAGACATCTCATCCTTGGGCGTGGCCTACCGATATGCCATCAAAATTGAGTAGAAGCTGAAACAAAAGATGAAACAATTTGGGTCTGGGAACCCCTCACAACAAAAGCTATGAAAGGGCAGCCCCAACCCACAAAACAAAGGATAGAGAAAATATGGAAAATATCAAGACAACCAATCCAAGCCACAAGAAAATAAGGACACTAGAAAGACAAAGAAAGCTATCAGGAAGTGGTGCGACTTCCATAAGAGTCCTTGGTATAACACTACTGATTGTCACTCAAAGAAGTTGTTGGTGGCCAAAGTAAAAGCCTCTTAATTAGATGTGGACTTTGACTCTGAGCCAGAACCAAAAAGGGGAATACAAATCATTGATGCGGAACCTAGTGCCACTGTTGCTACCACCAAGCTCTAGCCTGGTGAAGTAGACGAGCCAGAAGAAGGAGAGTACCTCTTCCATTTGCAAATGTGGGTAAAAGGCACCCCACTACACTTCATCATTGATAGAGGTAGCCAGATGAACCTCATCTCTACAGAGGTCGTCAAGTGGATGGCCCTGCCCACAACACTTCACCCATAACCCTACACCATTGGATGGCTCCACCAAGGAAGCGATCTCCGCGTCATCCAATAGTGTCGAATGTCATACGACATCAAGCCCTTCAAAGATGAGGTATTGAGTGATGTTGCTCCTCTCAAATTTTGTGATGTTCTTTTGGGCCAACCTTATTTATGGAAACATCATGCTGTATATGAGTTTAGGCCTCGTAGTGTTATTATTACTTTGAACAAGAAATTGTACAGGATACCTTAGGCAGTCCCACCTAGTGCTATTTCCTTGATCTCTGCTAAGCAATGTAGGAAGGTCATCTCTCATATGGGGAATTTTGTCTTCTTTGTGATTCTCTCTCAGAATAAGTGAAAGATCACAACCACATCCAGGGTCTCTGTCACCAACCTCTCCACATAGCAGAAGCAATTAGATAAGGTTGTGGAAGAATACTCAGATATCTTCTTCTCACCTATCGGGGTACCTCTATACTGCTAGGTCAAGAACCCCATTGATATAACCCCCAGTGCACCACTACCCAATGGGCCAATCTATAGTTGCTCTCTGTTAGAGAATGAGGAGATCAAGCGACAAATCCAGGAACTACTCCACAAGGGGCACATCCACCCCAGCTCATCACCTTGTGGGAGCCCAATCATGCTGGTATAGAAGAAAGATGGAACCTGGTGACTCTGCATTGATTATCGGGCTCTGAATAAAATCACAGTCAAAATCTGGTACCCGATTCCCCGAATCAACGACCTCCTTGATCAACTCATAGGGGATAAAAACTTCAGTAAGATTGATCTAAAGTCTGGATACCACCAGATCCCGATAGAATAGACAGATGTATGGAAGACTTCCTTCAAGTCAAAGGAAGGCCTTTTTGAATGGTTGGTCATGCCCTTTGGTTTGACAAATGCTCCAACCACTTTCATGAGGATGATGGATGATATCCTGCGACCATTCACCAATAATTTTTTAGTGGTGTATTTGGATGACATTATCATTTACAACAAGACTTGGGTCGAACACTTGCAGCATATTCAGTAGGTTTTGCACACCCTGTGGCAGCACAAGCTATATGCCAACTTGGAAAAATGCTCCTTCGGCATGGACAAGGTCCATTACCTGGGCTACATCATTGATCAGCATGGTGTACATGTGGATCTAGCCAAGATACAAGTCATTAGTGACTGTCTAGCCCCAACTACACTCACTAAGCTTCGAAGATTCTTGGGCCTTGCTAATTTCTACCATAGTTTTGTGTTGGGATTCTCCCATATTGCATGGGACCCCAGCCAAATCACCAGGGGTAGAGATAAGACAAAATTTGCGTGGGACCGATCCCAAAAACAAGCGTTCGATGATTTGAAGTAGCATTTGTGTTCATCCCCAGTACTTTCACTGCCAAACCTGCAACATCTCTTTGAGATTGAGACAGATGCTTCAAACTATATTGTGGGTGTCGTTCTCACTCAGCACGACCACCCTGTGGCCTATCATAGTGAGACACTATCCAATGTTGTCCGTAAGTACCCTACTTATGACAAAGAAATGTACTCCATTTTGCAAGACTACTGCCCATGGAGACATTACATTCTTGGGAAAGAGACAGTCATCCACACTGATCATAAGCCACTGTATTTTATGTAAACGCAAGGAAAATTGTAGAATGACCGCCATCAAAAGTGGTCCACATACTTGTAGCAATTCCACCTCAACATCAAGTATAAAACAGGAAGCACCAATCACGTCGTTGATTACCTCAGTAGACCAACATTCATGGCATTCACCATGGTGCTAGAATCTTGCGGCCATGAGACCTATGGATGGCCCCAACTCTATGAAACAGAACCAAACTTCACCACCACCTACCAAATGTTGAGTGCAAACATAGTTGTTGATAATTTCTATCTTCAGGATGGGTTGCTATGTCATCTGGGCCATATCTGTGTTCCATCAAGCGAGCGAGAAAAGTTGATCTAGGAAGCCCACTACAATCGAGTGGTAGGACACTTTGGTGTCAAAACGATAGTGGCGATGCTACAGAAACATTTATATTGGTTGAAACTCCGATAGGAGGTCAACAAGTATATTAGGTTTTACACTACCTGCACTATTGCCAAACCAACCACTAAGAAACAAGGCCTATACACCCCTCTTCCTACTCCTTCCAGGTCATGGGAATCCATCTCAATGGACTACATGTCAGGCCTCCCATCCACCAAGTGGGGAAATGACTATGTTTTTGTGTTTGTTGACCACTTTTCTAAGATGAAGATTCTAGTTTCCTATGAGAAGAGCATCACAACAGAGGCCACTACCAAGCTCTTCTTTGAATGGGTCTGGGTACATTTTAGACTCCCAAAAACCATTGTCTCATATAGGGATAGTTGATTTCTTAGCACATTCTGGTCGAGCCTCTGGTCATTGCTGGACACCAAGCTAACCAAATCCATGACCTTCCACCCACAGGAAGATGGCCAAAACAAGGTCATAAATCGAATGGTTTTGCATATCCTTCACATGTATAATTCAAAGCACCCTCTCACATGGGATGAGGGCCTTCCCTATGTCCAAAATAGCTACAACCGAGCCCTGCATAGCTCAACTAGCCACAACCCCTTTCAGGTGGGGTTGGGATTCCAACCATTAGGTCCCATAGATGTTGTGCTTCCCCTTGCAGTCACCTCGACCAAATCATCTCATGTTCCAATTAAAGCTGAAAAAGCCACCCGGTTCATTGAGCAGATCCGATACATCCGCCAACGGATTCAGGATATACTATAGAAGTCCAATGACAAGTACAAATAATTCCATGATCAACATCGGGTGCCACATAAGTTTCAGGTGGGAGACAAAGTTTGGTTGCACTTGTAGAAAGAACGCCTTACAGGACCCCATCAAAAACTCTTCCCACTCCATTATGGGTCGTACACCATCACCAAGTCCATGGGGGATAATGCTTTTGAGTTCAACATTCCTCCTTTCCTTGGCTTGCACCCAATGTTCAACATGGATCTCCTTCGCCCTTATTTCCCACCATTATTGGAAACCTCAAACGTAGAAAAACAAATGACACGAAGAGAGCTCAACCTTGAATGCATCCAACAGGAATCCAATGATCATATTGTGGACATGTTGACAGGTAAAATTGCATGCTCGTCAAATGGAGAAGTGGATCTGGTCCGGGGTTGTCTAAATAACCCAAGCCATTTGGGATGATCCACCCCGACAGGTTTAGCGGCTCCATTGGCCGATCTAAGTCCTAGAAAATGAAAAAAAAAAAATTAAACTAAAGAAACTAATCTAAGTGGAAAAAGCAACTACAACAAACTATATTCAAATCTGAAATATATATATATATACAGCTTACTTACTAATATTATACAATAATAATTCTATGAAACTAAATGTTCATCTATCAACATAATTAAATCTCAATCACAAATGTACAGCATTTACAGAATACAAATTTTAATCTAAATTTGCAAAAATCATTGGTAAAATGCCTTATGACAGCGAAACCATTATTTTTTATTTTTTATACCTTTTCTGTGAAAAAAGAGAAATAAAAACTAACTAAGCTAAGCAATTAAGATAACAATCTACACTAATAAACTGAACTATATATCTATCTAAAGTGCTGAGAATTCTCTAGTTTATTAACTATTAAATTGCAAATAATGATCTAACCTGAAGTAACGTTTCCTATTTGTCCTGTGCACAATAGTTGATTTAGCTGTTCGATGGGAGGAAACCCACACCAGATTCTCCACAAGATTCTCATAAACAAGAAGCAGAAGTGCTCTTCGAATACCGATGACAAAACAAACAAGACATAAAATGACAACAATCTTAAAATTTACAAATCATCACAATTAGATAAATCCCTATGTGAAGGTTTGTATAGAATAGTTCATTTAATGAAGAAGATAAACCTTTACTCATCAAATTGAAACAGAGTAATTGTTGTACTAAAACTGAGATACATCAGACATGGACAGAATTTAAATCACAATGCATTAACCTGCAACAAGTCCTGATATCTAAAGTAGTCAATGACTTAATCACAAATTAAAATGCACAAAACTTGAACGAAAGTATGATAAATTGAAAGCTAAAGCTGTTACAAAAGATCCACTTCCATTCGAGTCTGTATCATCATAAATCCATAGCATTTGTTCTCCCAATAGTGATGGGTTCGTTACAAAAATTAATGAGTATAAAAAGGCCACAGGGTAAAACATCCCTGTGGGAATTATCAAAAACTGTTTACAAAAAATCTAGGAACAATCTCCCAAGTCTCTATTTCTGCCTATGACTAACAACTTAAAACAAAACTATATCACAAAAAGGATGTTCTAAACTGCCACATCATGTCCAATTCGCCATTGAAATTCGTATGTACCTGTGGATAGACAAGAATAAACAAGTTTGGATAGTTTTCAATTGTAAAATCATAAAAAAAAAATCCAACTTTTATGACTAGCTAACAGAATCTTACGATTCTGTAGCTGGTCATATTCACAAACAAAATCATTTTAAATTAACCAAATGATAACATGAATGTATGCTACCATTCTTTTATTACTAATTCAAAACAAACATGATCGTTTTGACAATTCAAAATCAACAAAAACGTTTTTGAATCAACAGATTATATTCTATTTATCAAAACAATCTTTGATACTAATCTAACACACACAATCGTTTATGTCAATTCAGAACTTAACAAAATCATTGTTGAATCAAAACAAAACTAACAAAATCATTCTCTAATTCAAAACTAACAGAACTATATCAAACTAACTCAGAGTCAATTCAATCATTTATACTAATTCAAGAACAAGAAAATCGTATTAAATCAATCAAAATAGAGCTATATTCAATTTTAGCAAACAAATCTTTTGTACATGATTCAATGCAAAGATAATTCAAAATGAAATCAAAATAACATAATCGTTTTTTCTAATTAAAAAATAAACCAAATCGTTTGTGAATCAATTCAATCAAAACAGACTAAATCAAACCAATTCAGAGAAAACACAATTGTTTATACTTATTTAAGAAAGGTGGAATCATGCTAAAATTAAACAAAATCATACCAGCCATTGTGAAATCAAATCGAATGATGGTTGTAGCTACTTACACGTTTTTTCTTTTAAAAATCACATGTCCTGTAGATGTAAAAATTTGTTGGCAGACTGGTTGAATACCCTTTGAATTGATCAAGGGTTCAATAAGGGGCAAAGACACATGGCTAGACGAGTGAGAGAAGCGTTGTGGCCCAATTCTGGAGAAGTAATAAACATTTCAACAAATGCACACAGACCAAAACGTTCCCTTCAACCATTGAGGAGATCCGAGATTTGACCTCTAAAACATGAGCTATAACTCTGAAAAAAACCAATTTCTGATGAAACCTCTCGCAATGAAGGTAAGGGGGCTAATTTCGGTTATGGGTTTTCAAGGGTTCGATTTGATTCAACACCGTTTGCCCAGAAGTGTTCACGCAAAAACGTGTCTCTGGGAGGCAATTACGAGGTTCAATTTACACTACAGGAGCCATAGGAGAGGGCACACAGTGAGCAGGGTAAATGAACAGGGGTTTGGACAGGGTATACGTAGGACCAAATGCTCACAGGTTTCCCCAAAACCAATAGAGGTAACCCGAGATGCAAGGCATGTGTTAATGTCTATTCGTGTGAGGGTTTGACAGAGTAAGTTGAAACCATGCAAAAATATCGTGCTATCATGGCGCCTTGGTAAATCAAATCACTCACATCACAATCCAAAGATTTTGACCCAATATCAAATAGATTATTCACATGAAATCCATAACATTCATAACCAAAAAAATTATGACCAAATATCCAATAACTATTTGCAAACCATAGTGTTCATAACCAACAATTGGTCCGCCATAATATGTGTATGATTTAAAACAAAATAACATTTCGAATATAGCACCAAAGCTTTGATCATAAAATTTATGCGTTGTATGAGACCATTGCACTACAGGTCTAATCATAATGTTAATGCGTTCTCATGAAACCATTAGACCAAAGCATTTGATAAAAAACAATAGAACATCAAACCACCATTGTATCAAGGATTCAATCACAATCACAAGAATACCATTGCATCACAAACTCATGAAATGAAGTCATATTAGCACAATCAAAATGCAAAGTGAGTAAAGGCTTGGTGTCTTGCCAACTGTGCGACTGTCATTGAGTTAGAAGTGAGATGACCACATAAACAAGAGTGACCATAATAATCCAGTGACGATTTGTATGCCATCAACATGACTTCAAACTCAAAGTTTTCATGCTTGCAGTCGTGAAAACAAGAACAAAAGGTAGGTGTGCAAATGTGCAAGATAATAGTGTCTCTTTATTCAAATGATTGCGATGAGAATCAAGGGTTCCAAAACACTTGTGTAGGTAGCTTATAAGGAAAGGATAAAAATGCGAAATGGCTGCCAACAATGGAAACACACTGGTAGAAGTAGTTATCTCTATCATAAGAACAAATTCAGATTATGATAATGAGAATAATTCTAACTCAAAAACAACCAGAAAATTGTTTAAACATCATCATTAATCAAATATTCCAGCAATGCTTAAAAGAGGAAAACTGATAACAGTCTTAAGACAAGCGAGTCATGATATTAAAGATAAATCTCCAATACTGTTGACAGAGCCACTGCTGCCAACAAGCATTCATAGCCTCGACAGGGTTGCCATTTAACCCACTCTGATATCCGTATCCTACCAAGAAGTTCCAGATCAAAATAAAGGACATTTTAAGGTCAGGAGATTTCATACTTACGAATTTTCATATACCTGACATTGCTTCACTGCGAGCGGGCCTGTTTGGTACCCCGACAAAGTTTTCTTGGCGTCATGCATGCATTTACCCACTACCAGCAGACCTGTTCAGCATCCTGGTGGGTTTACAAGCACTTCCCACAACTCTTTTATGATTTAGTTTTTAAAGATATATAATTGAGCGACGCTAAAAATTATAATATTTTAGATATAATTTTTTAGACATTGAAAGAATTTTTTAAACTGTCCTTCATTAAGATTCAGAGATGGTTTGTTTACAAAACTATCCTTCTAAAGCAGGGAGACATCTTCTGAGTTATTCCATTAAGGAAAAGGGACAACGTAAGAAGATAATGGATGATTGTGACAGGCTTCACTCACAGATCGAAATCAGTTAACTTCTTTCAAACAACAGTCTTTTCTCAACATGGATGTAAATTTCAGAAGCATATTATAATTGATGTTTAGACAATTTTTTAGCAGTCATTTTAGTGAAAGAATTTTTTGTTTTCTTTGTCTGAATAGTTCATAATGCAGGTATTTGTATTTCAAAATAAATACTGATAAGATAAAAGGAAACAAAACACACTAGCGAAGAAAGGTTTGAAAGCAAAGAAATCCAAAAAACAAAAGGAAATATGTACAGAACGTGCATCTGAAAACCTCATGCAACAAATCCCTTG
>JZKD02S1992872.1:309008-334229 GCA_000966675.3 Picea glauca | reverse complement strand
GAATTCCATTATATGAAAGAAGTGTTTTCACGAAGTTCAATTAGCAAATTGATACAGAATATCTAAACCCTGGACTAATTCCTCTTTCTCAACATCTCTTCAAGATGCTTATAATACTGAGCTTCATGCTACTCCTCTGGAGGGACATGTCAGAGCTAAAGGCATACCAATGAGATTGAATAGGATGACAGTTCCTTATTATAGATCTGTATGATCGGAACTTGTGATCAAGTCACACGTCGCAGTATACTGGGCCTTCTAATTCTTTCCGAGTTTTAGCTAATAGATTCGCAATATAACTAGGAAGACATTTCAAATACCATATGTGAGCCACCAGACATTCCATTTTAATGTATCCCATTCGATATCTTTGAATTCGAGAATCAACGAATTCAACTCCACATTGTGTGCAAAATTTAGAGTCTATCTTCTCATTTTCGATCCCTGGAAAATTTCCACAAGAACAAACCCTACTTTTGATAGGTCCAAAGATTATTTCACAAAACGATCCATCTCTTTCTAGTTTATTAGTTTCATAATGTATATTATAGGGTTTAGTCACTTGTCCAACTATCTCTCCATTAGGTAAAAAAAAATCGAACCAAGCACAAATCTGTTCGGGAGAAGCTAATCCAATTCGAAGTTGTTGATGTTTATTCTGGTCAATCATAAAAGATCTCGATTCATTCTGATCAAACTTCCTCTCTATCTATCTAAAAGTATTTCTTAGATATAATAGCATGATTCAATTCTAGAGCTAAAGATCGTAATTCTCGAATGAGCAATCGAAAAGATTCTGGAGCAGTGTCAGGTTTAGGTATTGGCCCTCCAATGATAATGGCATCAAGTACTTCATTACCAGTTCTAATATGGTTAGATTTGAGAGTAAGCATATCTTGTAAAATATAAGCAACACCAAAACCTTCTAGAGCCCAAACTTCCATTTCTCCTATTCATCGCCCCCCTCGTTTGGATTTTCTTCTAAGAGGTTGTTGTGTAACCCATGCATAAGGTCCACTCGAACGTGCATGTATTTTATCATCAACTTGATGACTCAATTTCGACATATAAGCTTTTCCTATTGTAACAGGTTGTNCTAAAGGCATCCCAATGAGATTGAATAGGATGACAGTTCCTTATTACGGATCTGTATGATCGGAACTTGTGATCAAGTCACACATCACAGTATACTGGGCCTTCTAATTCTTTCCAAGTTTTAGCTAATAGATTCGCAATATAACTAGGAAGACGTTTCAAATACCATATGTGAGCCACCAGACATGCCAGTTTAATGTATCCCATTCGATATCTTTGAATTCGAGAATCAACGAATTCAACTCCACATTGTGTGCAAAATTTAGAGTCTATCTTCTCATTTTCGATACCTGGAGAATTTCCACAAGAACAAACCCTACTTTTGATAGGTCCAAAGATTCTTTCACAAAACGATCCATCTCTTTCTGGTTTATTAGTTTCATAATGTAGAGTATAGGGTTTAGTCACCTGTCCAACTATCTCGCCATTAGGTAAAAAAATTTCGGACCAAGCACAAATCTGTTCGGGAGAAGCTAATCCAATTCGAAGTTGTTGATGTTTATTCTGGTCAATCATAAAAGATCTCGATTCATTCTGCAGAAGAAGAAGAATAAGACAGTTGTTGGAGTTGCAACTAGTGAGGCTCTTGTCTCACAGTTCGAGGTTGACTTTGCTTTGATCACATGCATGGCATCAAGTGCATCGGGATCAGTGTGGTATTTGGATAGTGGCACTTCTTTCCACATGACGGGAGATAGAGAGTCTTTCATTGACTTGGAGGAGAAAGATCTTAGAATGCATATAGAGATGAGCGACGATGGATGATACAGTGCGACTAGTATTGGTATCATTACCTTTCAGAGGGAGTCAGGTAAACCATTTCAATTGAAAAATGTTATGCATGTTCCAGGTCTAAAGAAAAACTTGGTCTCAGTCGTAATGTTGGAGGAGAGAGGCTATTATGTTGTTTTTAGTAGTGGTATAGCCTAACTACGACATAAAGAAACAAGTCAAGTCAAGAATTTAGGGATTCGAGTTAAGAATATCTACATGCTGCAGGTAGATGGCTGTTGTTGGAGCCACCCTTGTTTTTTTAGCCTATCACAATTTTCATTTTGATACTTGAAATCTAAAGATGGACTTATTTTTTCCTCCTAGATATTGAGACCTATGAAGCTTGTCCTGTGAGCAGCAAAGTTTTTTCTACTCTCGAAACAAGTTCTACCTTTCGTAAGAATGTTCCCTCTTTTTGTTCTACTTCTGGATCTCGCAGGTTGGATACTATAACTCATGAATTCACACGTCCCGAGTCACGAAACAATGAAGTCATTTTAAGTTTTCACTCAAGACAGTAACAAGGGTAAATTGTTTTAACTCATGATTAGACGTCGTCGGGGTTTCGCGCCTCGGCATTCGCCAAACCCAAATTTTTATTTTTACAGCCCTGAGAGTCGAGAACACGAGGTCCTTTCTGGATAACCCAGGTCAAGGATTAAAGGCAAAAAAGCTAACCGTGGTTAAATTTGTTCTCAACATTTCGCCACTCGGCACTATCTTTTTCAAAAGTTACGGCTTCTAAAACCTGACTCACGAAGTCACAATGCTAATTATAACATGATTAATTAATCACTTAATCCAAGATTATCTTCCCCTTAATTAAGTCTTGTTATCGCAATCTTGCAGTTTCGCAACTTGGCATATAAATATCCCAGAAACTTATCTTCGAAGCTTCGAGTCACGATGTGACAAAAGTGATAATTATAAAATTAATCAAGCCCCAAATCGCGATTACCTTTAATTAAACCAAAATCGGTCCTTGCAGTATCGGGAGTTGGAGACTCAAAATGTTAAAGGAAAATCCCCGATATAACGAGTAGCGAGATATTGATTAACGTTGGCAAAATTTGGATTAATTAAGCTAAATCAAGACTTATCTCGCGTTTCGATGCCTGCACGATTCACGATGAAGCCTTTTCACTCCATATGCCAATTGGCTTTTAAACCACCAAAAATTTACAACATTAATGGGGAAATAGGGTAAATCTATGAGTATAAGATTGGTTTTTACGGCAACAATTTATTTCTAATTATGAATTGACAGGTTTGTTTTGAAAGGTACCAAGTTTTCAAATATATGAAAGAGTTGTGTTACATTATAACAAATGCATTTTCATAGCACGCAGAGCTCATCACTTCTGAGTAAACTAACTTCTGTATGTATACGTAGTTCTATCATAGAAGAGCTAAGACACAAGCTTCAGCCATGGCTCCGCAGAAAGCAGTGAAGGCGAATGTTGACGTTGCGAGACAAGGCTCAGACAATGTCTCCAATACTTCACCCCAAAGTGTCGACTCGGTCCCTAACTGGTCATTTGTTTTAGACATTCTACAATCAGAATTGGTAGATTATTTCGATGACTCCGACGACAACGAAAAAGATGATATAAACACCAAGTAAAAAATAGTCGTCCAATCCGGAATGCACAGAGTAGCAGCCAGGCCATGGTTGCTTCCATGTTATGACATGGTCCGATGGGCATTGGATCATGTGGACATACTGACCAGGACTATCATGAATGAGAAGAGAGTTACCATAGGGACTTTTAGGCCTAAACATATGAAAACCATGTATAAGCTACCCACGACATTCGAATACACATATGGCGCCGAGTTCCTGGAGGAATTCAAGGAGAAGGAGTGCACACAGTATGATAAAACCATGTCCGGTTTGATAAAGGATTGGGTTTCACGCACCGCAAAGTTCAAATCTAATGAACACGGTGTTTATTCAATCGCTTCATTGGAACCACAGTATAAATATGTGGCCATGATGACATGTTGGTTATATGGGAGAGAGGACACATCGCATTTTTACCTTGCATGGGTGCCTCTAATGTTTCGGGCCACAGAAGGTTGTTCTTTTAATTGGGAAAAGATACTTTTAGATAGCTTGGCTAATCGGGTCACAGAGTATCGGGAGCAGAAGGAAAATAGGAGGTCGTCCTCATTCTTCATGTCTGCATATATTATGGATGCAATTTGTTTGAATTCTTATTCTTTATTAGAATTTGGGCATGCCAAAGCCGAGGTTGCTGCCCTGGAAGACCTTAATTTAGTCTCCATCGAATACAAGAAGCACGATCCACAGAGGGTCATGAGCAATCATTTGGCTAATTGTGGGATAAAAATATTTGAACATGAGAATTCACCCCCGGATGATATTTTCCGAGGAGCAAGGTCCTATGAGGAAATTCTAGTCTGGATTCAATCCTTAGCACCTGAGGATAGAGCCGAGGCATTGAAATTCCAAGAACACCGATGTAGCTGTCTCCCCACTGTACTGCGCGGTGAGGGTCCAGATATTTTAGAAACTAAACAAAAGGATGTTGAAGGTTCTGACCAGGGAAAACACCAGGACAGGGAGGAAAAAACAAAGAATCTAGAAGTAGAGGAAAAGACTCCGGACCGACCAAAGAAACAGAATCCAGAGACTGAGATAAAGACCCCAGAGCCACCAAAGAAGCAGAACCCGGTTGATACCCCAGGAAAATCGGCGGGACAGATTGGAGCACCCATCACTTCTGTCACCTCCTTGCAGTTGACACAGGGAAATATAGAAGAAGGATGGATATTCAATGAGGAGCTAAGGCCCATAAGAGCAGAAGAACTCCCTTTGAATGAGTTTTTCTTTGATAAAAAGAGAAAAGCAGTAGTAAAAAGGGAATTCTACCAGGAAGGAGAGTCGACTGCCAAAAAGTATAAAGTTATGACCGATGGAAAAGATAAAAAGAATGAGCAATTCACCACTAAGATCGCAGGGATTCTAGGAGTGTATGCCTCAGCGAATCAATTCTCGGTTAGACTTTTGAAGAACCAACTTAAAAGAAAAAATCACCTAATTAGGACACTTGAAGCCAGATTGGCCTCAGCCACGGAAAATGCTAAAGGTCAGGTGAGCGTGGAAATGGAGAAGGCCAGATTGGTCGATAAAAATGAAATAGAGGTGCTCAAAACTAAGCTTGAGCAAGCATAGCTAGTGGTCCGGGATAGTCAGATGCAGGCGAGCCAACAGAAGAATTTGATTGAAGAGTTGCAGGCTCAGGTAGAACTCGCCGAGAGAAAAATAATAAACATTGGGATGTTCAAATCCCAAGCAATCAAAATTCGGAGCAAAATCTCTGCAACTCAATAGAATTTGCTCGCCAAGGTGGGAGTGATCCAGGAAAACTGTCTGTTGGTCAATCAGGTTTCCAAGAACCTATATTCTAGAGAAAGGGATGTCGGGGTGGCTCGGGTCGCCTTCCAGGAGGCAGTGATAGCCACGAATAATAGAGTTTCGGTAGGGGCTCCCAGGCTCACCATCTCAGAACAAACCCAAGGAAATATTATGTTAAGGGAATGGGAGCATAACATCGCCGAAGGCAAGCAACAAGCCTAAAAGATAACCAATTCCTTAGAGGAGGCTTTCAATTCTATAGACGGTGAGCTACTGGGCATTGATAGCGGAGGTGACGTCGAGACGTTGATGCAGATGAATGTGGAACAGATCTCACTTGATCTGAAGGAAAAGGAAGAGAGAGATTCGACCGATATCTCTCAAATGACTGTGGTGGACATAGTCCAAGTTGATAAGTGCATGATTGAACCCAGTGCGCAACTATGTGCTATCGACATCATCGATGGACATATGGAGGACAGGCTATAGCAGTTAGCCTGTGAATGCTACTTCTGCAAAGCCAGTTGTCAAGATGAACCATCGCAGCTAATATATCAGCTTGTGGAAAGATGTATCGCCTGTACCAGGCTCACACAATGGCAAACACCTAGCACCAAGTGAAGATAGAGTAGGAGAAATGGAGCGATTTCTCTCTTCTCTGTCATAATCAAAATTTTGTGATTGTTGAGATTCTACCTGCTTTGCAACAAATTATATAAATATATCCCTGAAAGAAATAAACGAGGCTGGACCTTTTGGATTCGTTTGTAATAGAGTTTTTACATTTAGAGTTAATACAAACAGATCTGGAGATTCTCAATTCTGTCACTACTGTATTGCAAGTTTGCTTCCTTGTATCTCAATTTTTCCATTTTTATATCATATTCTTAACTGATGTGCTTCATTATACTTTAGTACGACCACTACTATAGCGAATGAATTTTGGTTTTCTATAATTTTTTATTGTCTTTCCTCTGCACCAGCTATCAGCGGGTGTAATACCAATCTGCATTTTCAGAATTCTACATGTATTCTATGCTACATCGGTTATTTCCTTAATAATTTCCTCTTCTATTTATATGTGAGATTTCCCTTTGACAGGAGCCTTACGTTATATACAGCTAAATTTTTTTCTCCCACTTCACACCTTTTATTAAAATATAATACAGTTACGGGAACGAGCCTTAAATTTGCATCCATTTTTTATTTTTGCAATCGTAAGTTCTCTTTTATACAACCAAACTGAGACAACACTTAAATCTCTTTTAAAGTCTTTCCTACCTTTACTGTTCCCCCATGAAAGTTCCTATACCAACTCAACCTAACGTTGAACCCAGACTATCGAATCAAACACACATTTCCTTAAACCTCTTCGACACCATTCTTAAAACGGAAACTAACCGGGCCGAACTTGAACAATCATGGACAACCATTGAATGAGACATAACTATCCAGGAACAGTTGGAAGCTAGACAGTGCCAACAGAGGAATATTCCCTAGTTTCCTTTACCAAAAGGGTTATTCTTCCCTCTTCTACACCTATTACCTACTTTCGGATGCCTTGACACTGTACTTTTAAGCCTT
This sequence comes from Picea glauca, assembly GCA_000966675.3. Taxonomy (NCBI): domain Eukaryota; kingdom Viridiplantae; phylum Streptophyta; class Pinopsida; order Pinales; family Pinaceae; genus Picea; species Picea glauca. The sequence goes on along the minus strand of JZKD02S1992872.1, from coordinate 327,394 downwards.
AAGTACAGACTCAGGAACAACATCTTTCTGGTGCCGTTGCCGGGGACTGAAGTTACGAAATCTTTTTCCCTGGGAAAAAAACATTTGTCTTTCATTGAAAGTGTTACCCTTTGATAGTGAACAAAGAGTACACACCTTTTAAGGCCTTTTATCTTTCACTTGGCGACTCCACGAAGAAATAAGCTGGCATTCGGTCGAAGGAATACTAGACAAAACCCAGATGGTAAGTAGATTACGCCCTTTACCGATCCTGAAAAAATTCTAAAGATGAGAGGCTCTTTTAAGCCAACCACTGTAGTTTACAAACTTGAAACCCCATCATTGAAGGCTGAGAGTCCTTCCAATCCTCAAATTCGCTTAGTCCTTGTTTTGACACTAAAGATTCAACACCAATCTGCTCCGAAATTAAGAGTGAGATTCATCCACCAATCCCCTTAGCACACAAGGGAAAGGGCCTGCTTGAAACTTCATCAACTTTTAAAATACCATCTCTTCTTCAAATGAATTTCCCTACTTCACCACATTCTGAATAGTGTGTCACACACTCGTTTCTCACACCCGTTGGTTTTCCCGATTCCGTCTCTTGCAAATCCGAGGAACCGAGTCCTTGCGTTCCTTATCTTTTGTCATTGGATTTTCCTCTTGGCAAAGAAAATAAAGATTCCATTTTAATTTTCCAAAACCCCCTTTATAACTTCCCCTAAACAACGATGGCAGCCGTCAGAGGAGGAGGTGGAGGGTTTATAGGAGGAGGCGGAGGGTTTATCGGAGGAGGAGGTGAAGGTGTCCCTTTAGGAGGAGGTGGAGGTCAAGGGCCTGCCCCCCCTCCTAGAGTTTTTGCGAAAGTCACAGCTAGATATGATCCATTAGTATTTCCCATCCCCTACACAATATTCCAGAAAATTACATAAAAAATTACCGAAATTCACCAGAGAGGGGGATCTGACTGCGGCCAAACATATTAATTTTTTCGACGAATTTGCAGATATCTTTGGTATCTAGCACGAGGATGTATATTCGAGACTCCTTTTCCAAACTTTTGAAGGTCAGGTCTGAACTTAGTTTCGGAGCCTACCCGCAGCTTCTATCCTGTCATATGATGCTTTGGAAGATGCTTTCCTCAAACAATGGGGCGAGCGGAAAGACCATCTCTCTTATCTAACCGAATTTAGGTCTTTGAAGAAAAAGAACTCAAAAAAAGTCATGGAATTCATTCAGAGATTCAATAAACTGTACAATAAAATCCCAGCTAAGGTTAAACCATCCCAACCCGCAACCAAAGTGACTTTCGCTAGAGCTTTCGAGCCGGATTTCACACTACTTTTACGAGAGCAAAGGGGAGCCACCTTAAACTGTATGCAGGACGATTCAGTAGAAATAGAATTTAATATGATGACTTTGGGTAAACTTAAGGCTAGACTAGAGACTGGAAGCCGAGAGACCAAGAGATTTAGAGAATAATCAAGTCCTTCAAGGTCCAATAGATCCTCAGACGATAAGGTGGACAATATGGCTAGAGTGATCAAAGAACTGTCAAATAAAATATCCAGAATGGAACTCGAACAGGCTAGGGCTGACTCTTACCCCAAAAAATATTTCAAGAGGAATCAAAACCCTCCAAATCAACAAAGACAAATAAAAAATGATGATCAAAATATACAAGCTCCTTTAAAGACTGAAAATTTTATAGGAGCGAATGATTTTCAAGACTACGGAGATTCAGATAATGACGTCATGAACTTCGGTGATGACTGTAGTCAACCATATCTGACTCGTGAAGACTATGAAAAATCTTTAAACATGCCACAATCGTCAAATGAAGGTGAATAAGGTAATCACACCGATCTCTGTGAATCTCAACCAGAAACCGAGATAATGATTGATCCGGATTATTTTCGGCATGAAATGAGAGCGGAGATATAATAAAGAAATGCACAGAGATATTGTCGATATTCAATAATATAATAGAAATGTATCATAGATGCAACCATAAACACAGATATATAGTAATACACGATTTCTATTAATCAAAGAAATGTACAGAGGCTGTAAAAATACAGAGTGAAAGACTCGCTAGAATGGTGGCAGCTTATCTCTGAGAAGAGATGTTGCGGCTACTCGCATTCACAAGAAGATGATTATTACAATGAGGCTCTAAGGACATTTTTAACATAAATAAAATCCAAAACCCTAACCCTGGAGGATGAAAAGCCAAAAGGTTTGTGGGCCCCGATGGGGGTAGTTGATACGTCAACTTCCCAGGGGCGTAACTTTTGCATACGATCTCTGTTTGGGGCGCTTGATAGCTCGTTGGAAAGATCTATCTGAGAAATAAAACTTTTGGGTGAGAAACATCGATCTATGATCCATGTTGCTCCCCGTTTTCTAAAAAAACATCGTTTAGGGCCTCAAAATGGCCCCGGAAGTTAAAAACTGCTAAAAATAGTAAATTACCAAAATTGCCAAAAACATGTTTTGGGCCAGTTGGAGAAGGTGGGTGGCCACCGATATCCACCTGGATCAATGATGGTCGATTTTCAACCAAAGTACAACCTAAGATCCAAGAATAAGCCCACCTCCATGACTCAACCCAAGAAGATCCTTCAAAGAGGCCAAGCTTATGAGCCTCCTTCGGATGAGACCCCATTACCCAACAACAAAACTAGAGTAGTAAGAACTCAAGAGTCCGAGGTGGAAAAATTTGAAACTCAAACACAGGAGACCGAACCCGTAAATAAAGCTACGTCTCCAACTGGGACCATGAGTGATAAAGCTATCCAGACAAATAAGTTGGAAAGGAAGAATTCAAAAGTCTCAACCAGAGAAACAGACAAGGTGAGTGGAGCTTTCAGTTTTGAAAATGAGTTAAACAAAATTAAGATACCAATCCCCTTGGTGGAATTAGTGAAAAACCATGTTTATCGCAAGCAAATTACCAAAATTATAGGTGTCTCTGAACTAGAAATCCAGTCTGATGTTATAAACTTGGAAGATGATAGACCTAACATCACTTTTGGTCCCCATTTTGAAGGGTCCAAAGACAAAATCGCTCCCTTTTATATCACTCTGAATGTATATGATCAGTTGCTGCATAATTGTATGTTAGACTCCAGAGCTTCCCATAATGTTATGCCCAATATTATAATGGAGAATTTGGGTCTCCAGATCAAAAGACATTATGGAAATCCGTACTCTTTTGACTCGAGGAAGGTTAAATGTATGGGGATGATAAAAGATCTGTTAGTTACCCTGGCGCAGGTCTCGGTTAAGAGTATCTTGATGGATGTGGTTATCGCAGATATTCCCCCTAAGTATGGCATGTTGTTATCTAGGTCATGGGGAGCCAAGTTGGGGGGTTCTCTACAGTTGGACATGACTTATGCCACAATCCCTGTGTTCGGTGGTCAGTTCACTCGGTTGTACAGAGAAACAAGATTAGCATATACAGTCAGTGACCCTCAAAACCCAAACAACTTCCCTATTTACATTGTAGACCAAGATCTGGTAAATTGCATCTTGTCTTTTGATGATAGTCTGGATGGTTGTCCAGAGGAAATTGATACAAAGAAAGAAGAGTTAAAAATCATGACAGAAGATCTATGTAGTACTGGTGTCTGGAAATTGTATTTTGATAGTGCTTTATCTTCTGAAGGGGCAGGTGTTGGAGTGCTTTTAGTGGCGCCTGAAGGTAAGTTCATTGTTCCTTTATCTTACCGTTTGCAGTGGGACATAGATTACACTAATAACGTATGTGAATATGAGGCATTGATCTTAGGATTAGAAGCTGCCAAAAAGCTAAATATAAGAAACTTGGAGGTATATGGTGATGCAGAATTAATAGTCAAACAAGTAAACCAACAGTACCTAGCCAAGCATCCCAGACTAAGAACGTATAGAAATTGTGCTTGGGATCTCATGGAAATTTTTTTCTCATTCGTAAATATCCATTTTATCCCTCGCACAGATAATCTACATGCTGATGCACTGGCAAAGGCAGCTTCAACCTTCTCTCCCCCCACGACCTTCAAACTGAAGTATCACATTGAAATCAGATACAAACCCTCCATACCAGACAATCTCTGACACTGGCAAGTCTTCGAAGATGACGAACAAATTAAGAAATTCCTTACAGCAGTAGGCGAATTCTCTGAAACTCATGCTGACCAAGAAAATCAAAATGACTCAATGTGGATCATGCAAGAAGGGGAAGACCCTGAAACCTTTCGAGAAAAAATTGCGGATCATCATATGCTGGTCCTTAAAAGCAATCAGATTTCGAAAGGATTGATTCCTTTGGAAAGACTTTTTTATCAGAACGTTGTACCTGTAAAGTCCACTTTGTAGCCCCAACCAGAAGAAGTGGAGGACTGTGATATAGGAACTGAAAAAGAATCTCGGGTGCTAAAAATATTGAAGTTCCTCCCTCCCAAAGAAAAAGTTAAGTATAAAGACTTACTCAGAAAATATAAAGATGTTTTCGCCTGGTCCTATGATGAATTAAAAATGTATGACACTTCCATTATTGATCACAAGATACCTTTGAATCCTAGGGTCAAACCGTTCAGGCAAAAGCTTAGGCAAATTAACCCCATTCTATTACCTGTGATAGAAAAGGAAGTTAAAAAACTCTTGGATGCGAAAATAATCGTACTTGGACTAGGTAGCTAACCTAGTCCCAGTCAAGAAAAAGAACGGAGAAATCAGACTGTGTGTGGATTTTTGAAACTTAAACAAGTTGTCTCTCAAAGATAATTACCCGCTGCCCAAGATGGACCATGTACTAGAAAAAGTAGTTGGAGAGAACCGAATGTCTATGATTGATGGGTTCTCTGGTTATAACCAAATCACCATGAATGAGCAAGACAGGGAAAAGAATGCTTTCACCACACCATGGGGTACATTCATGTATGACAAAATGCCGTTTGGTTTGATGAATGCAGGGGCTACATTCCAGCGTTCTATGGACATCACTTTCGTAGGCAAAAGAGACAAGTTCATAGTCATTTACCTTGACGATTTGATGGTTTTTTCTAAAACTAATGAAGAACACTTGATCCATCTGAAACAGACTTTCGAAAATTGCCACAGGTTTGGTCTATCTCTAAACCCAAAGAAATCACATTTCTCTATGCGAGAAGGTAAGCTTCTGGGCCATATCGTATCTAGAGATGGGATCAGGATTGATCCTAAGAGGATTGAAGCAATAAATACTATAAATATTCCCAGAAATGTAAAAGAGATTCAATCTTTCTTAGGAACTATAAATTTTTTACGAAGGTTTATCCCAAATTTCGCTGAGATTGTCAAATTGATCACAGGAATGTTGAAGAAGGATAGCGGAGTAAATTGGACGACTGAAGCCAGAGCATCGTTCATGCATATTAAAAAATTCATAAGCGAGGCACCTGTGTTAGCAAGCCCAGATTATCTGAAATATTTTCTTATCTTCTCATTTTCTTCTGAACATACTATCACCACGGTGCTCCTACAAAAGGATGACGAAGGATTCGAATGACCGATCACATTTTTTAGCAAGAGCCTTAGAGACATAGAACTGAAATATGACATAATAGAAAAACAGGCGTACACAATGGTAAAAGTGCGAAAAGCATTCAGAACTTATGTACTACATTCAAAAATTATCACGTACGTGCCTACCAGTTCTATGAAGGATATATTGGTACAGCCAGATAGTGATGGAAAAAGAGGGCAATGGCTTGCGAAAATCCAAGAATTCAATTTGGAAGTTAAACCAACCAAATTGATAAAAGGGCAAGGCCTAGCCAAACTCTTAGCTGAATCAAATCTCAGGGCTCTTGATATCAATTGCCTGCAGGGAAGCGATGAAGACACAGACCTAAATGAATCGGAAGAAGAAACAGGTCCAAACCAGATCGAAGAGAAGTTCTTATCATCGGACTGGTACAGAGACATAGTGTTTTACTTGCTGAACCTAAAATGCCCAGATGAACTATCACCATCTAAATGCAGAACTTTAAAACTCCATGAAGTTAAATATTTTATATTTGAAAGTTAGCTATATTGGAAGGATCCACTTGGGTTCCTGCTAGTCTGTTTAGTTGAATCAGAAACCCAGCGGATTATAGATGAATTTCATAAGGGAGTCTGTGGGGGGCATCACGCATGGAGAGATACAGCCTACAAGATCTTGAGGGCTGGGTACTATTGGTCGAAACTCTTTTCGGATGTCAATGCCAAAGTGCGTGCCTGCAACCCTTGTCAAATACTCGCTGGTAAATAGAAGCTTCCTGCACTGCCACTAGTTCCAGTCAAAGATGAAGCTCCATTTCAAAAATGGGGTCTAGACTTCATCGGGGAGATTAATCCTCATTCTAGTGCTCAACATAAGTGGATCTTAACGACTAGAAATTATTTTACTAAGTGGGTGGAAGCCATTCCAACCAAAAGGGCAACAGACTCAGTGGTAATCGATTTCTTGGAAGACAATATCTTGTCAAGATTTGGTTGTCCCCGAAAGATAGTTATCGACAATGCCCAAGCCTTTAAATCTATGGCTATGATCAGTTTCTGTCAAAGGTATAACATCTTTCTTGGGCATTCCACAACATATTACCCTCAGGGGAATGGATTGGCCGAATCATCTAACAAGAGCCTGGTGAACATAATCAAGAAAGTACTTGATGAAAATAAAAGGTCTTGGCATGTGCACTTAAAATACGCATTATGGGCAAACCGCATCAGCACTAAAAGGTCTATCGACATTTCTCCATTTCAAATGGTCTATGGGACAGATGTTGTTCTACCTATAAACCTAGCATTACCAGTGATGAAGTTATGGCAGGATCAAAACGAAGAACCCAATCATGTAACCAGGATAATTAATCAGTTGATTGAGGTTCAATAACATAGAGTTGAAGTTGATGAAAAGATGGAGAAGTACCGGGATGATATGAAAGCATTGTTCAACCTCAAGGCAAAAGATAGGGAATTCCTCTTAGGATATTTAGTGCTAAGATGGGATGCGAGAAAGGAAGAAGTTACGAAGCATAGTAAATTTGACCACCTCTGGTATGGACCATTCAGGGTCTCGGCTCCAGAAGGGAAAAATTCCTTCCTTCTGGAAAATATAGATGGATAAGTCCTCAGTGCCCTTGTCAACGGACGGTATCTAAAGCATTACATGATGTAACAGTCGCCAGATTAAAAAATAAATAAAAAGTAAAAAATCATAAATAAATAAATTTCATTATATATGTCTTGTACATACATATATTTTCATTTAAACATTTGCTTTTGATTTTCGGTTTTTTTTCATAAACTCTCGACACATTTCCAATAAGATTCATATTTTCTTTTTACAGGATTCTAGCTGCATACGAAAACTAGCAGGAAAAGTAATTTGCAGGTCGGTGTCAGAAATAGAGCGGCATAAAACAGGTGATACATAAAATAGTTTCATATTACACAAAGAAAGTGAAATGAAAAGGTAAAAAGGAACTTTCTCAAAAACGTATGTTATGAAAGACTGTTAAAGGAAACCGAGGTAATGTCATTCAAACTGCAATATCGGTTAAAATGTTAGATAATAGGAGCATTTCTTGGCTTGATAATATTTGATTTAAGATAATTTGAATGATGCACCCAATCGAAAAATGATCATTCAAAGTAAACTATCCCCAAAGATATCTACAAGAGTCAGTCTCGAGTTGTTTTGACCTCCGTATTTTCAGTCAATAAATCGCTACCTGGCACCCTTCCTGTCTTCGGGTCTAACTTTTGACAAGCCACCATCTTTTCATTTCATTACGAAGGGATAAATTTTTTTCATTTTAGCCTCATGAGTTTCAAAACAGATTGTGGAAAGAAAGTGGGTCTTCACAACTACTTGATCCCCTGCTAAGCAAAGGAACGTTTAGAGGGATCCTAACTTTCCTAGTTTTTTCAATAGCATCGGAAGATTAAAGCTTTCTCAAATGGGATGCCCCCTAAAAAATTATTTTCCTTTTCTCCCTAAGAACGAATATGTTGTAAAGGTCAAGGGAAGGTTGGTACCGAGTAATCAAAGTAAGTTGACAGACCTCTAATGAAAAAATATTACACAGATAACAACGCTGATACAAACTGATTGCCCCCATCTTCGTACTCAAAAAAGTAAATTATAAGATAGGTGGTGAAAGGAAATTCATAAATGATTGCCCCCGCCTAGTCCAAGAAGACCATGAAAGTAAATTCATAAATGATTGCCCTCATCTCAGCATTTAAATGCATAAATATATTCTGAAGTGGTGAAAGGAAATTCAGTGAAAGGGGCCAGATAACTTCACCGGGGTACTAAATAGGCTTGCTGGCAGTGAAGCAATGTCTGAGATATCTATAAGGTTGTTATACATGAATATCACTCTACTCTGGTAACCCATGCTTTCTAAAACCTAATCCACATCCCAAATTCGAACGAGACTCCCCAATTTAAAAACATATAATATCATTCTTTTGATGCAAGCCGAGAGCCACAAGATATTCTGAGTCTCCTAGGACTATTTTGATTGTCTTAAAACATACCTAAAGTTAGTAGTGGGAAAGGGAAAATTGTGAAAGGGACTACAGCTGTGTTTGGAAAGAGTATCTGATTTTGGAAAAACTTTTCAAGGTAAAGAATGGGGTCTTTTTCCCCCTTCGATCCTCTTTTCTCAGAACCTATCTGCCTGATTGAGATTTTGACTCCATTTACCCAATATTGGCACATGGTCTACTGTTCTTCCTACCTCACAAGAAGGTGGGATCCCTAGTTGGAGCCTATGTTGGAGCCGCCCTTATTTTTTTAGCCTATCACAATTTTCATTTTGATGCTTGATCTAAAGATGGCTTTCTTTATTCTTCCAAGATATTGAGACCTCTGAAGCTTGTCCCGTGAGCAGCGAAGTTTTTTCTACTCTCGAAACAAGTCCTGCCTTTCGTAAGAATGTTCCCTCTTTTTGTTCTACTTCAGGATCTCGCAGGTCAGATACTATAACTCATGAATTCACACGTCCCGAGTCATGAAACAACGAAGTCATTTTAAGTTTTCACTCAAGACAGTAACAAGGGTAAATTGTTTTAACTCATGATTAGACGTCATCGGGGTTTCACACCTCGGCATTTTCCAAACCCAATTTTTTATTTTTACAGCCCCAAGAGCCGAGAACACGACGTCCTTTCTAGATAACCTAGGTCAAGGATTAAAGGAAAAAAAGCTAACTATGGTTAAAGTTGTTCTCGGCATTTCGCCACTTGGCACTATTTTTTTCGAAAGTTACAGCTTCTAAAACCCGACTCATGAAGTCACGATGCTAATTATAACATGATTAATTAATCACTTAATCCAAGATTATCTTCCCCTTAATTAATTCTTGTTATCGCAATCTCGCGGTTTCGCAACTCGGCATACAAATCTCCCAGAAACTTATCTTCGAAGCTCTGAGTCACGATGTGACGAAAGAGCTAATTATAAAATTAATCAAGCCCCAAATCGTGATTACCTTTAATTAAACCAAAATCGGTCCTCCCAGTCTCAGGAGTTGGAGACTCAAAATGTTAAAGGAAAATCCCCGATATAACGAGTAGCGAGATATTGATTAACGTTGGCGAAATTTGGATTAATTAAGCTAAATCAAGACTTATCCCGCGTTTCAATGCCTGCACGATTCACAATGAAGCCTTTTCACTCCATACTCCAATTGACTTTTAAACCGCCAAAAATTTATGACATTAATGGGGAAATAGGGTAAATCTATGAGTATAAGATCGGTTTTTACGGCAACAATTTATTTCTAATTATGAATTGACAGGTTTGTTTTGAAAGGTACCGAGTTTTCATATATATGAAAGATCTACGTTCCATTATAACAAATGCATTTTCATAGCACGCAGAGCTCATCACTTCTGAGTAAACTAACTTCTGTATGTATACGCAATTCTATCGTAGAAGAGCTAAGACGCAAGCTTCAGCCATGTCTCCGTGGAAAGCAGCGAAGGTGAATGTTGAGGTTGCAGGACAAGGCTTAGACAATGCCTCTGATACTTCACCCTGAAGTGTCGATTCGATTCCTAACTGGTCATTTGTTTCAGACATTCTGCAATCAAAATTGGTAGATTATTCTGATGACTCCGACAACAATGAAAAAGATGATCTAAACACCAAGTACAAAATAGTCATCCAATCCGGAATGCACAGAGTAGCAGCCAGGCCATGGTTTCTTCCATATTATGGCATGGTCCGATGGGCGTTGGATCATGTGGACATACTGACCAGGACTATCATGAATGAGCAGAGAGTTACTATAGGGAATTTTAGGACTGAGCATCTACAAACCATGTATAATCTACCCACGACATTCGAATACACATATGGCACCGAGTTCCTGGAGGAATTCAAGGAGGAGTGCACACAGTATGATAAAACCATGTCCGATTTGATAAAGGATTGGGTTTCACACACTATGAAGTTCAGAGCTAATGACCACGACATTTATTCAATCGCTTCGTTGGAACCGCAGTATAAATATGTGGCCATGATGACATGCCAGTTATATGGGAGAGAGGACACATCGCATTTTTACCTTGTGTGGGTGCCTCTAATGTTTCGAGCTGCAGAAGGTTGTTCTTTTAATTGTGCAAAGATACTTTCGGATAGCTTGGCTAATCAGGTCACAGAGTATCAGGAGCAGAAGGAAAATGGGAGGTCGTCCTCATTCTTCATGTCTGCATATATTATGGATGCAATTTGTTCTATGACACCATTTCCATTAATGAGCTGGGGTTGGACTCTGGTCGAGGACAAACCCATACATGTATATCATGAAAAGCTATGGGAAAACAAAGAATAAAAGTTCGCATATGAAACTTTTAACTGGGTGATGGTGCCCTTGCATATCACCATTTTTGGTCACCCTCCACCTCGTATCTCGGAAAACATTGTGACAAATCTGAGCAGCATAGTGGACTGGTACGTGGAGGCAGAGTTTTCATACCTCAGAGTTTTCAGGGCCTCTGTTCCCCCACATGCACTGCCATTGTTCATTCCTGACAAGCTGGCTTGTCGCGAGGTCACCCGACAAATGGTAATTGGCAATGTAAGTAAGGATCTCAAAGGGTATTCAAAGAAGCTATGGTCATCTTTCCCATTCATTTGAATTCTTATTCTTTATTAGATTTCGGGCATGCTAAAGCCAAGGCTATTGCCCTGGAAGACCTTTATTTAGTCTCCATTGAATACAAGAAGCACGATCCATAGAGGGTCGTGAGCAATCATTTGGCTAATTGCGGGCTAAAAATATTAGAACATGAGAATTCTCCCCCAGATGATATTTTCCGAGGAGCGAGGTCCTATGAGGAAATTCTAGTCCGGATTCAATCCTTGGCTCCTGAGGATAGAGCCAAGGATTCAATCCTTGGCACCCGAGGATAAAGGCAAGGTATTGAAATTCTAGGAACACCGACATAGTTGTCTCCCTGCTGTATTGCGCGGTGAGGGTCCAGGTATTTCAGAAATGAAACAAAAGGATGTTGAAGGTTCTGACCAGAGAAAACACCAGGACAAGGAGGAATAAACAAAGAATCCAGAAGTAGAGGGAAAGACTCTGAACCCACCAAAGAAACAGAATCCAGAGACCAAGATAAAGACCCCAGAGCCACCAAAGAAGCAGAACCCAATCGATACCCTAGGAAAATCAATGAAACAAATCGGAGCACCCATCACTTCTGTCACCTCCTTGCAATCGACGCAGGGAAACATAGAAGAAGGATGGATATTCAATGAGGAGCTGAGGCCCATAAGAGTAGAAGAACTCCCTCCGAATGAGTTTTTATTTGATAAAAAGAGAAAAGCAGTAGTAAAAAGGGAATTCTACCAGGAAGGAGAGTCGAATGCCAAAACGTATAAAGTTATGACTGATGGAAATGATAAAAAGAATGAGCAATTTGCCACTGAGATCGTAGGGATGCTAGGAGCGTATGCCTTGGCGAATCAATTATCGGTTGAACTTTTGAAGAACCAACTTAAAAGAAAAAATCGCCTAAGCAGGACTCTTGAAGCCAGATTGGCCTCAGCCACGGAAAATGCTAAAGGTCAGGCGAGCGTGGAAATGGAGCAGGCCAGATTGGCTGATAAAAATGAAATAGAGGTGCTCAAAAATAAGCTTGAGCAAGCACAGCTAGTGGTCTGGGATGGTCGGATGCAGGCGAGCCAACAAAAGAATTTGATTGAAGAGTTGCAGGCTCGGGTAGAACTCGCTGAGAGAATAATAATATACATTGGGATGTTCAAATCCCAGGCAATCAAAATTCGGAGTAGAATCTCTATGGCTCAACATAATTTGCTCGCCAAGGTGGGAGCGATCCGGGAAAACTATCTGTTGGTCAATCAGGTTTCCGAGAACCTATCTGCTAGAGAAAGGGATGTCGGGGCGGCTCGGGTCACCTTCCAGGAGGCGGTGATAGCCATGAATAACAAATTTTTGGAAGGTTCTCCCAGGCTCACAATCTTAAAACAAACCTGAGGAAGTATTCTGTTAAAGGAATGGGAGCATAACATCGCTGAAGGCAAGCAACAAGACCAAAATATAACCAATTCCTTGGAGGAGGCTTTCAATTCTATAGGCGGCGAGCTACTGGGCATTGACAGCGGAGGCGATGATGAGACGTTGATGCAGATGAATGTGTAACAGATCTCACTTGATCTGAAGGAAAAGGAAGAGAGAGATTCGGCCGATATCTCTCAGATGACTGTGGTGGACATAGTCCAAGTTGATAAGTGCATGATCAAACCCAATGCGCAACTATGTGCCATCGACATCATCGATGGACAGATGGAGGAAAGGCTACAACAATTATCCCGTGAATGTTACTTCTTCGAAGCCAGTTGTCAAGATGAACCATCGTAGCTAATATCTCAGCTTGTGGAAAGATGTATCGCCTGTACTGGGCTCACAAAACGGCAAACAATTGGCACCAAGTGAAGACAGAGTAGGAGAAATGGAGTGATTTCTCTCTTCTCTGTCACAACCGAAATTTTGTGACTATTGAGATTCTACCTGCTTTGTAAAAAATTGTATAAATATATCCCTGAAAGAAATAAATGGGGCTAGACCTTTTGGAGTCGTTTGTAATAGATTTTTTACATTGAGAGTTAATACAAGCAGATCTGGAGATTCTCAATTCCATCACTACTGTATTGCAAGTTTGCTTCCTTGTATCTCAATTTTTCCATTTTTATTTCATATTCTTAACTGATGTGTTTCGTTATAATTTAGTATGACCACTACTATAGCGAATGAATTTTGGTTTTCTGTAATTGTTTATTATCTTTCCTCTGCACCAACTATCAGCGGGTGTAAGACCAATCTGCATTTTCAGAATTCTACATGTATTCTATGCTACGTCGGTTATTTCCTTACTAATTTCCTCTTCTATTTATATGTGATATTTCCCTTTGACGGGAGCCTTGCGTTATATACAACTAAATGTTTTTCTCCCACTTCATACCTTTTATTAAAATATAATACAGTTACGGAAACGAGCCTTAGATTTGCATCCATTTTTTATTTCTGCAATCGTAAGTTCTCTTTTATATGACCAAACTGAGACAACACTTAAATATCTTTTAAATTCTTTCCTACCTTTACTGTTCCCCCATGAAAGTTCCTATACCAACTCAACCTAACGTTGAACCCAGACTATTGAATCAAATGCACATTGCCTTAAACCTCTTCGACACCATTCTTAAAACGAAAACTAACCGGGCCGAACTTGAACAATCATGGACAGCCATTGAACGAGACATAACTATCCAGGAACAGTTGGAAGCTAGACAACGCCAACATAGGAATCTTCCCTAGTTTCCTTTACCGAAAGGATTACGCTTCCCTCTTCTACACCTATTACCTACTTTCAGATGCCTTGACACTGTACTTTTAATCCTTAAGTACAGACTCAGGAACAACAGTTGCAGTTCCATGATAGGAAAGGCAGAAACAGTGGTGAGCCGGGATGAGGGTGAATTATGGCACAGGAGATTAGGCCATATTCATCATGGAGCCTTGAAGATCATGTAGCAAATATCTACTGGAATTCCAAGGGGAACGCTTGCTCAGTCAGATCAGTGAAAGGGGTTCACCCTAGGGAAGTATGTAAAGTCCACCTTTCATTAAAAGGAGAACCGTGCTTTGGTGATCCTGGAGAGAATTCACACGAATGTGTGTGGACCATTCTCGGTTGCTTCAACAACAAAACACAGGTATTATGTTATTTTTGTTGATGATTTTTCTCATAAATGTTGGATATTCTTCATGTAGAAGAAGGATCAAACATTCTCAAAGTTTTGTGAGTTTAAAGCATTGGTGGAGAAAGAGTCGGGGAAGCAAGTGAAGGCTCTAAGGAGGGATAATGGTGGAGAATAAATCTCTAATGAATTCAGAGACTTCTGCAGTAGAGAAGGAATTTGAAGAGAACTCATAGCGCCTCATAAACCACAGGAAAATGGGGTCGCGGAGAGAAAGAACAGAACGATCGTGGGTGCAGCACGAGCAATGTTGCATGATCAAGGCCTACCATTGCATTTGTGGGCATAAGCATGCAATACTACGGTTTATGTGCAGAACCGTTGTCCTCATAGAGTACTTGGCATGAGTACACCTGAAGAAGCTTTTACTGGTAAGAAACTTGATGTTTTGCATTTAAATTTATTTGGCTCATCTGTTTTTGTGCATGTGAAAAAGGATGCCAGGAAAAAGCTGGAACCAACTACTGAAGTTGGGATATTTGTGGGGTACACAGAAACACCCCATAATTATCGTGTGTATTTTTTGAACAATAAGATGACTGTTATGCGACGGGATATAAAATTCGATGAGGGGAAAGCCATGCGGTTGTTGTTTGAGAGGGAGCTAGACTTGCATGCAGAAGAGGAACTTTTGGTTCCCAAGGATGAGTCTCAAGATGTGGATCAGCCACATGAAGAGGTTCATGGAGTGGAGGAAACCACTCAAGCAGGGCCATCCATCAGAAATGGCAGAAAGCACACCATGGAAGCTGATAGATTGAGACTAGATGCTGCACAGAATAGAGGAGCCCCTATTTCAAAGTGCAGATAGAGACAATCTCCTAATTGATTTGTTGGATACATGGCTCTTATGAGAAAATGTATTGTGACTGAACCATCTTCCTTTCAGGAATCATTTGAGGACCCCACTTGGGTTGATGCTATGGTATAGGAGTATGACTCCATTGTCAAAAACAGTGTATGAGAAATTGTCTAAATAACGATTGATAAATCAGTGGTAGGTTCGAGATGGATCTACAAGGTAAAGCAAGTTGTTGATGGAAGTGTGGAGAAATACAAGGCCAGTTTTATGGCCCAGGGCTTCTTACAGATCAAGGGGATAGATTATGGTGAGACCTTTGCACCTGTCGCTAGGTACTCTTTCATAAGAACCATCCTTGTACTCTCAATGCAGATGGGCTAGCGCATTCATTAGATGGATGTAAAAACTACGTTCCTCAATGGGATCATTGAGGAAGAAGTGTACATTGAGAAGCCAAAAGGATTTGAGACCTTTGATAGAGAGTCTCATGTGTGCAGACTCAAGAGAGCATTGTATGGGATGAAGCAAGAACCTCATGCTTGGTACACTCGGATAGTAAGCTATTTCATTGGGTTGGGCTTCAAAAAAAGTGAAGCAGATGCAAACCTATACAAAATTGTTGTGGAGGGTAAGCTTTTAATCATTGTGCTTTATGTTGATGATTTAATATTGACTAGTGATGAGCAGTTGATACGCTCATGCAAGGAGGACCTTGAAAAGGAGTTTGAGATGAAGGATTTGGGCCTTCTTCATTATTTCCTTGGTTTGGAAATATGGCAGCAAGATGGTGAAATTTTTGTGTCTCAAGGAAAGTATGCCAGGGAGATACTGGGTAAGTTTCAAAAGGAATGATGGAAACCCATGGATACTCCTCTTCTAGGAAACTGGAGGAAAGAGGATGCTACTTCTGGAGAGGTAGTGGATGTTACTGTCTATCGACAGTTAGTGGGTTCGCTAATGTATTTAGTGAACATGAGACCGAACATTTACTATGTGGTTAACTAGCTAAGTCAAGCGATGGTTAACCCTACCAAAATATTTTGGAAGGTGGGTAAGCATGTCCTGAGATATCTGAAGGGAACATCTGAGTATGGATTATGGTACAAATAGATGGATGAGGTGAAGTTGCATGGCTTCACGAATGCATATTGGGCAGGCAGCCCAACGGACAGAAAGAGCACATCAGGAGGGATCTTTAGTATTGAATATACAATTGTTTCTTGGTACAGCAGGAAACAGAGATCCGTGGCACTTAGCTCAGTAGAAGCAGAATACATGGCAGCAAGCCAAGATGCATGTGGGGCTATCTGCATGAGAAAGATCTTGGTTGGTTTGTTTGGTTCTCATTTAGATCTGACAGTGATTTATTGTGATAATTAGAGTTGCATTAAACTCTCGATTAATCATGTGTTTCATGACAGATCTAAGCATATAGATATCCAGTATCATCATCTCAGAGATTATGTGCAGTGGAATATCATGTTGCTTCAATACATTCCTACAGAAGATTGGGATGCAGACATTTTGAGGAAGGCACTCACCAGGAGAAAATTCAAATATCATAGAGACAAGATTGGGGTGAAGGATAATCCCTTTCTTGTTGAAAGGGAGTGTTGAAAAGTCAACAAGAAACATGTGTCTAATTGACTTTTCCGTTAATTAAATTAGACAATAAATATTAATCTATTATCTCATTCATAACTCAGTGATTTGGAATTATAATAGAATTATAAGTGTAGTTAAGTGAGTTAATATCAGTTGTACTAGTTCTAACTAAACATGCCCTAGTGAGAGTTCAGTTAATCAGTGAACTCACATGCAACTGAAGATTTTCTACGGTTAACTACATGCATGTCAGTTCCAATGGAGATCCAGTTGAGATAACAGGTGAAAGGGACAGTTTAGCTATCAGTTGTGATTTGTTCACACATGTAGTGAATATTCTTATGAGCATGTGCAAATGAGGCAATTGTATTTTTTCATTCGATTCATTGTGAGAATTTGGATTGCAAAGATTGCGCAGAGGAGGCAGGTTGTCTGGACACGGAAATTGGCACAGGTATTTGTTGATTTGTGTATGATAGTGTGAGACGATTGTATTGTACTGAGATCTCATGGATTAGAGTTATGTATGATATTGTTTCATGATTCATCATATACATAATATATGATAGTGGGGTTTTTATCTTTACGCTTTCCCGGTAAAACTTTTGTGTTGTGTGTTAATGATATTTCACTTTGTGAATTGTGGTTGTGATCGTGGTTTAAATTGCTTATGCAATAATAATAGTAGAAGTGATTCTATATTTAACAAGTGGCAAAAATTGTAAGATCAGGAGAATCGTAGGAATACAATAATTTGTATCAAAATTTCTACATGGTATCAGAGCCATGGAGGCCACGGAGTCACGGAAGTGAGGCGCGAATGTAATTGTATTCTCCCAGGTCCCGTCTCTAGCAGGGTGCGAACTGTAGTACTGAAAACTACTATCATTTTCTGGAACAATAATTCTCACACCCTAGACAAAGGCAAGGTGTGAACTTCATTGGCATTCTCACAGGAAAATACACTAGCAGGGTGTGAACTTCCCTCACCCTAATAGTGATGCAGGGTGCAAACTTGACAGGGCATTCTCGCAGGCTATAGTGTAGCAAGGTGCGAACTTGATAGGGCATTCTCTCAGGCTGTAGTGGAGCAGGGTGCGAACACTTGCAAGTTCTTAGGCTATACACAGGCAGGGTGTGAACTTCCCTCGGGTTACTCTAAGGTGGGGTGCGAACCTCCCAGGGAAAGAGGAAAGTGAAGGGGTTGAGTTTTGGGTTGGATAACATTCAAATTTGCAAGATTTTCTTGCTGCGACACTTGATTCAAGATCGAAATGTCTTTCAATGGCTTCAGGTTGGAGTATGCACTCAAGGGCAGCTCTAACTGCATTGCTTGGAAGGACAGGATGGAGGCAGTGATTGACGATAATGTCTTGATGGGTTACATTGACGTAGATGTTCCTAAGCCGGATGTGATAGATACTGCAAATCTTGATGCATGGAAAAAGAAAGTGGCAAAGGCTAGGAGGATTCTTTTGGAGGGAGTACGACACCACATTGTCTCAAGTCTCCATGGGAAAACCACACCATATGCAATGTGGAAAGTTTTGACAGATTTGTTCCAAAATAGTAGTGACCATAGGAAATTGGCACTCAAAGATAAACTCAGGAAGATCAAGATGGAGAAAGGCGACACCATTCCAAAATATCTCACAAAGTTTGTCCAATGTTGGGATGAGCTTG
>JZKD02S1992872.1:291226-308958 GCA_000966675.3 Picea glauca | reverse complement strand
CAAATTATGAGTCTAAAGTCAAGAAGCTAGATTTATCCAAAGTGAAGTGTTTTCACTGTCATGAACATGGGCATCTCACTACTAACAGTCCGCAGAAGAAGAAGAACAAGACGATTGTTGGAGCTACAACTGGTGAGGTTCTTGTCTCACAATTTGAGCTTGACTTCACTTTGATCGCATGCATGGCATCAAGTGCATCGGGATCAATGTGGTATTTGGATAGTGTCACTTCCTTCCACATGACGGGAGATAGAGAGTCTTTCATTGACTTGGAGGAGAAAGATCTAAGAATGCATATAGAGATGGGAGACGATGGATGATACAATGCGACTGGTATTGGTACCATTACCTTTCAGAGGGAGTCAGGTAAACCATTTCAATTGAAAAATGTTATGCATGTTCCAGGTCTGAAGAAAAACTTGGTCTCAGTCGCAATGTTGGAGGACAAAGGCTATGATGTTGTTTTTAGTAGTGGTATATCCTACCTGCGACATAAAGCAATAGGTCAAGTCAAGAAGATAGGGATTCGAGTTAAGAATCTGTACATGCTACAGGTATATGGCTGCGGTGCCATGATAGGCAAGGCAGAAACAGTGGTAAGCCAGGATGAGGGCAAATTATGGCACAGGATATTAGGCCATATTCATCATGGAGCCTTGAATATCATGCAGCAAATATCTTTTGGACTTCCAAGGGGAACACTTGCTCAATCAAATCAGTGCAAGGGGTGCACCCTATGGAAGTATGTAAATTCCACCTTTCATGAAAAGGAGAAACATTCTTCGGTGATCCTGGAGAGAATTGACATGGATGTGTGTGGACAATTCTTGGTTGCTTCAACAACAAAACATAGGTATTATGTTATTTTTTTATGACTTTTCTCGTAAATGCTAGATATTCTTCATGCAGAACAAGGATCAAACATTCTCAAAGTTCTGTGAGTTTAAAGCATTGGTGGAGAAAGAGTCGAGGAAGCAAGTGAAGGCTCTAAGGAGTGATAATAGTGGAGAATACATCTCTAACAAATTCAAAGACTTCTCCAGTAGAGAAGAAATTCGAAGAGAACTCATAGCGCCTCATAACCCACAACAAAATTGGGTCACGGAGAGAAAGAACAGAATGATCATGGGTGCAGCATGAGCGATGTTGCATGATCAAGGCCTACCATTGCATTTGTGGGTAGAAGCATGAAATAATGCGGTTTATGTGAATAACCGTTGTCCTCATAGAGTACTTGGCATGAGTACACCTGAAGAAGCTTTTACTGGTAAGAAACCTAATGTTTCGCATTTAAAATTTTTGGCTCATCTATTTTTGTGCATGTGAACAAGGATGCCAGGAAGAAGCTAGAACCAACTGCTAAAGTCGGGATATTTGTGAGGTACACAGAAACACCCCATAATTATCGTGTGTATTTTCCGAACTATAAGTTGACTGTTATGCGATGTGATATAAAAATCGATGAGGGGAAAGCCATGCGGTTGTCACTTGAGAGGGAGCTAGACTTGCATGCAAAAGAGGAACTGTTGATTCCCAAGGATGAGTCTCAAGATGTGGATCAACCACATGAAGAGGTTCATGGAGTGAAGGAAACCACTCAAGCAGGGCCATCCATCAGAAATGGCAGAAAGTTCACCATGGAAGCTGATAGATTGAGACTAGATGTTGCACAGAATATAGGATCCCCTATTTCACAGCGCAGACAGAGATAGTCTCTTGATCGATTTGCTGGATACATGGATCTTATGAGAAAATGTATTGTGAATGAACCATATTCCTTTCAAGAAGCAGTGCAGGACCCCACTAGGGTTGATGCTATGGTAGAGGAGTATGACTCCATTGTCAAAAACAATGTATGGGAAATTGTCCCAAGACCAATTGATAAATCAGTGGTAGGTTCGAGATGGATCTACAAGGTAAAGCAAGTTGTTGATGGGAGTGTGGAGAAATAAAAGGCCAGGTTTGTGGCCTGGGGATTCTCACTGATCGAGGGGATAGATTATGGTGAGACCTTTGCACCTGTCACTAGGTACTCTTTCATTAGATCCATCCTTGCACTCTCAGAGCAGATGAGCTGGTGCATTCATCATAAGGATGTAAAAACTATGTTCCTCAATAGGATCATTGAGGAAGAAGTGTACATTGAGTAGCTACAAGGTTTTGAGAACTTTGACAGAGAGTCTCATGTGTGCAGACTCAAGAGAGCACTGTATGGGCTAAAGCAAGTACCCCATGCTTGGTAAACTTGGATAGACAACTATTTCATCGGGTTGGGATTCACCAAAAGTGAAGCAAATGAAAACCTATACCAAATTGTGGTGGAGGGTAAGATTTTAATGATTGTGCTTTATGTTGATGATTTAATATTGACCGGTGATGAGCAGCTGATACGCTCATGCAAGGAGGACCTTGCAAAGGAGTTCGAGATGAAGGATTTGGGCCTTCTTCAATATTTCCTTGGTTTGGAAATATGGCAACAAGATGGTGAACCTTTTGTGTCTCAAGGCAAGTATGCCAGGGAGATACTGGGTAAGTTTCATATGGAGGGATGGAAACCCATGGATGCTCCTCTTCCAGGAAACTGGAGGAAAGAGGATGCTACTTCTGGAGAGGTAGTGGATGCTACTATCTATCGACAGTTAGTGGGTTCGCTAATGTATTTAGTGAACATGAGACCGAACATTTGCTATGCAGTTAACCAACTAAGTCAAGCGATGGTTAATCCTACCAAACTCTTTTGGAAGGAAGGTAAGCATGTCCTGAGATATCTGAAGGGCACATCTAAGTATGGATTATGGTACAGACAAATGGATGAGGTGAAGTTGCATGGCTTCATGGATGCAGATTGGGCAGGCAACCCAACGGATAGAAAGAGCACATCAAGAGGGATATTTAGTACCATATCTACAGTTGTTTCTTGGTACAGCAGGAAACAGAGATCCGTGGCACTTAGTTCAGCAGAAGCGGAATACATGGCAGCAAGCCAAGTTGCATGTGAGGCTATTTGGATGAGAAAGATCTTGGTTTTTTTGTTTGGTTCTCATTTAGATTCGATAGTGATTTATTGTGATAATTATAGTTGCATTAAACTCTCGATTAATCCTATGTTTCATGACAGATCTAAGCATATAGATATTCGATATCATCATATCAGAGATTGTGTGCAGCGAAAGATCATGTTTCTTCAATACATTCCTACGGAAGATTAGGATGTAGACATTCAGACGAAGGCGCTCACCGGGAGAAAATTCAAATATCATAGAGACAGGATTGGGGTGAAGGATAATCCCTTTCTTGTTGAGAGGTAGTGTTGAAAAGTCAACAAGAAACATGTGTCTAATTTACTTTTCCCTTAATTAAATTAGACAATAAATATTAATCTTTAATATCATTCATAACTGAGTGATTTGGAATTGTAATAGAACTATAAGTGTAGTTAAGTGAGTTAATATCAGTTGTACTAGTTCTAACTAAACATGAACTAGTGAGAGTTCAGTTAATCAATGAACTCACATGCAACTGAATATTCACCATGGTTAACTACATGCATGTCATTTCCAATGGAGATCCACTTGAGATAACAGGTGAAAGGGACAGTTTGGCTATTAGTTCTGATTTGTTCACACATGAAGTGAATATGCTTATGAGCATGTGCAAACAAGGCAATTGTATTTTTTCATTCGTTTCATTGTGAGAATTTGGATTGCAGAGATTGTGCAGAGGAGATGGGTTGTCTGGACACAGAAATTGGCATAGGTATTTGTTGATTTGTGTATGATAGTGTGAGATGATTGTATTGTACTGAGAGCTCTTGGATTAGAGTTCTGTATGAGATTCTTTCATGATTCATGATATACATAATATATGATAGTGGGGTTTTTAGCTTTACTCTTTCCCGATAAAACTTCAGTGTTGTGTGTTATTGATATTTCACTTTGTGCATTGTGGTTGTGATCGTGGTTTAAATTGCTTCCGCAATAATAATAGTAGAAGCGATTATGTATTTAACAAGTGGTGGAAATTGTTAGATCAGGAGAATCGTAGGAATACATTAATTTGTATCGAAATTTCTACAATAAATGGGAAAATTCCAAGCTATGGAAAGAAGAGAAAGAATTCAACTTTGAAAGCAAAGTTACTCTATATAAATTATTTAGTTCATATTGCGGCTACATCCCTTTTTCCTTTGAGTCTGAACATAATGTTCAGCCCCCAAGATCTTCCCTTATTGATTGAGAACCTCATTGCTTCTCTATTATGAGCTTGCCTTTGGTGGAGGATTGAAGTGGTGGAGGCCCAGCTGGAAGAAAATTAGTTTCTCGATTCCAAACCATGTCGATATAGAAGTCTGTAACATTTTCACTTTTGTTGATCATATATTAATAGAACTACTCTTTTCCCATCTAATCGATATCTTGCAAATATTTGAATTATTATTCCATGGGAATATTTGTCATGTTTATTAATGGATTATGCTATTAAATGTGCTAACATTATTTATTATCATTTTTGGCACAGGTTTAGACCCAGGGTTCAACGCTAAAACAACACACCAACAAAACCCTAAGTATTGGCCCTTTCGACAACACCTGCGAAGTAAATGTATTCTCACCCGAAGAAGCTATGGGGGGGTTGTAGGACAAAGATGTCTACAACCAAGGGGAATATCAAGTGGATCTAATACCAGAACAATACAACATGCATATATCACTTATCAACTCAAATATACTCCACACAACTATCTATCAGATATAATACAACAATGCAATAGCAGTGTATCAAAAGGTAAATAAAATAGCATTAGTCACACATATGACACAAGATATACATGGTTCACCCTCTCTCTAGGGCTACGCCCATAGAACTATGCTTATAATATATTGAGATTAAGCATACAGTTATTGTCTATGCTCTCAGCTAGCAGATCTTCTCTCTTCTCCTTGCTATCTCTCCCCTCTCTGTGCACCAAGCTGCAAGGTTGATCTTCGCACCCAGCTAAAGATCTCACAATACAAAAGGATATCGTACCCAACACTTATTTCTCACTTAATATTACTTACTCAATCATATGAAAACAACAATCATAACACTAACAATAGTAACAACAATGACAATGATCAACAACCTAATCTAGGTCCTCTATACCTCTATTTATACATTACAATCACTCACGGACATCCTTAGGTCGAAACCTAGGTTTTAAAATCCTAGATATCAAAACACTAGGTGTATAAACTCTAGGTCAACTTGACTCGCATTTTCAGAGCTTCACCAGCCTGTCTTTCCTTCCTTCTCATGCGGTGCTCCAAGGCATCCAATTGTGTATTTTTCCTCTTCCCGAGTTGTCCACGATCCTTCTTTCTTTTTGATATGTCATCCCTGATCTCCTCGTCCATCATATTCCTTTATTTTACTTCGCTCCATCTTTTCTTCTCTTTTGCTCACTTCGACCCAGTAACAGTCACTGTGTCTTCCGTACAGTTCATGTTTTTCCTTTTCTTCCTTTCTCTTCACTTACTTTCATAACCAAGGGCCAACAGGCCCCCAAAAATCACCCGTGACTCATCCCAAGGCACTTCAAATCTGGCCTTTCTATTTTACTTCGACTGTAGACTGTGCAATGTAGCCTTTTCTTTCTTCTCTAAGCCTCCTCTCTTTCCCTTGTGCAAACTATCTTTTTTGTGTCTGGTACCTAGTTTCAACTGCACCTGGTACTTAGACCCTTTTCCTCATGATTTTACTGAGAGATGTCAGGCAGGTGGTTGTCATAATACAATTTCAACTGGCTCCCATTCACTAATCCTTCCTTCCATTCTCCCTTCAAAGTCTTCAACTGTGTAGCTCCTCCTTTTGTAACATAGGCGGCCTCATATGGTCCGAGCCAATGCATTCAAAAATTTCCAGGGTGTTTGATGAACTTACTGTCATATACCAAGACCAGATCACCTTGCTTAAATGCCTTCTTCTTAATGTTTTTGTCATGGTAGGCCTTCTCTCTTTCTTTTTGTACCTACTGATGAAATCTTGCAACAAATCTATCTTCCTCCAATTTGACCATCTGTGCAAGCCTCTCTCAAATAGTGCCAGTGTCATCCATATATGTAAAGGCAACAATTATTAATCTTGATACCAAGTATTCCATTGGGACAATAACTTTGAGACCATATACCAAATTAAAAGGGGTCTGCATTGTTAGCTTCTTGCAAGTGGTTCTATAGGTCCATAGTACTATTGGTAATCTTAAATCCCAGTCATCTCTATTCACACTACAAATCTTCATCGGCATTATCTCTAATATCTTGTTGAATTCTTCGAACTTCCCATTTGCTTGTGGATGATAAGGCATGCTCTTCTGATGGTGGACTGAAAATTCCTCAGTCAGGGCTTCAACTGTTTTATTTATGAAATGTGTGCCTTGATCACTCATAAGGATCTTTGGACTTCCAAACCTGGTTATGATGTCATCAAATATGAAGCGTGCAGCTGTAGTTGCACTACAGTCCTTAACTTCTCTTGCTTCGTCCCATCTGGTCAAATATTTTGTCGCAGTAATGATGTACCTTTCTTGGTGGGTTTATAGGTCCCACGAAGTCAATGTCCCATTTCTAAAATTCTTGTATGGTAAGATGAGTTGCTAAGGGAATTTCATCTCTTTTGGATGGTTTCCCAACTCTTTGGCATACATTGTAGAGTCTATAATAGTCTTTAGCATCTCTATGTAAGGTAGGCCACCAAAGGCCAGATGTAAGAACCTTTTGTGCAGTTTATTTCCCTGCATAGTTTCCTCCTGTAATACCTTCATGAGATTTTGTGAGGATCAATGGTCACTCTGCCTCCATAAAACACCTTCTCAATATCTCATCAGGTCCCATTTTGTATAGTTGTCCAGCTACAAGTGACAAGTCTGCAATGCGTACTAGTAGTTGTTTCTTATAGGAAATTGTATATTCACTTGGTGCCATTCATGTTGACAGGAACTAGAATATCTCTTCAAAGTGGTGATCAATATTTCTAATGGCCAATAACTATGCATCTGGTAGTGCATCCTCCAAACTGGTCAGTTCTTCACCATGTTCCAACCTTGACAAGTGGTCAGGACCTTTGTTCATTCTTCCTAGTTTAACTATGATCTCAAAGTCATATTCCTGAAATAGCAGAAGCCATCTGCATATTCTCCCCCTCAACATTGGCTTGTTGACTAGGTATTTTAGCACAGAGTGATTAGTAAACATTTTAAAGTGGCCTCCCAACAAGTAGTGGCGAAATTTCTGCAACGCATACACCATGGATAACCCTTCTCTTTCAGTGGTGGTGTAATTAATCTCAGTTGTGGATAGTTTCCTGCTAGAAAAAACTAATGGATGGTCAATATATACTTCCCTAGGTTGTGGTAACACTTCTCCTAAGGAAAGAGAATATGCATCAACATGCATGTGAAACTCCTTGCTCCAATCTCAAAAAACCAGAATAGGCACAATAACCATTTTCTGTTTCAGTGTGTTGAAGCTCTGCTAGCATTCTTCTGTCCAACTGAATTGACAATATTTCTTAAAAATATTCTCCATGGGTGTTGTAATCTAGGGGTATCCTTTAATGAAATTTATGTAATATCCAGTATGTCCCAGTGCAGTGTGTAGCTATTTGAATGAAGTAGGGGGTGGTAGATTAACTAAAATGGCAATTTTTGATGGGTATACCAGCAATCCCTGCTTGCATACAATATGACCTAATATCACTCCAAGTGGTGAGAAGAAGATGCACTTGTTCAGATTCAAGGAAATTTGACACTGCCTGCATTTTTCAAACATTAGCCTTATACATTCAATATGATTTTTCAATAAACTAAAAACAATCCAATCATACAAATATTCTTCTAGGAATTTATGCAGAAATTCCTTGAATGCTTTGACCACCACCCTAGAAAATATGGCTAGGGAATTCTTCAATCCAAATGGCATCACTGTATACTGGTAGGATCCCTATTCTATTGCAAATGTGGTCTTATGGAAATCTTCCTTGGCAATATGGATTTGATGGTATCTTGAAAATCCATCTATAAAAGAATATACCTCCTGGCCTCCCACATTATCTAAAACTTTGTCAATGAATGGTGTAGGGAAGGGGTCATGCAAACAAGAATCATTTAGCTTCCTAAGATCTATGCAGATCCTAATCTCTCTTGTCTTCTTGTCTTGTACCACCATAGGGCTAATCCATTCTAACTCTTCAACAAGTTCTATAATTCCTTCTTCAAACATTTTTTCGATCTCAATATTTGCTTTCTCCTTATATTTAGGGTTCAATATGTAGGGTTTGTGTTTGACTGGTCTTGCATCTAGTTTCAAAGGGATCCTCATCTCTCCCATAGGCCCTTTGATGCCTTTCATATGAGTAAACTTGGTTAGAAACAAGTTCTGATATTCATGCAGTAGCTCTGTGATTTTGTCAATAGTAGCAACATCCCAGTAATCTCCAACATTTACAAGCTTCGGTGTCTGCTCTGTTACAATGTTGACCTTATTAATCTTGATTGGCTATCCAATGAATGGTAGCTCAATTCCTGGTCCTTCCACATCTCTTTGGCCTTCTATTTTTGCAATGTTCACCTTCCTCAGATCATCGTCTTCATCAGCATTGATGTTCTAACAGCCTTGCAGTTTCTGGAAAGGTGTAGTCCATTCCTCCTCTTCTTGTTTTAAAGGGGGGCTAGAGGCCTCCTCAAATACGTTTTGTATTACAATCTGTAATGCTTGATCTACTGAAGGATATTGACTGTCAAATAAGAAGGTGGTTACAAAGTTTTGAGTCATACCTTCCCAATCTGTAGTGATGAGGCACAACTCCACTTGAAGGTACTGGTTGATAGGAGTCATGTCTAGTGTGTTAATGAACTTGTGCACCCACTGCTCTTGAGGAATGGTTCTCTAGGCTTCCTCGAAACTTTGAAGATGGTCCTTTGGGAAACTTTGACTTGTGTACCAAACTTCATAGCCTTCTACTTGTGCTGAGAACCGCGCGGTCATCAGGGTATGACATTGTACCCATTCTGTAATGTTTTTTGTGTGTGTCCCCCACCATCTCGCTGGTGTTGCTTTCAAGGCCTCATCTATTCCCAACAATCTCTTTTGTGTTGGTACACTTTCTTTATATTTTGACAAGAAGGTTTATAAAGGATTCATACCATCAAAGGTGGGCAAGTTACTTACTGTTGTGTCGATCCAACAATCATCTCTGGTTAATCTAGCACATCTCCTTGTATATACTTCATACATTTTGTTATGTTGGTTCTCCAGTGCTTCTTCTGAATCTGATGAACATGCATTTTCACTTCGCTAACTTAGGTTTCCATTGAACATAGGATTAATGTAATCCTATTGTCTGGTTGTTAATTTGTATATGTTTTCCAGTTCATAGGTGTGGTCTTCTTCTCTGATTGGTTTTGTGTATCATTGACCTTGATATGGATCTAAGTGTGCAATGACCCTAAGGCCATCTCTTTCAAGTGTCATACATCTTTTCTTTAAATCAACCACAATGGAATTATTGAAAGCCAAGTCAATTCCTAATAGTGCAGGGTAAGGGAAACTATCATCAACTATCTCAATTACCTCAAAATCTGCAAACGTTCTTACTCCGTCAATTTCCATAGGGACATGCTCCAATCTGCCAAAGGGGCTTACTGCCTGCTGATTATCCATCCTAAGCCTGATAGGGGAATAGATCGAATTTGGTTTTCCCATCAGTGCCCAGGTTTTCTTTGTCATGACATTGACCTTCGACCCTAAGTTAAGGATGACATAGTCTATATCATATTCTTCTATCTAAGAATTCAAGTGTAGTTCCTTATTTGTCCTTCTCTTCTTGGATAGTTGATGTACTACTTTATTCAGTAAAGGATATATCCTTCCTATCTCATAGTGTCTGATTAAATTTTGTATCTCTTGTATAACACTCTCATCCTGAATCAACTTAATACAAGTATATAAAAATTCCATGAGTTTGCTTACCTCTTTTCCTTCTTTTGGTGAAGTAGACTGATAGAATGCCAGAGGTGTTATCACTTAAATTTGGTCTGCAAATGGTTACAAGAATTTAACATCGCCAAACAGTTATGAGGTCACCCATGGACCAAAATTACCCCAAAATCATTTCCAAAGGGTCAAAAACTATGCAACCAATGATAAAATTAAAGTGCGCTATGACTACACAGGGTGCACGCGCACATGCACAAAACAGAAATGCAAAAAAAATGCGCATGCACCCGATGCACGACTGTGGTCGCAAAAATCCACACACATTTGAGAATGACACATTTATGAGAGTGGTCGGCCTCCCACCCACTTCTAGTTCAGCTTCCAAGTTGATTTGACACTCAAATCTGGACTGGATCTGACTGGGTGGCTGGTAAAAGACCTAGAAATGCCCTAATTAGCCTCTTTACACACTACAAGTTGGT
Organism: Picea glauca; assembly: GCA_000966675.3. Taxonomy (NCBI): domain Eukaryota; kingdom Viridiplantae; phylum Streptophyta; class Pinopsida; order Pinales; family Pinaceae; genus Picea; species Picea glauca. The sequence continues at coordinate 298,502 of JZKD02S1992872.1, read as the reverse complement.
TTCACAATACCTCAAAGAGGTGCTATAAAAAGGCCATGGATGCACTTCATTTTTCAAGGAATTTCATTAGAAAAGTTATTCTACCACTATTTTCTTGAGGAATCCTCTATTCCCATCAAGAGTATACTAGCATCATTGCATTGGGCAATCCATCTCACCCCTTCAGTGGATTAGCAAGGAATTATTTCACTATTTTCATTTTCAAAGTTGTAAGAAGAGCTTCTTTGTGGGGGTCCAAGAGCCCTCCCTTGGAGGAAGAAGGGACTCATGGTCCTCTTTCTTCTTGGTGTTTTCTTTCACTAATATCAACCTTACCATTGGTGACATGGGTCTTATTGTTTATTTTGTCCTTATGTCCCTATGCTCATTAGTTTAGTTTTTATTTTATTTCTTAGTTTACTTCTTATTTGTTCTTTTATATTTCTTTCTCTAACCCTTTTCCTTATAAATGTCCTGCTTAGCAAACCCAACTAAGCTTGCAATCACCTCTATTTTTCTCACTAAGGTGACGAAAGAGGCACAACAGATTGGTGACTCCACTGGGGAAAGGTATCAATTTCCTACCCCATTTGGGTTTTTCTAGCTCTTCTTTTGGTTTATTTAACTTGTAGGTGCATTAATCGGCCCAAGCCGGCCTGCTAAACATCTAATTCCAAGTTGAATTGAGAGAATTCCATCTGAAATTTTCTTTCATGGTTGTGTGTCATCTGTGTGTGGGTTTTTTGGCCCACAGACCCGCATCATGCACACATGCGCCTAAGTCATAGTATTGTTCTGTGCACTTGCGCCCAAGAGCTCGTTTCGGTCTGCGCACAAGCGCTCAGTGCACCTCTGTATACACTGAGACCAGCGCACCTATGCATAAAACTACACATTGTAAGTTTTTTTGATTTGGGGAAGGCCCCTAGCCTTCTTAAAAGTGATTTCATGCATGTTTTTAAGCTTCACCACACCTAGTTCCCTCTTCATATAAATGGCTTAGTCAAAACACATAGGCACTTAGGGGGTTTAAAATCATTTTTTCCTCTTTTTGCTTTCATTTTGGCACATGGATGGATTGCTTTGACTAAAGGTATAAATTTGAATCATTTGCAAACACATCTAACTTGCATTGGAACTAGAAGTTGGATAACAATCGCTTAGTATGCTCTTCTCTCGTGCCTCCAAGCAACCTTGAGAATCAGAAAAAGATTGTGGGACAATTTCATCTCCCTTAAAAAGATTAAAACCTTTAGGAGAGGAAAACAACCCCTCTTGGGACTCCTCTTAGTTTATTTTTCAAACACATCTTAAGATTGTAACAGGACCATACATGCCCACATGCTAAAAATATAGGATAGTGTTGAAATTTACTTTCTTAGATTAAATCACTAGGGAAGTTTAAAGGTTTTGTAATGGGCCCATACATGCCCACATGATCACAATCTAGGATAGTTTCAAATATTTTTTTAGATTAAATCACAATAGGGAGTTAAAGGAATAGTAACGGACCCACATGTCCACATGCTAGCTTCCTAGGGACTTTTGAATTACATAAGGTTGTACCCAAGACACTTATTTAATTAGGTAATCAACACTTGTAAGGACCAAGTGAAGTCCACATGCAGCAAGGTGACACCTAATTCATTAAAACATTGACACACTTTCTCTCATTCACACACAAAAGTCACTTATCACTCACATAGTTTCTTCTTGAAATGTGGAGGTCAAAGTAGGTTTCCTCCAAAGGGATTCTGAAACACCCCACCATTTTCTTGACGAAACTATCCACTCCTGTTTAATTTCAACAAGGTTGGGTCACACCCCCCAATCTCTCAAACAAACCACATCTAAACATTTTCTAAAAAATCACTAAGTTTTCCTCCACAGGAGGTGCCAAAAGAAATTTTTTAGTCTAGGTAGGATTTCGGGGATAGGCATCCAAATAAATCCCCATTATCTGGTTCTCACATTGTCAAAATAATAGAAGTTGTCAAATAGGGAACTGAAAATCCTCCAAGTCAAGTGTTACTAACACCATAAGGCAGGGAGATACCCATGAAGGTTTGAAGGCTGAGGTCCGGTTGTTTTGTGCATCCCCCCTTGAGGCACCCACCTCTTGGACAGGATCTATCCCATGACCCATTTCTTAGGCCAAAAATCTAAATGTCGCACATTGACCGAGGTACCTAGTGACCAAATTTTAGGACATATACCCAGGTGAAAATTGTGGGTTGCAATTGCACCTTGATCACATTTTGTGTGGCTATTGGGAAATATCACCAACTCTTTCGGGATATGCCCCCTTTACCCCTCATTATAGCTGATTATTTCATCGTTCACTAGTTTCTCTTCCAGTGACTTCAGACCCCACTGTTGAGTACCATTGGAAGGTCCAGTGCTATTTGAGAGGAAGGACGTTACGTCTTTTAGGACACAAGCATTTGTTTTCTTTGATTCCCCACACGAACAAAACCCACTTATCCACATATATGATTCTTTTTCAAAAACACTTTATGCATGATGCACTTCTGAGTACATTTTGATCTAGATATATATATTGTGTAAATTTCAAAATTCACAACAAAGGATCTTGTTATGTTCTCTCATTACATTTTTCACACATCCACTCATCTAGTCGAACATCATAGGGGACCCACAGAACCCCCGTCGTTCGAAACGCTTACTAAACCTCCCTCCTATTTTAGGGGGAGTTCCTAGTCTTGCCAACTCATCGGCCCCACCTTCACTCACTCCTGTGAGTTCCACTATTCTAGGATCATCTTTGCTTAGTTCCACATTACTTGGGTTGACTTCCCAAGTCCCTCCGTCCACTCACTCTCCTTTACACAGAAGCGGGGGGCCAACTTCCTCTCAAGGGGGAAGTACTAACCCTAGTCCTCCTCAAAGCTCAAGTTCACAACACACTCACACCATGGTTGGAGATAATCCTCCCCCCGCACTGTAGATGCCATATTTTTCCTCTCTTAACATACCAGATCTAATCAAACTCACCAATGATCCTATATTGCATGACCCCACATGGCCTGGAATGCCCACCAAACTACCTTCAGACATCCCCAAATTTGAAGGAAAGGTAGATGATGACCCTGCCAACCATGTCATGACTTTCCACCTATGGTGCTCTTCCAATAGCATTATGGATGATTCCATCAGACTATGATTATTTCAATGCACACTCACTGGCCCATTAGCCAAATGGTATGTAAACGAAAAATTGGGGTTCCATGCAACTTTTGAGTCCTTGGCCAAAACATTTTTGACCTTATTCCAATTACCAATCCACCATGACAATGGTCTTGAACTACTCTCTAATTTCAAACAAACCTCAGCCACACATATCGTTGATCACATTCATGAGTGGAGTAGACAACATAGTTTGTGCAAAGCCGAAACCACCAAACAACAGTCTCTTGACTGGTTTCTCAGATCACTTGTCTCTCTCCTAGGTAAAGATGTAGCTTCCACCTTCCCTCAGTTCGAAGAAGAAGCCATCAGTAAGGTTCAACAATATGACCTCATCTATTCACAATCAGGGTACTTATACACGACACTTCCTTATCTCCCCAAACCCATGCCATTCGGTCAAGACAAACCTGGGATGTCTCACTCAGCAGACAGATTGATTGGTAATACCACACACCACAGTCCTCAACCCCAACCACCACTAATGTATGGAACACCTTAATATCCGTCATCATATGGGGGAACCTATTATTACCCCCCACCCCCTTATCAACAACCATACCCTATTTCTATTCCTCCACCCATCAATGGGCCACCGCTGGAACCCCCGATACACCCACCTATCTAGACAAGTTCTGGTACCCCCTCTACCTCAGCTTATACTTTAAGTACTAGCGAAAGCACCACGCCTTCCTATGTACCTTATGGATCACAAATTCCACAGAATCCGTACTTTCCATTTCCTGGTCCACCACAACCTATGGTCCCCCCACACCCTCATGCTAGGGTGAATTTTTTTCAACCCTCTCCCATTCAACAATATCAAAATTTTGAACAACTGAACACGGAAAATCCAACCCATCTGTCAAATAATGCCAAAAGAAAGGAAGAAATAGGAACAATAACAACCCAAGCCAAGGCAGGAATCAACCGCAACAAAACCAACCTACTGGGGCAACCAGAACCAAGGGAATCAGAACCCCCAGAGAGGAAATAACAACAAGCATCAAGGGAGAAATAAAAATACTATCAAAACTAGCTCCCCTTGTGCCCTTTGCGGTGATTTTGGTCATTATACTCATCATTTCACCCAAATCATTGATTTTAAATGGCTGAAAGACTCAGGCAATCTACCACATCCTCCCGCACTGCCTACCCCTCAGTAGGCCCCACAACAATACATGCAACAACAACCCCCCCCAGCCATGCTGCAGAATCCCATTCCACACCAAGGTGTGATGAACACCCAAAAAGAGATACCACCTACCCCACCTCATTTGGGACAATACCTCAATCCAAAAAATCCAGTAGATCACACGATCCTCCTCACCAATGAGGAAGAAATCCTTCTGCAAACACATAATCGTCAATACCATGCACCTGCTGAGTCTCCTCCCATTCATCCAAAAACAATCCTCGCACCAACGGGACCCCCATTGGTGATCCCTCACCCTAACGTAGAACCACCTCTTCACATCCCTCGCATCCCATTGCATAGGAATGTCCACAACCCACAGGCTAGGGAAGCTCATAATTACAGTTTGGTTGATGACTTAGTACAATCTCCGGCTACCATGTCAGTCTTAGAAGTCCTTCAGACTTGTCCCACTCAGTGGAAATCACTACTTTCCACCTTGGGGGAAGTTGACCACACAGATACTCGACTCATCACATTTGATCTCAACAGTGGAGAACCTTGCCTTCCCACTCTGATCACTTTTCAAATCTCAGTAAAAATTCGAAACATTACAGTTCATTGGTGCATCGTCGATGAAGGGACATCCACATGTATTATGTCAGGGCATGAAAAATGCTCAAAAATGAAAGTTCTTGGAATCCAACGAAACCAACACCATCGCATCTGTCTCGTCTTCCTGATTCTGTTGGTATAATATTTTTTTTCAAACGGAGTCCGTATGGAGAAGATATCGCATTATGTCTGCCAAGCCAAACAGACAAAATTTTGGATGCTGACTGTACCTGTCCGTACAGTCTGTATAGGACACGTGTCAGTCCGTACGATGACACGTGGCAGGTCCATATAGGTGACGTGGTAGCACCAGGGGACGACACATGGCAGGTCCGTATGATGACACGTGGTAGGTCCGTACAGGATACATGGCAGCCTCAGGCAGTGACACGTGTCAGGCAGATTTGGCATTTTGGGTGTTCGGTTGGACCAATCTCGAGGTGACATGTGTCACCACTGGAAGGGTGACATGTGGCACAGGATGATGTTAGCAGCGTATGTGGTAGATGACATCAGCATCGTATGGAAAGTGACATGGCAGCGATGCGTGGCAATGACGTGGGCCAATTAGCGGTTGACAAGTGGCATGATCTGGTTGGTTGTCTTCGTCGAATCAATGGTTGACACGTGGCATGCTTTGGGTGAATGGTAAGGTGCCACATGGCCCAATAACAGGCTGCCACGTGGCATGCTTTGGGTGAATGGTAAGGTGCCACATGGCCCAATAATGGGCTGCCACGTGGCACCCCGGGTTTAGCCAATGAGGGCTGTGTCAAAATTTTTGGAGCCCGGTGGATTCGAACCCCGGACCTCCCATTCCACTGTGCCTTGGTGTAAAGCCTCCGACCATTGGACCACTACTACGAGACTTGTTATGGGTGCGATAAATAATGTTATTAAGTTGGTGTTGTTTTTTATTGCATGGGGGGTCGGGTCAGGGGCTTAGCCCTGACCCCGGTTCCATTGTATTGGTCTGACCCATTGTGCGTGCGCGGGAGTTTGTGAAACGGGGTGAATGTAATGTTTTGGCCCAAGTTATTTTATCCATGCCATATGACCGAGTGGGGGTTACTACAAGTGCGGGAGTATTTTGAACATGCGCGGGGTCCTATGATAGCACCCATATAACCGGGAGGCAGCAGCATAGAGGGCCAGTGCTTAGCCAAGGGCTAGCGCTTGGCCGTATTATGAGGCCATATGACCGTTCGGGAGGGGCGCGCGCTAGGCCAAAGGGGGCTAGCGCCCATTTATAACTACATTATAGTTTAAAAGTGGGCTTTTATAACCACTTTGGTTTTAATTATTGTTTAAAACACTTTTAATGTAATTAACTCTATTTTGGGAGTTATTGGGCTTTTTTAGAGCCTAATTTTTGGGAGGAAGTTGGGGATGGATAACCAACTTTCCCACTATTTAACCAAGGCCATTTTGAGTCCAAGGGGTAAGATTTTGGACAGATTTTGGACGGTTTTGGAGAGTAGATATGCTGAGGCAAAGCCAAGTCAGAGCCAATTTGAGGCAGGGAAGCTGTTGAGGAGGAGATGTTGTCGGACGATTTCCGAAAGCTCGGGACATCTGTTTCAGGTGCTGTAAGTTGTGCAAGATTCTAGAGATCTGGGCAAACATGAACAAATCAGTCTAGAAGCCATTCAGCATGGTAAATATGTACTATTAAGCTTTCAAACAGAAATAAAGAAGCCTCCCCCATAGAGAAAATGCCTGAAGACGTAGGCAAAGTTGTGTCGAACTCCGTTATCAACCTGTGCATTATGGTTTGTTGTTTTTCATTACATTTCAGATTTGCAAATATATTAATGGTTGTATAATTCATTCTCTTTTCTCTCTCTTTCATTAAGTTTCCCAATGGTTAATAAATGCATGCAAATAAAAACTCAACCATAAGTCATTTCGAAAAATCCTGACGGATCAAGTGGTATCAGAGCTAGTTGACATTTGGATTTGAGTTTTGCATGTTAACTAGGGAAGAGCACATCTCAAGGAAGAAAATGGCATCTACAGGAGGACTTTCTCAAGATGAGAAGAAGTTCAGAGATTTGGTGTTTTCCATGGCCGAGATGGTGAAGGTGTTGTATGAAGACTACTTGGAACGAAAGAACACGGTTCAAGTGAAATATTCCAAGAACAACAAAGGAAAATAAGCATTGAAGGAAGTGCCTTCCACATATGTTTCAGACAACATATCTGAGGTATGCAGTGAAGGTTTATCAGCAAATTTTCCTCATTCTCATCAAGTTGGTTTTGGTGAATTCGAAAAACACACCAAAGGTGTAGGTTTAAGAATATTAACCAAGATGGGTTATGAAAAAGGAAAGGGCCTTG
>JZKD02S1992872.1:269659-291176 GCA_000966675.3 Picea glauca | reverse complement strand
CCAAGATGGGTTATGAAAAAGGAAAGGGCCTTGGACGTCGAGGTCAAGGCATTGTAAATACCATTGAGGTTGAGGAAAGGCCTCGATACTTAGGATTGGGATATGAAAGAGGGGAACTTGGAGAGTCTTCCAATATGGGTTCCAAAACTTCGGAGGCAAGTAAAGATTCAAATGGCCAACTCAAGACATTGCAGAAACACTTCACAAAAGGAAATGGTGCACCACTTCAGGACTATGGTAGTGAATGCAAGTCGTCTCCAAAGAAAGGTGAAGATCAACATGGAAGGTATAATGGTCATGTTTTTATTAATTCTCCTTTTGATTATAACAAGAATAATCAAGTAAACCGGCACTTGTGGAAACTTTATCCATGTGCTTATTGTCATTCACCTAAGAATTGTGTTGCCAAGTGTTGGAAGAGACAAACTTTGTACAGGAAACCTATGTCTTCCAAGAAGGAAACACGACGTAAAGGCTCAAGTCCACAATGGAAGAAGGAGAAGGTTAAGCAGGTCTGGATGCCAAAAACTCGTTGTACATTTTGCAACAAGAGTGGACATCAAAAGGCTAGCTGTTGGAAGCTTAATCTGGAGCTTCATCCAAAGAAAGGAAAGAGGATTTTTCATGTACCCATGAAGGAGGAAGGATTACCAACGAAGCAAGAAGAACACCGTGAAGGAAAGAAAGAAATCACTTGGTTTTGCCAGAAGTGGATGTCTCAACTTCATTGTGTTTTTCTTCCCTTGATGTAATCATATTTCAGAGACAAAGAGCAAGCCGGGTGGCCTATCCTGAGCTTTTCCAGTGGTCAGTAACCTTTTGGGGACCAAAAGGTCTTATTGTTGGGAGGTGTGATCCGAAATCGGATTCAGAAGCCTATCAGGGCATGAAAAATGCTCAAAAATGAAAGTGTTCATAATGTAAATAAACCAACACCATTGCATCTGTCTCGTCTTCCTGATTCCGGTGGTATAATTTTTTTTGTCAAACGGAGTCCGTATGGAGAAGATATCGCATTCTGTCCACCAAGCCAAACAGGCAAAATTTTGGATGTTGACTGTACCTGTCTGTACAGTCTGTACAGAACATGTGTCAGTCTGTATGATGACACATGGCAGGTCCATACAGGTGATGTGGCAACACCAGGAGATGACACATGGTAGGTCCGTACGACGACATGTGGCAGGTCCGTACAGGACACGTGGCAGCCTCAGGCAGTGACATGTGTCAGGCAGATTTGGCATTTTGGGCGTACGGTTGGACCAATCCCGAGGTGACATGTGTCACCACTGGAAGGGTGACACATGGAACGGGATGATGTCAACAGTGTACGTGGCATATGACATCAGCATCGTACAACAAGTGACATGGCAGCGACGCGTGGCAGTGACATGGGCCAATTAGCGATTGACAAGTGGCATGATCTGGTTGGTTGTCTTCGTTGAATCAACGGTTGACACATGGCATGCTTTGGGTGAATGGTAAGGTGCCACATGGCCCAATCACAAGCTGCCATATGGCACCCCGGGTTTAGCCAATGAGGGCTGTGTCAAAAATTTTGGAGGCCGGGGGATTCGAACCCCGGACCTCCCATTGCACTGCACCTTCGTGTAAAGCCTCTGACCATTGGACCACTGCTACGGGACTTGTTATGGGTGTAGGAAATAATGTTATTAAGTTGGTGTTGTTGTGTATTACGCGGGGGGTCGAGCCGGGGGCTTAGCCCTGACCCCGGTTCCATTGTATTGGTCTGACCCATTGTGCGTGCGCGGGAGTTTGTGAAACGGGGCGAATGTAATGTTTTGGCCCGAGGTTTTTTATCCATCCCATATGACCAAGCGGGGGTTACTAAAAGCACGGGAGTATTTTGAACATGCACGGGGTCCTATGATATCGCCCATATAACCGGGAGCCAACAGCATAGAGAGCCAGCGCTTGGCCGTATTATGAGGCCATATGACCGTTCGGGAGGGGCGCGCGCTAGGAAAAAGGGGGCTAGCACCCGTTTATAACTACATTATAGGTTAAAAGTGGGTTTTTATAACCACTTTGGTTTTAATTATTGTTTAAAACACTTTTAATGTAATTAACTCTATTTTGGGAGTTATTGGGCTTTTTTAGAGCCTAATTTTTGGGAGGAAGTTGGGGATGGATAACCAACTTTCCCACTATTTAACCAAGGCTATTTTGAGGCCAAGGGGTAAGATTTTAGACAGATTTTGGATGGTTTTGGAGAGCACAGATGTTGAGGCAAATCCAAGTCAGAGCCAGTTTGAGGCAGGGAAGCTGTTGAGGAGGAGATGCTGGCAGACGATTTCTGAAAGCTCGGGACATCCGTTTCAGGTGCCGTAAGTTGTGCAAGACTCTAGAGATCTGGGAGAACATGACCAGATCAGTCTAGAAGCCATTCAGCATGGTAAATATGTACTATTAAGATTTCAAACAGAAATAAAGAAGCCTCCCCCACAGAGAAAAGGCCCAGAGACGTAGGCAAAGTTGTGCCAAACTCCGTTATCAACCTGTGCATTATGGTTTGTTGTTTTTCATTGCATTTCAGATTTGCAAATATATTAATGGCTATATAATTCATTCTCTTTTATCGCTCTTTCGTTAAGTTTCCCAATGGTTAATAAATGCATGCAAATAAAAACTCAACCATAAGTCATTTCGAAAAATCCTGACGGATCACCCGATGCCTCCATGGTTCTTGGATGACTTATCCGAGGATTCACCCCCAAATCCCCCCAATTCTCCCATTCATTTCCCTATGGAAATATTACACCCAACTACCACTGGTACTCCTCAGTACTTTGATATTTGGTTTATGTCAATTGAACCATCGTAATTGCATTGCATTGTTCCCCCTGCTGCTTCTTCACTCGAAGACAACCACACAACGATAGTCACTGATATCACTCTTTTAGACCCCTTGTATTCCTACCAATCACTGTGACAAGGACATACTCGAGGAACTAAACACCCCTGACTACCCATGGGATGCGCTCCACCACCGAGTGCTCTTATTTCCACAAGAAACCTCCACGCCTCCTAATCCACACCCCATATACGCAGTCGAAACCAAAGATTTTATCCCATCAGGGAATATCGACTGGTTCAACAACCCCATTCCTGCCCCTGATGCTTTTGAAGAAGGCAACATGGCCAACATTTCCCCAACCATCAAAATCAAAATTTCCATCAAGAAATGACCACCTATAAATCCCTTTTCCAAGAAATCACCATCAAAATCAAGGAAATCACCATTGGTGCCGCTTGCACTCCTCAAGAAATCACCACCTATAAAGCCCTTTTCCAAGAATATAGAGAGATTTTTGCCTGGTCATACACATAAATGCTTGGCCTTGATCCCTCTATAATCAAACATCGCATCGACACCTGGCCTGACATTACCCCAGTTCATCAAAAAAAGCAACTGCTACACCCATCCAAAGTAGCGACCATCAAAGATGATATTGACAAATTACGCACAGTCAGGTTCATCTACCCCATCGCCTATACATCATGGGTTTCCAACCCTGTACCCATTAACAAAAAATAGGGCACTATCCACATCTGCACGGACTTTCACGATCTTAATCATGCATGTCCCAAAGACAACTTTCCAACACCTTTAATCGATCAAATCATCGACGTCTGCACAGGCCACAAGGCTCTATCCTTCATGGACGGTTTCTTTGGTTATAACCAAATCCAAATTCACCCAGCTGATCAATACAAAACTGCATTCACTACCCCTTGGGGTACCTTTGCATATCATGTCATGCCTTTTGGCTTAAACAATGTTGGGGAAACTTTCCAATGGACTATGACATACATTTTTCATGATCTGGCTCATATCATTCTTTCATAATTGGATAACCTCACAGCTCGATCCAAGAAACGCGCCCAACATCTTGATGATTTACAGATCATATTTCAATGATGTCATCAGTACAACATCCACTTGAGCCCCCTCAAGTGCATGTTCTACGTCACTACGGGGTGCCTCCTCGGATTCATCATTTCCCAAAGTGATATTACCATGGACCCCCTCAAAGTCCAAGCCATCACAGAAATTCCACCTCCCCGGAATTTACATCAACTCCAGAGCCTACAAGGAAAAGATAACTTTCTACAGCGATTTGTCCCAGACTACGCCACTCACGCACTGGGATGATCATGCCCAAAAATAATTTGACGATCTTAAAATGGCGCTATATAATGCCCCTTTAATTAGTTCACCCGACTATAATCGCGACTACATCCTCTACATATCAGCATCAACTGTCTCAGTAGCAGGAGTTCTCTTACAAATTAGTGATGATGATCATGAGCATGTCATTTACTATGGTATTAAAAACCTCTCTGGGCCAGCCTTGAAGTACAAACATGAAGAGATAATAGCCCTTGCAGTCATCCTCGCAGTCCAGAAACTACGTCATTACATTCTACTTCACATGACTAAGGTCATAGAAGATTCCAACCCTATGCAATACTTGCTCAGTCGTCGGTAAATTAATGGCAAATTTTCCCGATGGATCATTATCCTTTAGGAGTACGATCTTGAATTCTCAACACCCAAGAGTAAGAAATCTCTCGTCCTCTCCGAACTTGTCATGGCCTTCCCTTCTGATACTACCAGTACCCCCGTCAATACCGACTTCCCTGACAAACATCTCTTTTACATCACTTCGGATGATCCTTGGTATGACGACCTCCTTATCTACCTATGAACCCAAAATTTAGGTAACCACCTTTCACAAGATGATCGTCATCATATTCGCCACCAAGCCCCCCGCTACCTCCTCATCGGAGACATATTATTCTGGCGAGGGGTCGACACCATACTTCATCGATGCTTGACTATTGACGAAGCTGATAGAGTCTTGAACGAATACCATGGTGGCTCATGTGGGGGCCATCTTTTGGGAATTTCCACTACTCAGAAAATCATCCAAGTAGGTAATTTTTGGCCTACATTGTTTCACGATTTCATTCATGCCGTGAAGCGATGCGAGAAATGTTAGCTTTATGCCAACAAAGCATGAGCACCACCTTCTCTTCTTCACTGAGTCATTACTACCAGCCCCTTTTGTAAATGGGGCATTGACTTTATGACTTGTAATCCCCCCTCTAAAAATGGCCACAAATACATTGTTGTCGCAGTTGATTACTTCACAAAATGGGCACAAGCTATGCCCACCTTCAACAATACCACTGACACTGCAATGCGCTTTTTCTTTAACCACGTCATATCCCGCTTTGGAGTACCACTCCAACTAGTTTCCAATCATGGGAAACACTTTGAGAATGAGATTTTTGTTGAACTCTCATCTCTGTTAGGATTCTCCCATGAGTTTTCCTCACCATATTACCCTCAGTCTAACAGATAGGTCGAAGCAGTTAACAAGGTCCTCAAGACCATGTTACAACACACGGTTAATAAACATAAGACCAATTGGCATCATATGTTATTTTCCGTGCTATGGGCTTCCTATACGGCTATGAAAACAACCATTGGTTTCACACCATTTCATCTAGTCCATGGGGTTGAGGCCACTCTTCCCATCGAGTGTGAAATTCCCACCTTAGACACCACAATTGAGATATTACCCGACACTGCTCCAATGGAGTAGCGCCTGCTGAACTTAGAGTCCCTGGATGAAGATCGTTGATCTTCATTACAGAACAATGAGGCAGCTAAAAAATGGTCAAAGGCCACCTTTGATCTCAATGTCAACCTTCACTCATTTCACGAAGGCGACCTCATCCTTGCTTACGATATTGTTCATGATACCTTCGGCCATGGAAAATTTGGGTCACTATGGCATGGCCCCTACATTATCCAATATTTCCTCACCAAAGGCACATACATCCTAGCCTCTTCTGAAGGCCTCTCTCTCAAAGAACCCGTCAACGGGTTATACTTAAAGAAATTTTATGCCTAAGCGTATCCATTCTACTTTAGGTTATTTATTTTATAGTGTTTTTAATCGTTTTTCCATCCCTCACGTCTAAACTATCATTTGTGTTATTTACAGATGCTTCCTCCACCGGCCTACCACATTGGTTACGCTGATGGAACTAGCCATTGGACACAAAATCTTGCTTCGGCAGCTTGCGCCCTCTATACCCCCTCACATGAAATGCTCCATTCGAGAGGCATATGTTTAGGTTCGGCGACCAACAACCAAGCCAAATACACTATCGTCATTGGCCTCCTTGTCAAATCCCAACATCATCATATTCATCACCTTAGTGTCTTTCTCGACTCTCAACTAGTCCTTCTCCAACTCAATAATGTGTACCACATCTGTGATCCTTGCCTCTTTCGCAAATATCTGCAGGTTAGACTTTTATATCGACATTTTGATTTCATTACATTTACACACATTCCAAGACAATTGAATCAAATTACAGATACCTTATCTAACACTGTGTTAGACTGGCATATATCACATCAAGATACCTCTACACATACATAAAAATATCAAAACCCTGTCACAACATATATATATTAGACATCATCAAACATTAAAAAACACATGTAAACATCACATAGACCCCAAAATGTATACTCATATATATATAAGTCAGTCACCATCGCCATCAAAATGTTTACATACAAAACATCATATACAGAATTTGTAGGCCAGTAAAGCACCTCGGTACAAAATGGGCTCACTAGCCTATCTACAAAAATACATAGAGCACCAATCAAGGTGCCTCTAGAGAACCACCTCCTTCCCCTCCCTCAGGCGGTGGTCCCCCACCCACTACTGGTCCCTCTGGACTAGGAGGTAACTGTCTAGTCATAGAAGCACCTGCTACTGCTGCTCGTTGTACTACAGCTCGCCATGGCGGCGGAACCCCCACACACTACTCTAGGATGACCTCATCCTAGATACGCGACCACATGCCCTCAGGCACACCGTGTAGCACTACCTCCAGGTGGCGATGAATATCCTCAAAATATGCTACGGCATCCACCGAAGGAGCATGAGATGGCCTAGCACCTGGGTCATCAAACCGACGTCTCCTCACTACTCTCTCGGCCTCAAATGGTCCTGCCTTAGCATCCTCACGCTGACATCTCTCTCCTACCCGCAACCCTCCTCATGGCGATCTCCCCGGCTCCTGGCAAGCCAGCACTCTCAACAGCTCAACCTCACGCCCATGAGGTCCCACATTTTCACATACACACAACCAAATGATAGTATCAACATCTATACAAAGTAGACATGTCATACTATCTAAAAAAATCAATATATCAAACTCATAAATGTACCTCGATGATCAAACACCTCCCCTGGAGGCAACACCATGTTTGGATCACCCTAGAAGTCAACACCAACATATGGATACTGCAAAATCACCTGTAGCATCTGTCACCACACCTACGCTGCCTCAGTTGTGAAGAAGTGGTTGCCCTCACCACCACCATGATGATCCAAAATAGTCAACCACTGACTCATTCGCGACTCTTGCACCCCAGGAGTGCTCAATAAAATCCTAGGGCGCAACATAAGCACCCTCTCCAAAAACCAAGCCACCAGGATGGAACCAAAGGTAAAGTCCCTTGTGTCGGTGGACCGGCATCGATCCAACTACCCTACCATCCTGGTATGTAGCGTAATCCCCCAAAAAAAGTGCTCATCAGCCAGTACCCTCTCTATAACACTCAGTTGACCACCACTGATCCGTTAAGTCACGAGGGACCATACACCCTTACAATCATCGTTGTTATACAACGATGCGCTAGAGAATCCATCGCCCCGTTGCTCACAACAGGGCCCAACATAAAGCTCAACCTGGAACAGTACCTCCGGCCCAATGTCCCTAATGCCACATCCACAGGTAACACTGGCTTCGTCGGTAGGGGCCTTCCCCGAAATGGGAGCCTCGACAAAAACTTTATATCCTCCACTGAAGGGAAGGAAATCTACTCCCCCCTCACCATAAAATAATGTAGGTCTAGACTCCACATCCAGATAAGAAATTGCAAGAGATACTCCTACACCCATATCAACAGGCACTCAAAGAACTTCAGCAACCCATAGGCTGGCAAAGTTGCACGAACCCCCGACTCCTCAATTGCCATGGCATCCCTCAGCTGGGACCAATCCCACTCTCGCCAACCGACTGACATCGTGCAAAATGATCTCCTGCAACCACATAAAACAGTCCTAGGTCATCCATATTGACCATAAAAACCATTAAAAATATAAGTTTTAAGTTTTACACCCGTCAACCTTGCCCCCAAGGTGCGACTATTTAACCCACAAGCACGCACATATGTGCGCTTGTCCATTTCACAGGCGTGCACACTTTCACACATGTCCATCCCATAGGCGTGCATGTGTGTGCTCCTGCCCACCCTACAGGTGTGCCTCCATGTGCCCCTCTCATGGACACATGTGCGCATCAAAGTGCGCTTGTCCACTACCCAGCTGTGCACCCATGTGCGATTGTGTAGAAAACAGGTGCACATATCATGCACACCTTTATCCCCTCTACGGGTGCCCCCATGCGTGGTTTTTCGAGTAATAGGCATGCACTCATGCGCGCCTATTTCCGGATCACCCACGTACTTGGGGGCCCACACCCCTAAAAACCCCTGTACAACCCTCTGTACAACCCCTGCCCAGAAATGGAAAACCTAATTCTATGCAGGACAATCAGACTAGTAACCTGAAGCTCGCTAATCCTATATCGGCTGCCTTGCTCTCCCAAAATCTCCAAATCTCCTCTGAATACCTCTTGTCCAGTCACTCTGGAAGCAAGTACAAATGAGGTGGCAATGTGGGCCCTACAACTATATGTAGGCCTTTCTGCCAAAATTCCAATCACCATTCTAGGAGCTCCAGGTGTGCATTCTTCAATCCATATTTAGCCACAGGATTAGCGTCCCGTAATCTACATCAAGACAGTCCCCATTCCACTTTTAATCCTTATCCCCTGGGGCGCCATTTTGTTTTTCATACCCCGTCCAGGTACGCATGCTCATGTTCAAAATTATCAAATAAAGGCTCATATATTCGATTCTCTTCAGATATTGTTCACGTTGGGTATTTGGTTTTCATGTGTGCAGGTACTTGGTCATCATACATCAAACACAACCCCTTCAGGTATATAATCAACATTGGCATGTAATCATTCCCTCTGAATCTCAATTTCATTTCCAGTCACACCCTCTGACATTTGCCTCTAGGATCCCCATCTTCGGCTCTACAGTACCGACACCTCCATTTGCATCTTTGATATTGTCACCCGGTAGAACTCTTACCCACATGATTTGTCCCATTCATAGCACCCTTTTTCACCCTTTAGGGATTGGAGTCCCAATAGTCTTACATCATGTCATGAATCAGCCACATACTCCTCCTCCTCATTTTGCTAGCTTTCCCAATGGACAGAAACCCACCCATGAGGCCTCAACCTTCCACCAATTCTCCAAACTAATGGCGCCCTCACCAGCCCAACCATATTCCACTGGGGAACCCATTTCTGTATTTGTAAACTCATCCCAAATTATTCTTTATTTATTATACAAAATCATTTATTTCCAACATTTCCATACCTTTTTGTCGTCACCTTTGGCGACCTTCTTCCCTTTTTTTGGAAAACGCAACCCCTGTCACCCTTGGTTGGGGCACTCCTTATCATCTACCCTTGTTGAAATCATCCATATAATCCGAGTATCCCACAGGCCACTTACCTCTGCCCTCTGAGTTTGTTCACTTTGTCCCACCTCTAGCACAACTTATCCCATGTCTTGTTGTCCCCTTGACACTCGACCTATTTGAACGGTTGCGACCACTTATACTTTGCATATACCCCCAACCAAGGGCAGTCTTGAGTCTTCATACCTCTTGACTTCGAACATGTACCTCCTCTAGTTCCTAACCTCACCTAGTAGATTTCAAGAAGCTCTTTGCTTCTTGGAGTTGTGTCCTCCTTTTGTCGACATCAGTGCAGTTTTCCAAACGGGTGACAGTATCTTGATTCTCATTTCCTTTCCAATGAGAGATCTCAGACAACATAGGGAGAAATACAATTTCTCCCTGCTATCATTGACCCCCATAACATTCAAATTCAACACTTTCTCATGTTACAGTGGGTCTTACTTTGTGACTATTGCAATTATTTCTTATATTTTCCGAAGACCTCTGAACTTGGCTAGGCTATCAATGCCTACAACATCAATGATATTTCTTACAGATATCACTGCCTACTGGTCAGAGTATGTTCCTCCATAGAATTATCTTTTTCCTTTATCACGACAGCCCCCGAGGGCACTGCATTTGTCTACATCAACACATCATTCCTTTTTGAGTTACATGACACGAGCATGGGGCATGCCCACCTCGTTTGTACATAGTTCATTTTTTCCACACCTTATGGAAGGTTGGGTTCTATAGGTTCCCTTCTCCCTCCAATGGGTAACTCTTGATAATATCACTATCTCTCTCTCTTACAATGACACTCTTAGTAGAAGAAACACTGATGGATTTCAGCTATACGTATGCTCCTAACCTCATCCATCAGGGGGCATCTGTTATCATTGAAATTTCATCCGCAAATGGTTACAAGAATTCAGCATCACCAAATAGTTATGAGGTCACCCATGGACCAAAATTACCCCAAAATAATTTCCAAAAGGTCAAAAACTATGCAACCAATGATAAAATTAAAGTGTGCTATGACTACACAGGGTGCATGCGCACATGCGCAAAACATAAACGTAGGAAAAATGCACATGTTCCTCATGCGCGACTGTGGTCACAAAAATCCACGCACATGTGAGAACAACACATTTATGAGGGTGGTCAGCCTCCCACCCACTTTCGGTTTAGCTTCCAAGTTGATTTGACACTCAAATCTGGACTGGATCCGATTGGGTGGCTGGTCAAAGACCTAGAAATGCCCTAATTATCCTCTTTACACACTACAAGATGGTTGCACAATACCTCAAAGAGGTGCTATAAAAAGGCCATGGATGCACTTCATTTTTTAAGGAATTTCATTAGCAAAGTTATGTTGCCACTATTCTCTTGAGGAATCCTCTATTCCCATCAAGAGTATACTAACATCATTGCATTGGGCAATCCATATTCCTTCTTCTTTCTTCTTGGTGTTTTCTTTCACTAATATCAACCTTACCATTGGTGACATGGGTCTTATTGTTTCTTTTTTCCTTATGTCCCTATGCTCATTAGTTTAGTTGTTATTTATTTCTTAGTTTACTTCTTAGTTTTTCTTTTATATTTCTTTCTCTAACCCTTTTCCTTACAGTTGTCCTGCTTAGCAAACCCAACTAAGCTTGCAAGCACCTCTATTTTTCTCACTAAGGTGACGAAAGAGGTGCAACAAGAGGCATTCCATATTATCTTACTTCTGGCTGTGTCTTTGATGAAGAAACTTGGTCTCCTTTGAACTCTTTTCTTTCCTCCTCAAATATTTGTCTTTCTTTCTTTGCATCAAAGGTTTGGGTATTCTCTGTAGCTTTCCTGACTCCTGAGCCTTTTGTAGTATTTCCTTGGGTTAGTTTGTCTTGTCCAGTAACAACGTCTCCTCTAGTGATAAAAACAACTCTAGGGTCTTCTCCATGAGGTTCATAATATATCAGTTGCACTTGTGGGTTTTGCTGAGGTCCTCGTTTTTCCTCAAGATTAGCTAGTAGCACAGGACACTCCTCTATAACGTGTTCGAAGGAACTGCAGTAGCTACAAGAAGTTCAAGGGTTCTAAAAGTCTCTTTATAAGTGTCTTGGTTGTGCACAATTGTAATAAATGATCTGTCCTTGTCCTTGACCCATACCTCCTCCACTTCCTCTTCCTCTGAATCCACCTCGAGGATTGAAGTTTCCTCTCCTAGGGGACTTATACTACGTAGTGTTTCCTTCCTAGTATACTTCACCTTGAATTTTGTATATGTCTCTTGGCCTTTCATGCATGAGGTCATAAGACCTACAATCCCTATCATCATGCCCCAAAGACTTACAAAATGTGAAATACAAATTTGTAGGTGTCTGGACATATTTTTGCATGTAATAAAACTCACGAGGGCAATGTATATTTCTTCATACCTCACACTAGGGTAGGGTGACTTGTTTCAAAGGGATCGTAGCTACAGAGGCCAAGTACTCATGAAATAGGGGATATTATTCCTTTTCATGGCCTTCTGATCTTCATATGACACATCAAATGTCTTCTCTTTTATCTTTTCCCTTATCTTTCTTCATATCTTCGACCTGCAGAGACAAACTAGTTAGCTGACTCAAGATTTGACTCATACCTAAGATGGATTCTCCCATAGGGGTTGACTCTAACTTCATGGCGATCTCCAATGCCTCAGACTGTGAATAAATCTTCTTTTTCATCAGAGGAACTCTGATGTGTGGTAAGAGGGAAACCATAAACCATTCTTTGTTCTGCTCATTTGGGATCTGAAAAGTCAATCGGCCTGTCAAGGTATTGAATCTCTAATCGAATTCCCAAATAGGTTCAGCTACCATCTGCTTGATCTCTCTTGGCTCTATAATACATTGTGACTCCAACTTAGGTTTCTTGAACTCTGTAATCAACACATTCTTGACTCATTCAGCGGCTTAGGCTATGCAAGTTCTTGGACAAGCTTCATGTACCAGCTCAGTGCATGATCCCTTAAGGTAGTACTAAATTGAGTTATTTTAACAGCTTCGTCGGTGACATTCTTAATATTCCATATGGATTCACATAAGAGCCATTGTTGATCAGGGTCTTCAAACCAATCTCCCCTAAAAATAGGGAGCCTCATCTCGTCTTCCATAGATCTTCCTACGGTTCCTGACTGAGTATGTAGTGGACTACTAGAGACGGTGATATAAATTCTCTGGTTGCTTGGATTATTGTGATTGTCTAATGATACTGAATCAACAAGAGGGATAATAGTACATACTTCACCAGTCTGTGAAGTTCATGAAGTTTCTGGCTCTTCCCAGTGAAGCTCTTCATCTTTCCCTTCCTCTGCCCTAGCAGGTTCTAAATGCTCTTTGTCCATTAGATCTGCCTCTTGTCCACTGTAGAAATGCTCATCCCCATAGTTCTGCTTAAATAGTTTCACAAGATGAACTTCTCTGAATGCTCTCCCACTGCATGTATGTCCAGCCTTTGTTTCGGTGTCGCTGTCTGAATTTTTTAACATTATCTTTTTCAAATCCAACCAATCTATTGTATCTTCAATATGTTCTTCTCATGCAATAGCATCTCGATCCTCGACTTTAGAAAATGTAAAAATTTTCCTCTAGGTCTCTTGAATAAATATCTCTCGACTTAGCTATATGACTCTACTCAGTCAACAAAAAACTCGGTGATGTACCCTCCAATGGTGTTATCAAACCAGTGATCCACTGCTCTTGACACAACATTATAAACTCTCTTAACCTTCTTGATCAGCGCTGATGTCCAAACCACAGGAGGTCTAGATCTAATCTCAAACTAGGTATCTGCTAACCTAGCTAACCACTCATATAGCTCCTGATGGATTCCTCCAAAGAAAATATCATGTATATCAGTAAATATATATCTCTCCAACCAATCCTCTGTACTAAGATTAGGGTTCTTGTTATGGGCTTCAATGAATTCATTTTATTGATTTTCTATCCACTTTTGAATTTTTGTCTTTGATGGGAACCACCTTGAAATTCCCTCAAGAAGATTCATGTCCTAGCAACGCAACCATTTTTTGGCATAGGGGCAGACCCAGGGTTCAATGCTACAATAACACACCAACAAAACCTTAACTATTGGCCCTTTCGGCAACACATGCAAAGAATATGCAGTCTCACCCGAAGCATCTATGGGGGGGTTGTAGGATAGAGATGTCTACAACCAAGGAGAATATCAAGTGGATCTAATACCAGAACAATACATCATGCATATATCACTTACCATCTCATATCTACTCCACACAACTATCTATCAGATCTAATACAACAATGCAATAGAAGCATATCAAAAGGAAAAGAACATAGCATCAATCACATATACGATACAAGATATACGTGGTTCACCCTCTCTCTAGGGATATGTCCACAGAACTATGCTTATAATATATTAAGATGAAGCATACAGTTCTTGTCTACGCTCTCAGCTAGCAGATCTTCTCTCTTCTCCTTGCTATCTCTCCCCTCCATGTGCACCCAACTGCAGGGTTGATCTTTGCACCCAGCTGAAGATCTCACAATACATAAGTCTCTCGTACCCAACACTTCTCTCTCACTCAATATTACTTACTCAATCATACGACAATAACAATCATAACACTAACAACAGTAACAACAATGACAATGATCAACAACCCAACCCAAGTCCTCTAGACCTCTATTTATACATTACAATCACTCATCGACATCCTTCGGCTAAAACCTAGGTGTCAAAACCCTATATACCAAAACCCTAGGTGTCTAAACCCTAGGTCAACTTGACCCACGTTTTCAGGGCTTTTCCAGCCTACCTTTCCTTACTTGTTGATATGTCATCCCCAATCTCCTCATTCGTCGACTTTCTTCCTTTTACTTTGCTCCATCATTTCTTCTCTTTTGCTCACTTCGACCCAGTGACAATCACTATATCTTCCGCACAGTTCATGTTTTTCCTTTTCTTCCTTGCTCTTCGCTTACTTTCATAACCAATGGCCAACAATCACCATATGATTTCTTTTATTGGTTGTAGAAAACTAGTTTCAAGTATATTTCTTTAGGTTAAGTTCTCAATAGTGGACTTCATCAAATGTCTGGACAAGGTAGGCCTTTTATCTTGTCTTGCTAGAATATTTGTTTACATAACATACTGGAGAAGAGAGTTGATTTTTGTAGTCATTTTCATCTATTTTGGTTTATCCTAGCCATAGAGAGATTTTCCTCGTAACATAATTGACGACCATACTGGGGATTGAATCTTCTTTATTAGGGTTTGTATTACTTTTCTCCTTAGATTTATCTCATTCCTATTGTGTTTCTTGTCGTATCATTTCTTGATAGCCTCTGTTCACTTTGGGCCTGAGTTTTTCAGCCTTCTCCCTTGCCTGGCATTTTTTTTGAAACATATACATGCTTTTTGGATTAATAGTCACGTACATACCCAGGTTGTCCCTTTGTAATATGCATATATATGCTCTGTTCTCTTGAACAATCACGTACATCAACTTTACTTGCTTATTTGTTGGGTCTGGTTGTTGTTGGGTGGGATTTGTTGTTTGCTGAGTCTTATTGGGTCTCTGTAGTGCCTGTTAGGTGCTTGTGGGATGACAGGAAACTTGTCTTTGGTTAAATTTTTGGGCAAAGTCTTTCTCATCATATTTTCATTTTGATTGTCCTTGTACATTGGGATGGGTTTTTTGCTTCTTGGTATCATTCTTGAGTTATCTCTTTCTATACACAGTAGAGTTTATATATCAAGTTGATTTTTAGTCCATGCATTTTCATTTTTATTATATTGAAAATAAAAAACTATTAGGCATTTTGCATTACTTGGAATTCTGGTCTTTTGAGTCCTTGTCATTAGCTTAGTGCATTTAAGGAAAGATTGCATTTTTACTTCAGAATTGCAGAATTGAAATTGAAAATTGCATTTGTTTTTGGAAGCATATCATTCATTGAAAGTTAAAGTTAGGAATTTGCATTATTTTCATATTTACGTTTCTTGCAAAGTAATAGCATCATGAGTTTCACTACCATACCTTTTTGAGTGACCAAGGCCACTAAAATTAATGCTATACATTAAAATTGATTAATCAAGATTTTGTTTTCTAGGGTACACAAACTAGCTTAGGATTTAGTGCCTTGGAATAGGATTTTGTGAGTAAACTTCTCCTAGGCAATTCAATCGACATATGTGTCTAAGAAAGGGAGTGGATAAATCCATTGTATAATTGGTAAGATCAGGAGGCTCTACTCACACCGGAGTTAATCACGAGGTCGTGCGAGGTTGGTTGAAGCGATATCCCCTGGATACCTTCTTAGCATAAGATATATTTCTGGGGATCTATTCATATATAGGGATCTTTCTAGTGCCTTTACCTCTGTGAGAGGCATTACTTTCAAGATTTCAGGCTTTTCTACCATACCCATACGGTGGACCTGACTTACGACTTCTCGCCTATGCATCGGTTATACATTAGTTTATTAGTTTCTTGACATAAGTGCCACATAAGTTACTTGCAGGGTTTATTCTGTAGGTACCTTGGGTAAGATAAGGGTCGAACAACACACATCCTTTATGGAGGATTACCTCTTCGGGGGGATATGACTGATTAATTGTTAACCTCACAAGGGCCCTTATAACTTATTATGTTACCTCTGATATTTAGTAGGGAGTCTCAGGCCCCTCTTGGGCGAGACATACCTTTTTTAGGGAGGGAGGCCACTTTCAACCACTTTACCCCGTTTGTGTTCATATTGGCCATTTTACTTTTGGTGTTATCTTTGATTACTAGTTTTCCTTAGGATTTTTCTTTTGTTTTTAGAGTCTTAAGTCATCGTGGAGTCAGACCAGCATCCCCACTGGTCCCGTTGCTTGTTACAATTACAATTGAATTTCAAGTCTTTGCCTTCTAAAATGTGTAGAGTTATTAGGCATGGTACACACACCTCCATCATTCAGACTTGTGATTCTACAAGAATGAGTATTGAACCTAGTCTTCAGAACATTGGGATCCCTTTGAATCCCACACCCACTATAGTTAATGGCACCCCTTCGAATCCTGCAATCACTATGGTTGTAGTGTTAGAGGAACCTACTATTACTATGGATCGGTCTATAGTGAAAGCTCAATCTCTTTCTGCAAACCCTTTTGGGTCTCTTGGTCACTTACCGGGATATAATGTTCAGTACATCCCTATGGCCTCTAGTCCTTTTTCCTATGGTATGTCTAACTTTACTTCGCAGTTTTCAAATGCCATCCTAGCTTCCATCCCTAATGATAGCATTGGGCTTGGGGTCACTACACCTCTTTACACTCCATTTTCACTTGGTGGTTCTCAAATCCTTCAAACAACTCCTAATATGGGAGGTATTCTTGCTTTTAACCCTGAGTCTAATCCTCTTGCTTCTAGGTGGAGCAACCAACCTGGCGGACAAGCTTATGCTCAAGTTTCATCCTATACCCCTACCTCCTTAGTTCTAATTCTGATCAATCTGTTTGGAATGAAGAATCCACCTCTATCCTCTGGATTCACACCTAGAAGAGGTCAGTTTCAAGCTTTGGGAAACCCCCAACCCAGATCCAATCTGGCTGGGGGAAATTTTTATAACCCCCATCAAAACATTCCTACTAGAATGATGTGAAACCAAACTTTTATGAATCATCCTATAGGAGGGCCCTACAATCCCAAATAGAGCCATGGTGCTTACCAGAACCCTGGATGGGATGCAATTCCTCAAACAAAATCTTTCCTGGGAGCTTGGGGCCAAATGTCGTAACCTCGTCTCCCTTTTTTGGTCACACTTAATCTGCCAGAGTTGTCTAAGTTGATGAATGACCCTGTGATTCATGATTCTACATGGACCGCAATCCCCACCAACCTTCCTTCATACATTCTGAAGTTCGAAGGTAAAAATGGTGAGCATCCTGGTGATCACGTTACTACCTTTCACCTATGGTGCTCCTCGAATTCCCTTAATGACCATTCCATTTAGTTAAGATTATTTCAACGCACCCTCATTGAATTTTTGAAAAATGGTATATCGATCTACCTAGGGGGGCATATGGAACCTTTAGTAATATGGTGTTGGTCTTTCTTAACCACTTCCAATTGCTAGTTCACTATGATGTTGGCCTAGAAATTTTGTCGACTTTACACCAGAACACCACCACTCATATCTTGGATCATATATAGGAGTGGTGTAGATGGGAGAGGTTGATTAAGACCCCCATACACTTGTCCTTTCTTTTAAAGTGGTTCCTTAAGTATTTTCACCCTCCTATCTCAAAGGATGTTGCTACTGTCAAGGTCACCACTAAGGAAGAAGCAATCTTTAAATCCTAGCAGCTAGATCTGATATATGCTCAGTCTCAGATGTTATACCACATTCTTATGGATGCACCATGGTAAACTTATGATCCTAGACAAAAGCCCAGACCTCATGCCAATGGAATTGTATGCTCCACCAATGTAAAATCCACAGACTCGGTGACAATCCATTTGAAAGAGTTGTCTCTAAACCAGTCTGCAAGAGGGCCAGCTTCGTCTGTGTCTTCCAACCCCACTTAGTCGGTGGATGTACATTCCGTGCAATCGTCGACCAAACCAAATGGTAACCAACAACCAGTATGGAATAAGAATAAAGGGATTAATACTCGTAAGGGTGGGAAAAATGGTAATAAACCCAAGGGAAGCGATAATAATGAGAAGACAAATAATAATGCTAGAGAGGGCAAGAGAGAAAGATGTAAGGTGAAATTTCCCTGTAAGATTTGTATAAATGACCACCTTACCCATTTATGCCCAAAATTTGCAGAAGTTGTGAGGCTATTATCTATACCACCCGTTGTGCTGATGAATCCTTTTCCACATAACCAACACATGGCCTTGAGTTCCTCAAATGAAAAAAATGCGGTTGGTGGGAGTCAAAACCCGTCATTTCAAGAAAATGACCTTTTTTGTATCAATATGGTTGATGCAAAAGTTAATGTAGACACTTGATCTAGAGATTATAGTTATTCACAGGATATACCTAGTCTAGAAGCTCCTTCTCCTCCTTCGGAGATGACCTTATAGATTGAGAAACTAGAGCCACCACCTAAGAGTACTCAATCTCTCTACCCACAATCCAAATGCTAGAGCTACCCAAAACTACTCTATTATTGAGGACCTGGGTCAAACCGCTTGTGTGATGTCGGCTTTGGAGGTATTCCAGATATGTCCTTCACAGAGGAATGCCTTATTATGTGCATTAGGAGATCTATAACCTAGTGGCTCAAAATTTATCAAGTTTGACATCACAGATGTGAAGCCTCAATTGCCTTACCATGTCTCTTTCCAAATCCATGTGGAGTACGCAAAGTATACCATCAAACGTGCGGTTGTTGATGAACGTGCTACCACTTGTGTGATGTCCCAAATCTTTTGGAAATCTCTCGGTTCTCTGACTCATTCTAAGTCATCAAACATTTTGACTTCTTTTGAAATTCATTCCCTCCGCCCTCAGAGTATTATTCCTTCCTTTCTGGTCTAGTTAGGTGGGAATATGGTAGAGGTTGAGGTCAAGGTAGTTGATGCGCCTCTAGATTATAACCTATTTCTAGGACACAATTGGACCTATTCTATGGTCTTCGTCATATTGTTTGTCTTCTCTATTCTTTGTTTTCCTCATGAAGGGAAGATCATGAAGATCGACTAGTTATCATTTGCGTACTCTAGTCCTAATGGATATGTTGGACCGTCGATCCTTGTGATCGAACATTCTCATCCAGAAACTGATAATATCAGTGTCAAAATGTATTCTTCCCTTATGAACATGTTCGAATTCATGACACCACCTCACCACATTTATGCCATATCCAGTAGGCCCATTTCGATATAAATGTCCATTCTTTTTGCACTTCCTATTTTAGTGATCTGTGGACCCTACCTTCCCCAACTTCATCTTGTGAAGGTCAGTCACATCCTGGTGATCTAAAAATGAAGAAGACTTGTATTCTTGAAAATATTTGCAAGTAAAATTTATGTGTTAAAATGAAAATGGATCAACTTTGCAACACAAATTTAATAGGATTTACTCATTCAAGATGCATATAAACAACAGCATAATCAATGAACATAAAACACATAACACAGCAAATGATAAAGGAGTTCACCCCTCTCTTGGGCTACATCTCCTGGTCCAACTTGTAATCGATCATTTGTATTATTTGCTTAAAGTGATCAAAAATGTGCTTTACAATGCTCAAAATGCCAAATAGACTACTCCAATGGCTTCAAAATGTCCAAAAACCCCTAGCTGGGCTTTTTCGACACCTCGTTTGGCCAAAAATTGAAGTAGATAGGCTTCCTGGAAGACCCCTCTTCAAGCTTGCTATCTCTGCATCTACAAAACACACCCTTGTTGGCTCAACCTAGCCCACACGCATTTTAAAGCATAAAAACTTGGCACCGGGTGCAACCGCCTACCCAGTCCAAACTATCGAACGGTTACGCACCGACCTTAACTACCAAGGCCCGTGGGCCCATTGTCACCCCATGACCGCGCGCATTACACAACAGGGTTAAAGTTTCAAACCGTTGACAAAACCGTAAGGTTTAAACCCACATGCATACACATTGGTCACATGTTATATCAAACCGTGCACATTTCAAATGGTTACAACATATATTACTGTGGGTCTAACCACCCGTAGCACCGGTCGTATGCAATACAATATATAACCATGGGTCGGGGCTTAGCCCCGGCCTGGTTCACGCCCCAACACACATTTTTGCAATTTTAAATATATTACAATACACATATATGTTAAGTAACATGTGTGGGCGTGCCAGTTGGGCGGCCTTTCCCAAAGCTTTACCCTGCCTGGAGGTCACGGGGTCGACTCCTATCAAGTGCAAAGATTTTAATCAAATAAATAGGTGACATGTGGCGGCCATTGATTGGGCCACATATCGCCATCCCATTCACTGCCAACAAACCATGCCACATGCCAACTATCCCAATGACTGCCTGCCATGTGTCATATGGCTAGCCACATCAGTGTCTGTACAGACTGTATAGTCAGCATCCCTGTTTTTTGCCTGTTTGTCATTTTGAACAGAATGTGATATCTCTCGCTCCCGATGTCGATTTGAACCCAAACGAGTTGCATTGAGTTTGTAACGATGAGGCCTACACTCTCATTTGATTTGAAGTGATTCTAAGAACTTTGAATTTTTGAGCAAAATTTGATCCCTTGATCACACCTCCCCATTGGAAAGCTTTTGGACCTCCAAAAGACTATTTTCAGTCTATTTGAACATGAGGGTATAGTTCCCTCACTCTTCCAACCTCAATCCACTTGGATTTTCTTGGATTTTTACCTTTAAGACCAACTCGAACATACTCCACATTCTATCGTTTTGAAGTTCGCATTCTGCTGTCAAGAATGGTGTCTTCATGCAGTTTTGTAAGATATTCTAGGGAAAAATCATCTATAGAAGGAATCTGAACATGCTCTCCTTGATCATCAATCAACGGAGGCTCATACAATTTCAAATTCTCAACATTAACAATTGCATACATTTTCATATAAGGAGGCAAATCTAAACGAAAGGCATTGTTACCAATCTTGTTGATAATCTTAAAAGGACCATATTGAATCGGTTTCAATTTTTTACCTTCTCCTTTAAGCCTCTCCTTACTGATGTAAATCCAAACTTCATCTCCAACTTGGAAATTGTGATCAACATGATGCTTGTCATGTCTTGTCTTGTACTTGGCTTGACTCTTTTCCAACTGCTCTTGCACCATTTGATGTATCGACTGAATTTGTTCAATGAACTTTTCTG
>JZKD02S1992872.1:206146-266157 GCA_000966675.3 Picea glauca | reverse complement strand
CAGAAAACACATAACACAACAAATGATAAAGGAGTTCACCCCTCTCTTGGGCTACATCTCCTGGTCCAGCTTCCAATGGATCATTTGTATTATTTTCTCAAAGTGATAAAAAAATTTCTTTACAATGCTCAAAATGCCAAATAGACTGCTCCAATGGCTTCAGAACATCCAAAAACCCCTAGCTTGGATTTTTTGGCACCTCGTTTGGCCAAAAATTGAAGTAGATAGGCTTCCTGGAAGACCCCCCTTCAAGCTTGTTGTCTCTACATCTACAAAATGCACCCTTGTTGGCTCAACCTAGCCCACACGCATTTTAAAGCGTAAAAACTTGGCACCGGGTGCAACTGCACAACTGGTCCAAACTGTCGAACGGTTACACATCGGCCTTAACTACCAAGGCCCGTGGGCACATGGTCACCACATGACCGCGCACATTACACAACAGGGCTAAAGTTTCAAACCGTTGACAAAACTGTAAGGTTTAAACCCATGCGCATACACATTGGTCACATGTTATATCAAACCACGCACATTTCAAACAGTTACAACATATATTACGGTGGGTCTAACCACCCATAGCACCGGTCATATGCAATACAATATATAACCATGGGTCAGGGCTTAGCCCCGTATCAGTTCACGCCCCAACACACATTTTTGCAATGTTAAATATATTACAATACACATATATGTTAAGTAACATGTGCAGGTGCGCTGGTTGGGCGCCCTTTCCCAAAGCTTTACCCCGCCCGGAGGTCACGGGGTCGACTCTTGTCAAGTGCAAAGATTTTAATCAAATAAACAGGTGACACGTGGTGGCCATTGATTGGACCATGTGTCGCCATCCCATTCGCTGCCAACAAACCATGTCACATGCCAACTATGCCAATGAATGCCTTCCATGTGTCGTACATCTTGCCATGTGTCGTATGGCCTGCCATGTCAACGTCCGTATAGATTGTACAGACTATACAATCAGCATCCATTTTTTTTGCTTGTTTGTCATTTTGAACAGAACACGATATCTCTCACTCCCGTCGTCCGTTTGAACCCAAATGAGTTGAGTTGAGTTCATAACGATGAGGCCTACGCTCTCGTTTGATTTGAAGTGATTCCAAGAACTTTTAATTTTTGAGCAAAATTTGATCCCCTGATCACCTGGAATGGCCATGCCACTATCGATAGTGGAGATTGTGTGTCAAGTTGTTCTTGACTCTTTAGTCGATACCAATCTTGTTACCTCACCAATGGATGAGGAGGATCCCATTCTTAGGCCCATGTGGGCCACTTCGTTGTCTTTTTCACATAACTTCCTTGATGGGACTTTGCCTTCGAATGAAGCTATCATCAAATTCATGAATGGTTTTGATAGACCTTGGGATGATATGCATCACCGCTCTTATTTTCTCCCAGGTCTTGAAAGAATCTAACAAGATGAATTTTGGTCTACTTTGAGTGAGATAGTTGGTCACGTCGTAGTTCCACTTGATACACATGACATTTATGCCGAAGGAAATATAGAGAGTATTTCCCCCACCGTCATGATAGATATCTCTTGTACCCCTGACAAGATTGAAAATGTACATATCGATGCAGATTGTTTGCAAGAAGAAATCATGATTTACACCAAACTCTTCAAGGAATTCTGAGATGTATTTTCTTGGTCATATGAAGAGATGCTAGGAATAGACCCTCGTATTTTCGAGCATGATATTAGAACTTATATGGATGCTAAACTATTCGACAACATCTTAGATTTTTCAATCCCTAGAAGGTCCCTGCTATTAACACAAAGGTGGAGAATTTTCTTAATGTTGGCTTCATCTACCCAGTTCCCTTGACTGAATGGGTATCCAATTTCGTTCCTGTGAATAATAAGAAAGGAACTATTTGTGTATATATGGAATTCCATGACCTGAACAAGGCTTGTCCTAAGGACAACTTCCCGACACCTTTCATCGATCATATTCTCGACGAGTGTGCGGGAAGAAAAGTATTTTCTTTTATGGATGGTTTTTCAGGGTATAACCAAATTCAAGTTAAACCTGAGGATCAACACAAGATGCAATTTATTTTTCCTTGGGGTACTTTCGCATATCATAAAATGCCTTTCATCCTTAAAAATGTTGAATCAACCTTCCAACTTGCCATGACCTTCTCTTTTCACGATATTAAGCATATCTTTGAAGCTTACCTTAATGATCTTACTTCTCACTCTAGTAAGAGAGTTCTCAGTGGATCACGCTACACAACTCCATCTTGTTTTCAAAATATGTAATTACTATAGAATCTAGTTCAACCCTCATAAGTGCATCTTTTTCATTAGGTCTAGTCATATTTTGGGATTTCTAGTTTCCGATACTGGGATCATGGTAGATCCATTAAAGGTTGAGGCAATACTTCGATTGCCTCCCCCGCACACTATTAGACAACTTCAAGGTTTACAGGGAAAAAATAACTTTCTACGTCAATTTATAGTAAACTATGCCAATATTTCACTAAGGGTTTTATGCGTCTTTTGAAGGAGGACACCCCTTTTATCTGGGATGAGCGAGCCTAGGAATCCTTCAATGCTTTGAATAAATCCTTGGTATTGGTGCCTCTGTTGAAGTCTCTTGACTACAATAGGTATTACTTGCTTTATATCATCAAGCCTGAGGAGGTGATTGGTATGGTTTTGGTTCAGGAGGATGATGAGCTCCACGAGCACATCATCTACTATCTTAGTTGAAACTTATTCGGTCCTGTTATCACATGCTAATTTGCATTAATTTTTATGAAAGCATATTGTCCTTATGCTATCTTTCCACTCATATTTTAAAACTTTTTCACCAGCTCTGCCAAGCTCCCATCACCTAAATCCTTCACTCAACTAATCATCCAAAATAGTCATGCTCTCCATGAGTCAAAAATTGGAAAATATCCCAAACCTATACCTAGCCTTAATGCTTATCTAAATCCCTTTGTTCCATCAATTCATTCATTTTTACCCTTATTATCATATTCCCGTTGAAAATAAAATATTCCTTTTATTAATCTTAAGAACCCTTATTCTATCCACAAAGTCATGTGATAAGCCTCATATGCCCAAAGTCCTTAGAAATTGGAAAAAGTATTTATTATTATTAATATAAATATTTTTATATTAAAATATTTATATTAATATTTGATCCAATATTTAATTTATGGCATCACGTCAAATCATGAGCACCAATCTCAATTTATAATGTGGAAAATTCAAAGAGCGGATGGAGGGCGCACATACATATTGGACAAAGAATTAGGGCAGAGGTTAATTATGTGAAGGCGAGCTGATATGTAAACTAGTGGTTTTTGGTTGGGGAGACGTGTCCTTATGTGGTGAATATTGGGGATAAAAGGGGTGTGGAGTAAACCACTCCATCCCAAGACCTATATAGTAAATGAAACCATTTATCATCTGGTTTAGGTGAGGCATTTTTCTAGGAGTGCATTTCAATAATGATTATGGAATTTCCAACAAATGAAATTCTTCCTCATGGTGAAATTGTTTTACAGAGGTAAAATTCAAACTTTACAAATTAAAGAGATTAATGTTTGTTTCCATGGAAAATAATTAAATGGGAAGGTGCACGTGAAAGGAAGACTTGGACAATTTTTATCCAAAGGTTTTACAGAAGTAAAAGAAGAAGATTAAAAGTATTTTACCAAATATGGTAACCAAGACATGGTTTTTAAAACCATGGGAAACAAACTAGTCAATGGTTTTCACAGTGAAACAATAAATTGGAAAAAACAAGACACAATAAATGTTTTTCACAATGAAATGGTAAATTGGGAAAACAAGACATGGTTTTCAAAACCACAAGAAGCAAGCAACAAATGGTTTTAAAAACCATGGGCATGAATTAAATTATGGAAATTTAATTCTACAAGATAAAAAAATATTTGGGAATTATTTTTTATTCAAATAAATTATTCCCAAATATTTAATGAGAATATGGATAAATGGAATTAGATTTGAAAGAGTATAAGTGACATTTCAAAGAGAATGTGGTAGAGGAAGGAACTGAAGTGTCAGAGGAATCGACAGTTGGATCATGAAACATTTTTTTTATGAAAACTATCATTTGTAATCATTGTAGTCAGTTTTAGAAGACGAAACATTTCAGTTTAGTTATTGTAATCAGTTTCTAACTAAAGGAACTCGAAATTGTATAAATGATAGAGGTCGCAAATGTATTAAGTGTGGGAAGAAGTGCAAGGGTAGAAATTATGGTTTTTCATAGCTCCATTGTAATTTTTTGGGACTGAATTGAATACATATGCATAAGATTTGAAGTCTCTATGAAAAGATTCTACTGGTGGTGATATGAGTTTTGTCTTCTCTCATTGTATGTATGTCTCGTGTTCTTTAATTCTATCTACATTTTATTATGTTTAATTGGATATTCAAAGGCCCATAATTCATCTTGTGATGCTCTCTTCTGAAACAATTTAAACTGTGTGTATTTCTTCCTAACTAATTCATAATTCATTTCATTAATGCTCTGATGAATTTACTTGTTTTTCCCCTTTCCTCTTACACTCTACAAATTTCAATTTACAAATCATATTCATTTCCTCATTTAGCCTTTATCCTCTAGAAAGTTCTATCGGCTAGTCATTTTTTTCATTCACTTTTAGAATTTTGACTCCATAGCCCTGAGTGTCCCTCCCCTTCCTTGCCAACAATTTTATGAAAACCCCCAAAACAAACTAAATCTAGCCATTTATTTCTGAATAAACACCAAGTGACATGAGAGATCCCTCTCTGACCTGATCAGGCTAGTATCCATCTCTAAAGTTGGTTGAAACAGTTACCTCTGCCATTTGTTTTATTAGCCGAATAGATTTACATAGTTCTAACAGGTCCTGAGCTTAATTATTCTCACGTTAAGAAGATAACATCGGTTTTCGTTCACACAATCCAACGTTTGTGACATTATATATTAATTTTCAAGACCACTGTGGTTTCCGATGTCAATCCATTTCAATATGTCCTTACCAGGCGTATCATAGGGGGGAAATATAATAAATGGATTGTCATTTTACAAGAGTTTGACCTTGATTTTGCTTCTGTGAAATCCAAGAAATCACTGGTCTTTATAGAGTTAATATCCGAATTTCCATGATTAGATGAGGATTTTATCCATGTTGATTCATTTGCAGATGAACAATTTTTTCTTGTCTCGTCATTCGACCCCTGGTATGGAGACATTGTTCTCTATCTTCAACTTTGAAGATCCTTCAACATCTCTCGCGAGATGACAGACGGTGTGTGAGGTACCAAGATAATAATTATACTATCGTCGGTGACACTTTGTATCACCGAGGAGTAGACAATATATTGCATCATTGTTTAAATCATGGAGAAGTTGATTTAGTCATGAACAATTGCCATCGTGGGGTTTGTGGTGGTCACCTATCCGGGCCTGCGACAGGCCAAAAAAATTTGCAAGTTGGTTATTTCTGGCATACTATCTTTAACGATTGTATTGAAGCGGTTAATAAGTGTCACCCCTACCAGGTGTTCACTTGGAAAATGCACTCGCATTCATCCCCTCTTCACCCAGTCATTACCGTTGGTCCCTTCACCAAGTGGGGGTTGGACTTCGTAGATTGCAACCCAACTTCGGTTGGGTGGAATCAACACATTATCGTGGCTATAGACTAATTTAATAAGTGGGACAAGGCCATTCCTACAGTTAAATATGATGGGAATAATGTTGCCTTCTTTGTATTCAATCAAATTATCTGCTAGTTCGGTATCCTGAGTGAGATTGTCACTAATCATGGCAGTCACTTTCAGAACGAAATTATGGAAGAAATACAATATAAGATGGGTTTTACACATGGTCATTATTCTCCTTATTACCCCTAGGAAAATGGACAAGTAGAGGTCATCAACAAGTCTCTCAAGACCATTTTTCAAAAAAATGTCAGCTAGAGTAAGTCTGACTGGCATATTATGATATATCTCGCACTCTGGGCATACCGAACCTCGGTGAAGACTGCCACGTGATTTTTCCCTATCCGTTTAGTACATGGCATGGAGTCGATATTACCTATTGAATGAAAAATCTCTTCTCTTATGTTGGCATTTTCTCTCCTACCTGACACTTTCGATCTCAAGTGAGGCCTTGTACACCTAGAGAGCCTTGATGAGCAGTGTTGAAACACATCTACGACTATCGAGGAAAACAAAAGACGTGTCAAGGTTTAGTATGATAAGTCTGTTTGTCCTTGGTTTTACACCAAGGGTGACTTGGTCCTATTGTATGATCAAGCCAAAGAACCATTGGGGGGAGGCAAGTTTAAACCCATGTGGCACGGTCCTTATATAGTGCGACATGTCTTAGAAAAAGGAGCCTATGAGTTAGAATATTATGAAGGGAATATGTTGGCTGAGCCTAGGAATGGACTCTAGTACTTGAAAATATATTATTCTTGAGCCCTAGGCTTGGTAAAAACTCTTTGTATACTAATGTAATTTAGTGTATATATATTTTCCCTTTCTTTTCGTCTTCAGCCTTCTTATCGAGTTTTCACTTGGTTGACAGATGTCAACAAAGTCTTCGGTCTACCTAGGATTTGAAGACAGAGCTAGTCATCATAAACAGAACTTGGATTCTGCCTCTTGGGTGGTTTACTCACCTGAGGGTCTACTGGTGTCTTCAGGTGGCATATGCCTAGGGACATCCATGAATAATGTGGTTGAATATAGCATTTCTATAGAGATTTTTCATGATGCTATCTCACATGGTATTCTCTCTTTAAAATTTCTCCTGAATTCCCAATTAGTAGTATTTCAGTTGAATGGAAGTTACTGTGTGCATGATCCTACTTTATTTTGTTGATTCCTACATGTACGTCTTTTAGAATGACAGTTTGATTTTATTACTTATTATCACATTCCTA
Source organism: Picea glauca (assembly GCA_000966675.3). Classification (NCBI taxonomy): domain Eukaryota; kingdom Viridiplantae; phylum Streptophyta; class Pinopsida; order Pinales; family Pinaceae; genus Picea; species Picea glauca. Next base: position 259,218 of record JZKD02S1992872.1, on the reverse strand, counting down.
GGGGTTCTAATCATGTATCTGATGCTTATGCTAATTCACTTTTAGATTGGCATTTGTCACATAACTAAAACAAATAAAACCATCTCATCAATGTACACATTGTAAATATAAGTAAAGCCGAAGATCCTTGCTTTATATATATTTCAAAAAATATGGTGTTTACAGTAAAAAATTGGGGCTAATATCCTCAATATACATATACAACCGATAATATAATATCCATGAAATGTACGCCTGTGGCTCCAGATGTGTGTCATGGTAACAAACTAGGGTGTTTGTGAGATGCCAAAAGAGTCATACCCAAGATTTGGGCACACCAACCACTTGTCGTTGCATGGCTTCTGGTAGATCCTCTACTTGAACCATGGGAATCCTACGAGTCAAACAAGACAGGTTTCCCTCCATGTTTTGTAGGACTCTCTCAGCTTCTCCTCCCACCACCTTGTCTCTTTGGTTCCTCCTTCGATGTTGAGGAATCTCTTCTGGCCATTGTGTACCCACGTCTGCGTTACACAAGTGTCTAGTTAGTACTTAAGCATCATCCAAAAATATTTTTTTTCTACTATACAAAAATAAAAAAAAATGAAATATTTAAAAAAATTTGACATACCTATGTCCCTGTAAGTGGTCCCTAGTGGGAGTGGCATGTTCGGATCCCCTTTTAAGTCAATCCCTGCATAGGGATAGTCATCCAGAGAAATGACCTGTCACTGACACCAATAGAAGAAATCCTCGTTGTAGGGTGTGGGCACCCTACCTCCTCCCTACCATCTCATTACCTCAGTCCACCGTTCCATGGTTGGATCGTGAGGTCCTCTCAGAATAATATTTACTCTAGGTCCCATGCCTAAAACCCGCTCGAAGAATAAACTGCATAAGATAGAGGTAAACGCAAAATTCCTCTTAGTCCCCTGTTTTCACTCTTTCAACTGGCTCTTCATATTTGACAGTAGTGAGGTACACCAGTCATATACTGTGGGTCTCAAACACTTTACTGCATAGAACATGAGCGGCCTTGATGCCCGGTGCAATGAGGTTGAGCCTGTGATCCTGGTCAACACGAGGACAACAATCTTCAAGATGAGATTATGTATTGCTCGAATGGGGAGTTGACTCCCGAACTTAGGAGTCCTTGTTACATAGTGAGCATCTATGTACTCCTCTATTTTCATTCCACTCACTGATCCCCATTATTGGAGGTTTGCGACCTCACCCCGATGTGATAGTCCAGTCAAAAAGTAGATATCCTCTACTTCAATTCTCAATGGTTGCCCATCGATGTTGAATATTTCATTCTCTAGGTCCCAGTAACCCATAAGCATCTCAAGCAACCTCACTTGGACTCTCATCCCTTTGAGTGACCAAAATTTATATAAGCCACATCTCTTCAAGGCCATATGGGCCCTCATATATCTTTCCACAGCAACTTCGACCTCCTCGTGCTCTCTTTCCCTCCATTCAAGCACCATCCTGCCAGAGAAAAGTCAAAATTTGAGTTAGCAACCATAGAAATCATTGATTGCATGATTTTACATGAGCTTCTTCACTTACATTCGCATATAGGGCTAGGTGTATGCTCCATGTAGTTTTCACAAGCATGTATAACCCATCACATACGCGACCCGATAAGGGACAACCTGCGTACACCGAATTACACAATTTATGCCCTAAATTTCTCAAAATTTGAAACTTAATTTAAAAATTTAATCCACTGGAAATGAAGAGGAGGGGAAGAGGAATTACATGGTATAGATGGTTTCTAATCCTGTTTCCTAATGCTCCAGCAATCACTAGTTGAATCTCAGAGGTATTTTGGTCCAATTTTCACTATTTGGGTAAAAAATCAAAATGGCATAGTAATTTTTGGTTTTTGTTACTGTTTATAACATTTTTTACTCACTTTCTATAGTTTTGAGTCATTTTTTCTCCCAATGGATTAATACAGAGGTCGATTGATTTGGTTTTTTGTATTTTTCACCAGGGATTCTTGCAGATTTCAATGTTATGTTGGTCGTTCATCACCATGGGAAGGTATTTTCACCACCCAGCAGATAGGATAGGTATCCATTCCATCATGCATTTTCACATTATCCTATAACTGTCACTTTTTATTCCTTAGGTACGAACCCACTTGTTGTGACATAGAACCTTCCATATGCTATAAGTAGTGTCATTATCAAGTGGTAGAGATTTACCAAACACGGGTGCCTTAGCTAGATCCTCTACTGCATTTGGTGTCCATGCAGATATTTTTCCTAGGACCGGGAGTCCCTTATAACTAGTACATGAATTTATGCAGAGCCTCATTTCTCACTCATAAACATGATGCCTTTTACCTAGAGAACTCCCAACCGAGTTTAATTTAAGCTCTTTTCTGACCCATTTTCAAAAAGAGAAAAGATTGTCAAGTGGACTTGTCTCTTTCACACTCATAAATTGGATTTGAAAGGACATCTATTTGGCACAAGTTTGTCCATTTTTCACACCAAGTAGACTAAATGACATAAAAAAGGACATGTTTGGGCATTAATTTGTGATTGCATCTCATGCCCTTGCTTGCAGTATTGAGCCTATAATCGATTCTCTCTTTGTGTTATAAACCATTTTCCTCAATAGTTTTGCATCCTCAACCAAGCAGAGCCTCATTTATATCCTTCACAATTTGACACCCTATACCTAGGAGGGAACATTCCCCCGAGTGTCCATCTCCTACATGCATCTCCTTGCATTGACAATAGGTATGTTCCACTGCTGGAACTAGTTTTTCTTACTTGTAACACTCATTTCCTCCTTTGTATCATAGCATTCATTTGTTATGAAAAAACAAAAAATATGGGAGGGAAGGGAGTATTATATTATATTGGCATCAGTCGTGTCACCTTTGAATAGAGCAAAAAGTTATTTGAATCCATTCATCATCATAATTTAGGGATTAGCATGGCCTTAGGAATATGAGCTCATTACAGAGTCTTCTCTACTGATTGGTTACTCTTCGAGTCCCTATGGATAACTTGATTAATGCCTCCTCCATATCATGGTTTCATCATTGAATATATGTTCTCGAAGTCTTCCATATGTCTCATGCTCTTATTCAAAGGATGTCTATCAACCTGTGTTGGCCACTCCTTAGAAATATTAACTTTGGATGTCGTCCATACCCTCATTTCATCTCAGAATCACATGATACTATAGTCCTATCATGCACCCTGGTCCTAATTTCATCATTGATAGGTAACCTTGAACCTAGAATTCGACACTTCATCATTGGTCGTTGAGTGGGTGGTTTCCCTTGTGTTCGATGACAAGAAATGTATTCACACATTAGGATTTTTGCAATGTCTTGGATGTCATTAGCCTTATTGGTGGTTTCCTCACCTTTGTCAGCAGTTTTCATCATTGGCTACTATTCAGAGGGTATTTTTCGTGTACCATTTGCACATGGAACACGCGAAAGACTCACAGGGTCATTGGTTCGTGAACATCCTCTTCATCCAATTTCCTCCAAATCATGAAGCTCCTTCTTTGTACCTCTTACTAACTGATGAGAGATGTATTAATTCTCTCCTTTCAGTGGGTCTCCTTCCATCAACTTCAACTCATTTATTCTGGAAACGAGACCTAGAGTCTTATGAGTACCTTGAGGCTTGCAGTCATTAGTGGCAATTTCTCTCACCATCGACAGTTGGGAATACATCAAGGTCTCCTAATCGATGGATTATCTATGTGTTCGACACCGTCTCCTTTATTCACACTTGTAAGAATGTACTCAGTGCCTTGATACCTACTTTCATTATCGGTAGGTTACCTCGCATTTGTTAACAATATACCTCAATGATTGGTAGTCAAACGATGTCTCATTGCGTTCAACCTCAACTCCTTCATTCACATTAAATAGACTTACACCCTTATCGGATTGTGTAGAAGACTTTAATACATCAGTATGTGGCCACAAATTTCCTGAGTTGTTGCTTCCTTTTCATTGGACTAGTACCTATATGACTTCAGTGATAATGGGAGATTAGATTGTACTCCATTGTATACATATATATTCAGATTGGTTTTTGAGACTGGTTCTACTGGGCCTTGTAACCGCACTGAGATTGGTTTTTGAGACTATAGCATATTTTGGCATGTAACCGCACTTATATTTTCCTATTCATGGCCATAGATAGTTGTTTGGTATATTTCACATGGATCTGCAATGTAATTCTAATGATATCCATGTATGCAAATTCAGTATAGAATGTAAATAGAAACTAGTTCTTCCAGTTGGTTCCCCATCACTCCACTTCTGGGTTTTTTATAATGTATTTCGGCCATTGTAGATACTCCTCTGACCTCACACATTAGGGGGCATATGTTATAGAAAAATTTGTCTCACCCTATGCAATCTTGCACAGAGGGCCTTTTTCCATTTCCCTATGCAAACTTATCATCCCTGTTTGTAAAATCCAGAGCTAAAAATACATATTTTTCCACATGTACGCATCTTTCCTACTATACAACATTCATATACACAGGATGCTCCACTACAGCCCATGTACATCAGTATTTGTGACAAAAAATGAAAAATTATGTCGGGTTTCCATGTCACGATAGAAGATCTACGATCCTTGGCCCTCCATATACTGGAAAAGTTCCAACTCAGCCCTTCAGTTCCATTTTGAAGGCTATAAATGGGACAATTTCGATCTCTGGAAAGAAGATAAATAATTCAAATTTGAGAGGAAAGTTACTCTAGAGAAATTATTTACTTCATATTGAGTCTGCATCCCTTTTTCCTTTGAGTCTGAACATAGTGTTCAACCCCCAAGTTATTCCCTTATTGATTGAGAACCTCATTGCTTATCTATTATGAGCTTGCCTTTGGTGGAGGATTGAAGTGGTGGAGGCCCAGCTGAAAAGAACTTAGTTTCTCGGTTCTGAACCATGCCGACACAGAAGTCTATAACATTTTCACTTTTGTTGATCATATATTAATAGAAATACTCTTTTCCCATCCAATTGATATCTTGCAAATATTTGAATTATTATTCCATGGGTGTATTTATCATGTTTATTAATGGATTATGCTATTGAATGTGCCAACATTATTTATTATCAACATATGATTTCTTTTCTTGGTTGTTGAGGACTAGTTGCAGGTATATTTCTTTAGGTTAAGTGCTCAATGGTGGACTTCATCGAACATCTGGATGAGGTAGGCCTTTTATCTTGTCTTGATAGCATATTTGTTTATATAGAATACTTGAGAAGAGAGTTAATTTTTGTAGTCATTTCCATCTATTGTGGTTTACCCTAGCCATAGAGAGATTTTCCTTGTAACAATAACAGGTTTAGCCTAATTGATGTATTGATTTCTTCTCCAAAATATTTGACTTTTACAATATCAAAAAAATTCCTATTTAATAGAGTTGCAGAGGCTCTCATACTTAAGGGACTGAGACCTAATTCTAGTTTACTCACTGTAAGATAGACTAACTAATCTAACTGACATTGCATGGGGTTCAACATGAAAAATCCACACTGGAATTAACCGATAACAAGTGGTTCTTATCACACACGAAAGGCCACTTGTTACTTAATCTAAACGAGTGTTGTAATGGCACAAATGGAACTGATACTAGAAATGAGACTCCATGTGATGAACACACTAAGATTGGTAGAAAAATACTCGGAGTGACAGAATATAGTTCTGCATTGAATGGTGGCATGCATGTGTTTTGTTGGAGGCCTCTAGAGGAAAACTAGTTGTCTGAGTAGATCTTCAAGATCTTTGTCTACTACATATATTTCAGTGGAGAAGCACACTTTATCTTGGCCCCATCAGCTACCATCTATACTTGTGAATAGCTTTGCTGGAAATTTTGATGGCCCAGTAGTCATGGAGGAAGACATGGAGTAGGCGACGTGTAGTGAGGGAAACAAGTGGCGCATAGAGAGAGGAGGAGTAGATAGGCCGGGAGGTGAGTGGAGGTGGAGGACATGGATGGTCTATGTAGAGAGTAATCAGGAGTGTGAGTGGTGAGTGGAAAGTGAGACGATAGGTGTTGAATGGTGAGAGGGGTGGTAGTAGTGAGTGGAGGATAGGTGTTGGGTGGTGAGAGGAGTAGTATCATGAGGAAATATGGAAGGATTCCAGAGGGGGAGGTAGTTAGTAAGTGGATTAGAGAGGGGGGCTCTGAAATCCTGAGAAGGCACCATAATAGGTAGGGTCTGTGGTGGGGAAACCATTCCCCCCCCACCATTAAAGGTAGAAATGTTGGGGGGGGGTCTGAGAAGGTGTGAGGACCGTTGATCTAGAGGATGGGGATGCCTCTAATGGAGATCAATGGGGGAGTTAGGTGCTTCACGAAAAAACATCCTTTCTCCACGTTTTGAAATTTTGAATGCCACGGGAACCGTCGATCTGGCCTGAATGTGTGATCTTGATCATCGACCATGTAAACCTGTCATCTGCTCATGTTTAGAGGCCAAGGTAGAATATGTTGATTCATTGTTTTCTCTACGAAGGCTCACTGATATTTTAATGGATTTATCGAATCTAGATGTCTCCTACATATACAAAACTCGATGGACCTGGCTATCAATGTTAGTGGAGAATATGATGACAAGTGTTTGAACTCAAACTAGATATGTGTTTACCCTTCAAACAATAAAAATAGATGGTGCAACAATGCAAAAAGTGAATAGGGGCCATGAAAATAGAGGACAGGTTAACAAGAAACAATAGAACTCATCATGAGGGATGGATGGGGTCTAAAGAGAAATGATAGGGATGCATACCTAGGTACCAACAGTTATAACTCTACAAATTTGTTCATTTGATAAAACAAACAATAGAGGTAACCTACAAACCAACTTTAGAGATGGGTACTATCCTGCTCATATTAGAGATGCCTCTCTCCTGTCACTTGGTTTTTAATAGATGAATTTTCTTTAACAGGTTTTTAATAGATGAATTTTCTTTAACAAATCAATGGCTAGGTTTTGTTGTTTTGTATGGTTTTTTATAAATTTGCTGGAAAGGAAGGGGAGGGACACTCAGGGCTATGCAGTCAAAATTCTAAAACTAATGAAAAAATTGACTGGTCAGTAGAACTTTCCAGAGGATAAAGGCTAAATTAAGTGATAAATATGAGTTATAAATTGTAAATTTGCAGAGTGTATGAAGAAAGTAAAAACACGTAACTGTGTCAGAGCATTAAATAAATGAATTCTGACATAGTTAGGAAGAACTTAACACAATTTAAATTTCTTCGGTCGAGAGCATCACAAGATGAATTCTAGGCCTTTGACTATCTAATTTAAACAGAAGATGGTGAAAATGAAATCCAAAATACAGGAAATACATACAAATGGAGGAGACCAAACTTAGATCACCACCATTAAAATATTTTCATGGAAACTTCAAGACTTATGCATGTGTATTCTATTCATCTTCAGAAAATTACATTCAGGTTCCAAATAGCTAAAATCGTGCCCTTGCACTTTTTCCCACTTCTAATACATTTGGAACTCATGATATTTATACAAGTTGAGTTCCTTTGGTTTGAAGATGAATACAATGATTACAAAGAAACGTTTCATTTTTTTTTAACTGATTACAATGATTACAATGAAACATATTGGTTTTTGAACTGATTACAATGATCATAATGAAACGTTTCTTAATCCAGACTCTGGCTCCTTTGGCATTTGGGTCCCTTTGGTTTCTTCATTTTCCACGGGATCTTGTTTTTTTACTGAGGTTATGATGGGCTCCATGGTTGTGATGAAGAATACCTAGAATCGATTAGAAATGGTGTGACGAGTTAGTGTATTGTTGAGATGCAGGTGGAAGATGATATTCACACCAAGGTTCTAACAATCTAGTGTTTAAAAACAATAATAATTATATAAAATAAACGAATAACATTCCTTTTATGCTTTTTCATTTTTCGGGGGTGTGAGGAATTGATTTGGGGCAACCCGCTTTTCACCTCAACATGCATCTGGTGGCGCCATGTAACCCCAAACAAAAACCATGGTTTGAATTTCGTTCTGTTGGCCCTCGACCAAGTTTTGAGGAAATCTTGGTTAGGTTTGACCACTTTTTTTACTTTGATGCAGTGATCAAGGAAGGAGCATCCAGGCGGAGCTGAGATTGTGGATATCACTTGTTTTTTGGGCTTTGTGGACCCAACAAGGGGTTCATTAGGGTTTTTGTAATGGGTTATGGGATGTCGGCCCATGGGTTTACCCATGTTTAGGCCCTATTGTAAAAGTATAAATAAGTAATGATGTATTTTAGAAAGTGGTCGAAGAGAAAAGTGATGTAAGAGACTTAGAGATCAAAGTCTAAGTCAAGTAGTTATGAGTTCTTTGTGAAACATAATGTGTATGTAAGGTTTTGTGCCTTGACCTAATTTTGGGAGGGAGGATCGGGTGCTCAGTGCGTAGATCTCCTGTTCTCTGCAAATCTTGGCTTTGTGGCTTAGTGCACAGGACCAGATGAATGTAAGAGATTAGAGATTAATAAAGAAGACAAAGCAGTTGGTGGACATAGCCCCACACTGGGGTGAGCCATGTATATCTTGTGTCTTCTGGGTGCTTTGTGTTGTGTTGTTTATATTATGAATCTGTTTTTCTTATTATGTATGTTAGATAGATATATAGATGCTTAGTGATTCACATGTGTTAAGGATGAACTAATGTTATATCCACTCTATGATGTATGATAAAGTTGTTGAAGTACTTAAGTTACTGCGCCGATCTATCTTAGGTTTTGTTCTGCGATGTTAATGAAGCTAACGAACTAATGCATATCATATTCTAAGTGTTATTAAAGTACTTGTGAAGTGTTGTAATCATAGATCTGTGTCCCAACTTGGTTACAGACACCTGAGTCCTATAACCCCCCTACCTATACCTCGGGTAAGACTTCGCCTTTTTTGCAGGTGTTACTGAAAGGGTCAATAGTTAGGGCTTTTTTGGTGCGTTGTTGAAGTGTTGAACCCTAGGTCTACTCCTGTGCCAACAAATGGTTCCATTGTCGGGACCTGAAACTATGATTTTTGGGCACTGAGGTAAAGAAAAGTGAATCTTTGTGCATAGATCTATTGTTGTAGTGCGCAGTACTCTACTTGACTTGCGAAGATCTGTGCTAAGAAAGAAACCCAATCTGAAGAAAAGCGGTAAGATCTTAAAAGACGTAAAGCTTTGTGATTTGATAAGAGTAATATAAGTGAAAGTTTTTATTTTGAAAGCATGAATTTAGGTATTCTTAATATATCATGTCTTAGTCTGAAAGATAGGGAGCAAGTTGGAAGAAAGATTTGATCTGAATAAATTTGATAGAATTAAAGAAAGATATGTTATTCCTATGCATAGAAAGAATTTTTAGACTAATCAGTGGATGCAGGAACCTAGAAAGAATTTTTGCAGATTGCAGGTCTAGCACTGTGATCCTAGTGCACAATACAAGAGAAGTTGGGGAAATTACAAGAGAAAGAGAGGATTGACACTATGTTATAATTGCATAAGACCAGGACATATTGCTAAGGAATTCCCTGGTACATGCCCTGTTTGTCTTTGTTGTAAAATTGTTGGCCATGAAGTTGAGGATTGTCTAAAGATTATTGCTAAATTCGAACGAATGAACATGAGACAAGAAAACCATGAAGGAATTCAAGAGAATAAGAGCATGTTAGAGAATCATCAAGAGAATGAGTCAGAAAAATATTAGACCATATTATCACAGTTGAAAGAAACGACGAATGATCATAATGATGTCAGTTTACCAGAGATCTTGAAGGTAAAACAACGCATAAATGAAAGAATAGGAGACTTTGACATAGATTGTGTATTGGATGAGGAAACATAAGTGAATATTATGATAGAAGACACTTGGGAAGTTTTGGGAAAGCCTATTGTGTTACCTTCATTTGGAAGGATATGCTTTTTCAAAGGAAATATGATAACCCTATGTGGAAGAGTTACTAATGTAGCTATTATCATCCATAGAACACCGACTGAAGAGGAATTTGAAGTCATTAAGTTTATTGATAACAACGACCCGTTCCCACTTTTGTTAGGAAAGACTTGGATCAAGATGGATTAGATCAGAAGGCAAGAAGAGGAAGAAGCTGCAGAAAATAAAAATAAAGAACTAAGGGATTTCATAGCTAGAAAAATAAATCGATTGATAGAAGAACAAGAAGTTAAGTCGAAGCAATAGAACACAAGAGAATTAGTTGTAGAAATTGAAAGAATGCAAGAAGATTTGAAGGACCTATCCATGCAAGAAAGAAGGATACCCACCCTATAATTAATAAGAGAAGAGGTATTAACTTTGAACCCTTTGAGAGAAAATCAACAATGCAAAGTCACAACGCTAGGAGAAGATAAGAATGAGAATGGAAAGAGGAATCCAGAAATAGTTAGAGAGATTCAGATCACAAGAAATAAGGAAAGGAATCTCATTAAGAAGAAATCCAAGTTGGAAAAGCTAAAGGAAGTTACATGGAAGACTTCACAAGAGGCAGGTTTGCAGGATTTGAACTTCGTCAGAACAACAGAACTGTGCAGAATGGGACTTCTCCCTGGTGAAGCTATATGACCATTGGAGGCACCTCGACTGCTAGAACGACACTCCAAAATAGATAGGAAATGAATTTATCAGAAGATGGACCATGTTTGGGACATTGATACTACACCATAATGGACAGATTTACATTAATGGAAGCAGTCTTTCCCATTGGAAGAATCTGTTACGATGCTCGCTTATTTATCCTTTGGACGTTGTGTCGGGACCACTTTTTGCCACCCGTGATTATCTGAGACAAGAAGAGAAGTGATTGTGTGTCGAGTTATGTTATCATACCTCGCCATCCATTATTTACTTCACCTGTCTATTCGCCTACCCCGACCTGCCTATTTACAATTGAGAATGTCAGGCAAACATAGTGAGTTAGAGAAGTCTATCAAGGAGGTTCTTAAGAAGTTTATGGATGATAAAGCTATGTATGAAGGAGTACTAGAATCATCGAACAGGGGACTCTAGGATTCCCCTTCGACTGGACGACGTTATGGCCGTACTAACCCTATGACCGAGTAGTGAAGTAAGCATCGTGGAGATATGGAGAATGCGAAGCAGATCCTGCCGAAATTACCATATTATATCCCGCCTTTGGCTAGCTTGATTAACCATGACAACATCCCATGGGAATTCAAGTACACTTTGATCACCGCATACATCCTGAAAGGAATACGCATATTTGGGAGTCAGTTGGGACAGATCCCACTATTGAAGAACAATGACTTTAACCTAGGGGATAGAAAGAACTATGCAATGGTCACACCTCACAAATACTTGATGAAGACCACTAGGAAGGATCCTCTCCTAGTCTCCCAGCCTTGGATTAAGGAGCTCACACAGTCCACTATACTCAATGTGATGAAGATTCCCCATTTTGGTTGACACCAGGAGGTTAATGCTTGCATTAAACTCCTCTTGTCGTGCTAACATGGTGGATACATGTGGATCAACAAGAGAATTATTGTGGATCTGACGCTGATCCATCGAATTATAGGATTGAGAATGTAGGGACACGACCCTCAGCAGTTTTACCCAGGGAAGACCTCAGATTTCTCCCTGGCCCACTGCATCAAGGAATCATATGGAGAAGTTGAAAAATGGAATCAAGGCTACAAGGTAGCCTCTATCCAAGATGGTGTAGTGCACCTCACTTGCCAACTCATAGCTGGCAAGCTCGTAAGAAAGAATCACCCCACCCAGGTCACCACGTTTGGGGTGGATCTCACAGGAAAGTGCATGGAGGGAATGAAAATGAATTGGGTGATTTACCTCATCAATGAGCTCGAGAAAGACTGTCGCAAATCTCAGGATTGGGGATATGAGTTATGTTGGGTATGTGTTATATTTTTTGCATGTCTGTGTGTGGGTGCGTCAGATTCGACAACTGCATCTAAGGATCCCTCTAGTAGTGCTCTTTGTGTCCTATGCATCAGGTGCTTTCCTAGGGGGGTCCCAGAGGGGGGGTATGTATGCCCCCCTAGTTACGTGTAGTGTTCAGGCTAGCACCCTGAAATATTTGTTTTGGGCGGTGTTTGCTATTTTTAGTGGATTTTGCTATTTTTAGCAGTTTTCTAAATTAATCCTAGATTAAGGGATTAGGGTTTTGGTATCTGCGGAATACCTAAAAACATTGTATATATTGTATGGTGAATAGTGAAATTCGATATAATGAATATAAGAAAGGTTTTTCTGGTTGAGGGTTTCTGGTATAAAATCTCTGTGTACTCTATGTATGAGCCATTGACTAAATTATGTTTTGATTAGGAATCTATATGTATTGCTTTACTTCACAGGTTTAAGACTTACAAGTTCCACTTTAGCTAGTTTATCATATTGATTGCATTTGTCGCTTGGAAAATGCTGGAAGGAGCCACCTTCCCAAAGATCAAACCATCAGAGTCATTGGTCGTTAGGTTCTCAACCTTGTGGTACACCAACGACATGTTGAAGAAATGGTAGTTGAACGTTATGTTCCATGCCTATTATCAGCAACTGAAGGTTTCCATTGAATCCTTTCCATGCATGACACTGTGCACCTTGCACTAGTACCGACTTTTTTCGAAGTTTCACAAGAATTGACACTTTATATATATCACTGCATGCAAAGATGAGAGAAAGGAAGAGTTGCAACCGTATTACAATATAACAAACGATGACATGGAGCAGATCACGAAGGAGTGGTTGGAGGATTTCCTTGTACCAGTCAATGATGCAAAACTTTCCGACCCTGACATCATAGGAATCCCCTTGGTCACCTGGGTTGAGCATGCTAGACAATTTAGTGTGAAGAAGAAGAAGAAAAAGGAGGAAGCCCAGAATATAGAGACTGGTGAGGAGGACAATACCTCTGAAGAAATTGGATATGGCTCACCCATAGGAGGAGGAGGAGGAGAAGACCAAGAAGATGGAAAAGGAAGAGGGGATGAAGGAGAAGGAGAAGTTACACCACTGAAAGACCCCCCTACTTAAACCCTCCAGAAGAGGAAGGTTTCTCCACAGAAACCTTCGACAAGAGAGAAGAATCATAAAAGTAAGCCCCATCTAGAGGCCACGCTCATAGAAGATGACATCAATATACTCCTAAGAGCCATGGAGGATGCATCTGAGGATCTCTTGCAGAGATACGTAGTGAATAAGGAGGAACTATATGGAAGGGTTGATAAGGAATTCAAGGAAATACAATAGGAGAAGGAGAAGCTACACCGCCGAAAGACCCCCCTAATTAAACCCTGTAGAAGAGGAAGTTTTTTCCATAGAAACCTTCGACAAGAAAGAACACTCATGCCAGTAAGCCCCATATAGAGGCCACACCCATAGAAAATGACATTAGTCTAGTCCGTGGAGCCATGGAGGATGCATCTGAGGATCTCTTGCAGAGATACGTAGCGAAGAAGGAGTTGTATGGAAGGGTTGATAAGGAATTCAAGGAAATACAACAGGCTATTTGATCTGTCTGCACAGTGTCTATTGCGCCCTCCTCATCAGAGTCTACAAAATTGCAGGATGAGCCCACCTAATTAAGAATACTTGCAAATGCAACAAAGGCTCGACTTCAGAAATTCCAAGAATAAAAGGAGAAGGCTATAGAAGCCCTGAAGAAATAGAAAGAGGAATTCTTATAGAAACTATGAGTTGCACGGTATTGCCTAACTGCCTATGAAAATGAGAAGGATGAGTTTCGAGTGATTCTTTAGGAGGAAAAAGTGAATATACAGAGAGAAAAGGACCAGCTTCTCATGGAGCAGACTGTAATCAAAGAAGTGGTAAATAAAGCGCTTCTCTTTGTGCCCATCTTGGCATATGTGGAACAAGAATCAGTTGAGATTCAAGTGGAAAAGCTCGTTGAGGCCATCGAGTAGCTTCAAGTGAGGATAATGGAGTTGGAGATTCAAGAAGTACTAAGCACTCTATAGGAGGTGAGATATCAAAGGGAGGAAGCTACTAAGAAAGTAGTTGGAAGGATCAGAGCCCTCGCCTCGAAATGCAAACAACTGAGTGATAGAAGTGCACAAATTTATGAATGCCTCACAGAAGATCGAGATCAAAGGAAACTGGAAGCACAGTTACAGGAGGTGCAACAACAGACACTGTTAGTATAGGCGTAGATGAAGCTACTCACTGCAGTTGAGAGAATGAAAATATCACAAGAACAACATGCAGTACAACAACAGATTATTGCCATCTAGGTTAGAGTAATTGAAGTCACGTAGATGTTGCAACCTATGCAGGATGAGGCCTACAAGGTGTTTGAATAAATCGAAGGACAAGGCTCGCAACTGGACCAAGTGGTTGCGATAGTGGAACAATGCCTAGAAGGGCCTGTTATAAAGTAGATAATTCAAGAGCTCGTTGAGCAGGAGGCTCAGGAGACCTAGCAAGTCGAGGTCACTCGATTCAAGCTTGAGGCCTTCAAAGAAGCGTTGCCCAGACCTAAGTGACTTGGGATGAGTCACAGGTGAGTGTTGGGGGCTTGTTGGCCATTGAACAAGTTTTGTGGAAATCTTGGTCAGGTTTTACCACTTTTTGTAATTCGATGCAGTAACCGAGGAGGGATTTCCCTGGAGGAGCTGAGATCGCGGATCTCACTTAATTTGTGGTCTTTGTGGACCCAACAAAGGGTTCATTAATTTTTTTTTAATGGTTTATTAGATGTCGTCCCATGGGTTTACCCATGTTTAGGCCCTATTGAAAAATTATAAATAAGTAAGAATGTATTGTATAAAGTGGTCAAAGAGAAAAACAATGTAAGAGACTTAGAGAGCGAAGTCTAAGTAGTTAAGTGAAATTATTTCTAAGTGATTTGTGCAACATAATGTGTATGTAAGGCTATGTGCTTGATAAACGAGTTGGCTTTGTGCCTTGACCTAATTTTGGGAGGGAGGATTGGGTGCTCAGTGCGTAGATCTCTTATCCTCTACGAAGCTTGGCTCGGTGGCTTAGTGCACATGAGTAGATGAATGTAAGAGATTGGAGACTAATAAACAAGACGAAGTAGTTGGTGGACATAGACCCACACTGGGGTGAACCACGTATATCTTGTGTCTTCTGGTTGCTTTGTATTGTGTTGTTTATATTATGAATATACTATGATTATTATGTATGTTAGATAGATATATATATTCTTAGTTCTTCACATGTGTTAAGTATGAATGAATGTTAGATCCACTATGCGTTGTATGCTAAAGTTTTTGAAGTACTTAAGTTACTGCACTGATCTATCTTATGTTTTTTTCTGCGATGTTAATGAAGCTAATGAACTAATGCATATCATCTTCTAAGTGTTAATAAAGTACTTACGAAGTGTTGTAATCATAGATCTATGTCCCAGCTTGGTTACAGACACCTAATTCCTATAATCCCCATACCTCTATCTCGGGTGAGACTTCTACTGCTTCACAGGTGTTGCCAAAAGGGTCAGTAGTTAGGGTTTTGTTGGTGCATTGTTGAAGCGTTGAACCCTGGGTCTACCCCTGTGCCAACACGACCCTCTCTCCTAAATTAACCTCTGCATAGTTTCTCCCCCCGAAATCATCCTCAATCGTTGATATTGAGAGGTCATGATCTGTGACGCGTTGGTCCCCATCACTTAGCGCTCCTGCCATATTTAGATATTTCTTGCCATATTTATCCCCTTCCCTAGTTTATCAGGCTTCCAAACTAGTTTTATCATTCTGCTAGATTCTAAAATCTTGATTTCACACAACAAAAATTAGCATGTGATAACAGTACCCAAACATTTGTTAAGGAATATGGACATCAAGGAAAGTGTAAATGTTGGTAGGACACTTATAGATGGATAGTTCTCATCATGCCATTTTCGTTGATAGGTGGAATGTCACGTAGTTCCTTGCGGTTGAGAATTTATGAGGTAATGAAGTTGGAAGCCCCAAATATGGGTTAAGAAGCCCCTATGGAAGCCCCAAAGATGGTTTAAGAAGCCCATAATTTGTTTCAAGTCATTAATGAAAGGGTAAAGTGGTGGTAACAGGAAATTTCAAGAATCCCTAAAGTTAAGGAAATAGGTTACTTAGAAAAAGTATATATACACCTCAAGAAGTCACTCATAAGTACATTCAAACACACATTCTATTGAATATATTCTATGTGATTAAGTGATTCTTATCTGAGGTAACCAAGGATATATTAGGAAAATTTCATAGGGAAGATGAAGTAAATAAGGGTGAAATTCAAAGGGAGGATGTAGTCTTGTGATGATGTGTTCTAAGGTATGTTATTTAAAGGTTATCTTACCATTTTTGCTATAACAATTTTTATAAAATGATTCAGATAGTGAAACATGGAGGAGGTTAAGAAGATATGTCAAGGCACCTATGGTACAAATTTTACCTTATGTTTCATTGTATTTTCATCAATACACTCCGTGGAAAATAGGGTTTTTGGCTAATCCTGAAACTAGTCACAAACAGGTGTTTCAGGTAAAAAAGTCATAACTTCTTCATAAAGGATCCAAATTAAGTGAACCAAAATGAATTGAATAGAGTATAGACCTTAGTATGTTTTGTATGATTTGCAGATCCAGATATCAAATATTCCATGCATGGAATTCTCTACAAGTATGATCTCTAAAATAAGCCATAATTGAGCAAGGTATGCCATTTTTACTACAAATACTTTTCTGGGATGTTCCAAGAAGTGAAACTTGGAGGAATTGTAGAGACGATATTTAATAATATTGGGTACAATTTTTATACATTTATTCATTACAAGTACAGAGTTATGCTTGTTTAAAGTTAGGTTTTGTGACTAATCCAAAAACTAGTCATGTGAGACTATGGTAAAGTTTGATGAAGATGTTATTCTCTTGTTGTTGAAGTTGAGGAAGGTATGTAGGTATGTGATCACATACACCAGATATGTTACAAAGTTACAGGTATTTTTACATGCATGTTTTGAGGGTTACATGTTGATGATGTTATGGTGCATGCTTGAGGCAAATCTTTGGTATATTGTTGAGGCATTGACACATGCTTGAGGCACATCTTAGGTTCATGGTTGAGGCATATACTTGGTATATGATCTTGGTTGTGTGGTAATATTTCAGGCACTTCATTGATCATATCTTATGGTATATGGTGTATGGCATGATTGAGTAATATGTCATATGGTTGAGATACATTTTTGGTACATGGTATGTGTTGATGTACATTTATTAATGTACATGGTTGATGGTTGAGGTAAATCATACAGGTGTTGGTGCATGGTTGATGAACTCATTTTTGTATAGTTTTTTTACACATAAAAATGTCACACTTAAGTGTCACACCCTAAGTGTCGCAAGTGTCACAAAGTGTTGTATGCACCTTGTTAAGTATCACATGCATTGTCTCAAGTGTCGTATCCACCTTACCTAGTGTCACATTCACTTTGATAAGTGTCGTAACCCATTGAAACCATGAAATACATTTTTCACAATCCCTAAGTAAGTTCGGAAGAGAAAACCAACCATTTGGGGTCTAGAACCACATCTTTTTCTTGGAAAATTTGACCAATTTTGAGCATTTTTATAAGGGTGGCACTCCCCTACTCATGTTGAGGGGCACCAGTTCCACTTTGTCTCTCACTGAAGGGGGGATCCAGTGTTGTTATAGTAAAATATGGAATCCTCCATATTTTCCTAAGGGCCTGCTCCTTAAAGGATGAGGTTGTTTTGGTCAACTCCTATACTATGGATCTATATAAGGATCCATATTCTCAACCATTTCCCTCATTATATCATGGTGGTTAAGACTCTCAAGCCTATATATTGAAGGTATTTTCAAGGTGAAGGGGGGAACAATTTAGATGTCAAACCTTTGATCTTAGGAGAAGGATCAACATTTTAATATAAAAAATTTCATGCAAGTGTTGGACGAGGAGATCTTGGAGAATTTACTGCATTGTCAAGAATGCTTTGTAAGTGCCTTCTTTTGGATTTCCACTTAATATAAACTTTCCCTATTCCATTCAATTTCATGTGTTCTATATCTACATATTTCTTGTCTCTTATATTTTCATTCGTCATAGATAGATATACTTTACCTAATCATATAGAGTAAGAGGAAGATTTCCTTTGCTAGTATTTGTAGGACTTCATTTGCATTAAGGATCTTGGAGATCAATCCCAATGATTGGAGAAACTAGGATAAACATTACAATAAAGAATGCCACATTCTTATTCTCTCTTTCTTGATTGGTTCAGTTATATTTAAAGGGAAAGTAGAAACCATTTTTTTACTTTTGTCTTTGGACCAAAGAAGGGGTCTTGGTCCAAAGGGGAGCTTAACCTATCCGCAGGGTAAGGTTTCTCACAACAGAAAAATGACGACTCCACTGGGGATGGACTTTGACTAGTATTTCATTTATTTCATCTTGAATCCTTAATTGTTATTAGATATTTCTTGTTTGATGCTTCATTCGTATCTTTTCCCCTTTCCTCTTCTTCATTGAAGAGTTTATAGAGACATTGATTGAGTTTGTGTTGAGTTTTAGTTGTTGGAAGTCATTCTCAATATTTTTCATAAATGGCACTCCCATGCAGTTGACACCAGGGTGCCATAAACCTAACTAGTGCTCCCCCTAGGCCTACTAGGGGGCACCAAAATTCCTTGTTCCTTCGGTAATAGGGGAGACAACCTCCTATTTTCGGTGGTTTTGTGAGTTTTTTCTTAGTTCTGCCTTGCTTTTTTCAGTCTTCTTTTAAGAGGCTTTTAACAAAGAGTCTCCTAATTTGACTTTGACTTTGTTTGATTGAGAATTTGACATTTATTACTCATTTCATTTCCTTTTTTGAGTTTGAATATTTCTCTTGGTTGTGGTCCCCTTGGGTTAACTAGATCCCTTGGTTCATCCTCCCATTTAGTTGTCTAATATTCATCTTGCAAAGTTTTCAAATTGTTTTATTGTTTAGGAGTTTTCATCAACTAGAGTTTTCAAAGGTTTTTTGGTATTGAGGCCTTTTTGACTTCATTGAAACATATCATGTAATACCCCAAGTTCAAGCCCCTACTGAATTGTAATGATGTTTAATGATGTTTATAGGCCAGTGAGCCAAGTGTTTATAAACTAGGAGGCTTATGTGTTTATTAGGCTGGAGAGCCTAGATATTAAGGCCAGTGAGCCTATTTTTGTATATGTAATTATGCAAATCATTAATACAAATACATCATTGCGTGTAGACCAACCATGAAGAAAGAGTTATGGGGGACTAACCTCCACTAGGACAGGAAAGGGAATGGGGCTGAGAGGCTAGGAAAAAGGGGATAATCTTGAAGGCTTAACCCAAGGGAATATTATAATGTATTTCCTAAAATACTAAAGTTTGAGAAATAAACCATGTTATCCTAAGTTTCTTTGGTGAGAGGAACAAACTCCAAGTGGAGAGGAATGAGCTCCTGGAGAGCCATGTGTCATCCAGGATGCATGCAGATTTATGTGGGAAAATTGTCATTGAGGGGGATCACTCACCATTCTTGCCATATTTCCTCACGATTTCACTTACCATATTGACCCCATTCACTCACGCATTGAGCAGGACACAGTTATCCATTTTTCGCCATTATCAAACCCTCTGCCATCGTGAACCTATGTAATTTGTGCACCCTATTAGTTTTGTTTAGTTGCACCCTGCCTTACCCAAGTTATGTTGTTTCATTTTCCCTTTCTCGTTTGTCATAGGAGATGAATAGAAGAAGAAGGTTGTCAGGCCTATGGGTTTTTAGAGGTGGTTTGTCAGGCCCATGGATTGAAGAAGCAGGCTTTCAGTCTTGTGAGAAACACTCCCAGGTGAGAGAGATTGTTGGGGAAGTGATTTATCCTGGAGGGAGTCCAGCAGCAGCTACATAGCTCTGAGAATTCTAGATTCGTCCTATTTTTGAATCCCTATAAGGGCAGTGGAGCAGTCGATGGAATGTGGAACAATGAAGGTGTATATTTCTGGGGTGGGATAGGCATGTGGGGAATGAGAGTTTATGAGTGGTGGGAATAAGTAGGCTCCTTAGAGGGAATCCTTCATGTTTCATTCTGCATCTTTTTGCAGTCTCAGCCTCGCCTACGATTTCCTTTACCATGGGTGGATTTTGGTCCTATCTCGGGGGGTGACCCATTACTGATATTTTAGAGAAGCGTGGTTTAAGGCTGGGAGGTTCATGGAAGGTATGCACATAGTTGGTGTAATTCAATTAAAAGATAATTGTAATTTCCGTGTTAATATCAAATGATTTGTTCACTTCATGTATTTTATTTATGAGAATTGCATGTGTTTGTTGCATGTATGATTTACTTCAAATTCCTCATTTATGGCCCATACAAGTTCATTGTTGAAGCCATGGGCTCAAATACTAATTAGTGCCATACCCAGCCTTCCAGGTCTGGTCACACCACTTAAAAATATCTCATGCTTCAATACTAGACTGTAACGTACCCAGCCATCCCAAGGTTGGGCATGATACCATAAAACAAACTCTAATATGTTTTCAAAATTTGATACACACACACAGCAGCATTGAGAGAGCTCTTGGATGGTATTGGAAAGCTCAGGAGGTATAACAATTTGACAAACCATGCCAATCCTGGTATTGGGCCACAAAGTTTTCATTTGGGCTGTAGAATATTTTTTGAAGAAGACATATCCCTCACAACCCTCGGATCCATAGTTTTAGTACTCCAGGGGTTGTGCGGTATTTCAACAGGAAAATCCTTCAAAGTCTCGGAGTGATTCTCAATCGCAGATCATTCAGGAGGAGGAGAGTCGTTGGTTTTCCCCAATTATTTCGGTGGTTCGGTATTCAAAGAAATCCATTGGAGATTGTGTGATGAATATGACATGGACTTGTTCAGCAGTCAACGGATCGACAGTTTTGAAAAAATGTCAATGAGAATAAATCGTCAAAGTATCGAAGTGTCAAAGATGACATGGACCTATTCGACAATCGAGAGTTTGGCAGTTTTGAAAAAGTGTCGATGAGAATAAATTTTTTAAGTCTCGGTTCATCAAAGTGACGTGACATAATGATGTCACTGGGGGTGACATGGGAGTGTTTAGCAGTTCGGTAGTTCAGCAGTTTTTTGAAAGTGTCGATGATAAAGAATCCCTAAAGTCCTGAAGCATCGGATATGACATGGCATGATGACATCACCTAGGGTGATGTGGACCTACCCTAATTCTACCATGTTTCCCTTATTTTTGTACTTTTTATAGTCCCTTAATATCGATTCGGGCCTAATACATGTTGCTCGACAATGGGGCCATGTGTCACCACCTTGATTAATGATTTTTTTACTACGTGGACCATCGAAGGTTAAGAAGTTTAGTGGTTTAGGGTTTGGTGGAAATTGTTGGAAGAACTTCAGGATCTCTGAATTCCTGAAGTTATGAAGTCACAAGCATTGAATTGATGTGTCTTGATGATGTCACCTTGGGTGACATGGGTACACGATATGCATGCCACGTTTTAGTGTTTTTTTTTATTTTAAAGGCTAATTTTTCCAGTTAGAAATTGACACATGTCACCCTTCAGATTGGGATGCATGTCTGCTTCTTGGAATCTACCACGTAGCACCCAGGTGTGTCATACTAAGTGGACCCCAGGAGTTCACCAATTCATCATTCAAAAGGAATGAAGTGTGAGGAAGGGAAACCCCCAAAGCTCTGAAGAGTAGAGTAAATCCTCACCATTGAAAAGGAAAGGACATGTGGTAGCAGATCCCGTAGTTAGAAAGATTAAAGGGATAAACAGTTGAGGTCGAGGACTTGTGGAGGTCTGAAGTCCATAGTCAATCTCGATCCTTGATCACAAAGGATGTGTGGAACCATATCCCAAGGTCTAGAGAAGTGGTACTATGGAGGAATTGATTTGTAGACTGTTGTGAGTAGAGAACTCTCGAAGGCTAGATTTAATCTCATCCATTGGTCAGGAGATGACACATGGAGGCAAGAGAGAGAATCTATGATGAGTTGTCACTTTGAGATATTTGTAGAGAAGTGCTTAAGAAACCATCAAAGCCCGGAGTCTTGGAGCTCCTATCCACCTTAGATCTAAACAAAGAATGAGGATCGTCGATCTTTACGTCCTTTGAGTATTCGGAGAATTGGTGTTCATAGGAAATGTATTGTAATGAAGGTAGATCATCTGTAGTTTTTATAACCCTAAATTTCACCATACATGCATACATGGCATCAGGCCATCTTACTTGCTATTTTTTCCAAGCCATCATTGAGAAACTCTTCTTAAAAATCATATTTTTGAATATGTACATGCCACGCACCATTAATTCCCATGTACACACACTTTTTGCACCACTACAGCTCACGTACGTATGCTAGTTGCACCATTACATCCCACATATACTCACAAAAGTTGTAAAATTAAAAAGTTGCAAGGAATTCGTTGAGATTACGGGCTATTGGGTAGTTTTCCAACTGTCCCACTGCCTATAGATCGTCACCCAACTGAATAAACATCCTTTTGTCATATAAAAGGATATGTTGGGGTCTCATTCAAAATATAAGCATAAGAATAGTGAAACTCTTCCCATTTCACTTTCCCCCCTTACCCTAAGAATTTGCAGCCACATTGTGAGTTTTGAGCCAGAATTCGCTATTCTTTCCCTTTTCCTCCATTGCAAGCCTAATCCATTCCCTAGAGAGAGATGAAGAAGAAAAAGATATGTGGAAGTGTAGTTGGAGCTTGGTGAAGAGGATCCCAAACTAGGTTCAAGGAGCATTTGTTGATCTCATTGTAAGTAACTTTGTGAGATTAATAAAAAGGAATACTTTTTCTGTCCCGAATATGATGTGTTCAATGTTTATGTTTGATTTATATTTGATTATGACATCTAACCCAGTAATTCATATATGAGATGCATGTTCATATTTCTTTGTTTGTTTGTTTATGAATGCAGGTCCGCAATGGGTGAAGACTTGTAGTCGAGGAACAACTAAAAGCAAAAGAATCAACATCAGACACAAAGTTTAAGGTATAGTTACCGGATCTTTTTACCTTGTATTTTATGCATGAACATGGGGTGTATTTGGGGTAGTTGTTAAAGAGTAGGAGACTTTAGACGGTTATCTCTGCCCTCATGTTGAACCCTATTGTAGTCCATAGGGGGTTTTTCCCTCGATAGAAGAATTGGCAACATATGTATACTTCTTATACAGTTTAGTTTTTTGTCTTTTTGTTTTATGGACGTGTCATTTTTTATGTCATATTTTTCACTGTGGAAGATGTCAATTGAATTAGAAGTGTTCATTGGGTTCGCGGACGAAGATAGCCCACACACTCAGAGGATTGATTCCGCATCTTGGGTAATCTTTACACCTCAAGTCCAGATGTTATCTTCTGGAGGTATATTTCTAGGTGATGCCACAAATAATGTCGTCGAATACAACACAATGATAGAGTTTCTTTGTGATGATTTGTCACATGGTATCTCTCAGCTTCGGGTCTACTTAGATGCACATCTAGTTGTGTCCCAGTTAAATAGGGTTTACTACGTTTATGATCCTACTCTACACTGATGATTCCTTAGGGTGCGTCTCTTAGAATGATTCTTTGATTACATTACATATATCCATGTTCCTAGGAGATTAAATAAAATCATAGATACTCTAGCTAATCATGTATTAGATTGGCATATTTCACAAACATAAAGAAGCACACACATACACATGTACATACATTGTAAAAATGTGATCCATAAGACATAAAAAGATGTAAATACTTATATATATATATATATCAAAAGTTTCAAAGTACATAGGTGGGCGCAAGTGCCTCAAAAAATAATATGTCTGGTATACATCACAGGGCTTATGCCCTCAAAAATATACAAAAAGAGTTCCCTCGGCACGTAACTGGTCCACCCTAAGCTAAGCATAGGGCATGTTGGCACTTCCATAGTGAACGACCGTGTTTTCCAAACGCCGAAAAATATGGACCCAGGTTTGTGGCACCCCAACTATATGAAGCTGCATAGATGGTGGAAGATCCTTGATCTCATCCATGGGCACTATACAAGTGATCGCGGTGAGGTTATGCTCCACCCGTATCAACACTCTATCAATCTCTCTAGCTAGAGGTCCCTCTGTTGCTGCTATTGCTAGTCCGACAGCCACTGCTCATGTTGCCTCTGGTCAAGGACACCGCCTGCTCCTCGCAAAATCTGTTGGATGCACTGGCCCCACATCTATACATAACAGATACATAGTTGTTAGATACTCTGGTACACATAAAAATGATATATATATATATATATATATATATATATATATATATATAAAAAAAATAAACATTAAATACCTTTAAAACTAAAAACGTACCCATCTCTCCTCACTCAGCTTTAGGAGGTAAGGGCATGTCTGGGTCCCTGGAAAAGTTGAACCTGACGTAGGAGTAGTCATCTATCAACGAAATTTCTCATTCCCACCAATCAAAAAAGGTGTCCTCAAAGGCCTCTATGGTCCTTCCACCCCCATATCATGGCATCAATGCCACCCATCTACACACTGATGGGGTAGAGGCCACATGCCCCTGCAACTGTCTCTCAAGGACTGAGACTGGGTACCCTCTCAAAAACAAATGAGCATAGAATAGTACCGAACCCAAATTTCTTGTTGTTCCACCCATGACACTCGATGAGTTGTCTCTTCATGCAGTCTATCATGGTTTTACTCCAATCAAAGATCCGTTCATTCAAGGACTGCACTGCATAATGCATGTGCGCTCGGGAATCCTGATATAAATCCGCGGATCCAATGATCTGCCCAATGAGTAAAACTATCACTTTCAGTGATAGGTTGGTGATCTTGTTGATAGGCACCTGAAAACCTACTTTCTCAGTGTTGACCTCGCAATGAAGTTAAATCAACTCAACAATGTTGTGAGTCCTGGGGGGAAAAGCACGCAAGTTGACTGGTTCACCTCTCCTCGAGAGGCCAGCCAGAAAATAAATTTATTCAATCATTGGATTCAAGGACTGCCCCTTGTTGTGGGTGGGAAAACCCCCTATGGACTAGCACTAAGGGTTTTGTAATGCATGTAGAAATGAGCATCTAAAGTCTCCTATATTTTACCATCATCCCAACATAGACCCCACATTCATACATAAACAAAAGGGTAAAAGGATCTGGTAACTCTACCTTGAACTTCCACGTTTGGTGTCTATACTTTTGCTTTTGTTTTCTCCTCGACTGCAAGTTTCCTCCCAAAGCCAACCTTCATTCATAAAAAGACAAACAAAGAACTCCAAACATGCATTTTATATGTGAATTAGTGGGTTAGAGATTCTAATGAAATATAATCAAAACTGAATATTTGAACACCTCATATGGCGGGACGGGAAAAATACTTCTTTCTTATTAACCTCACAAAAGTAACTTAAAATGGTGAGATTAGCCACTACTCCTGAACCTGGTCCTGGGATCCTCTTCAACTGTGTGCCAACCGCTTCCACATATGCTTCTCCTCACAAAATGGTTGCAAAAGATTGGGGCAAGGGGAATACAAAAAATGGCATAGTTTCTTTGTTATTATCTTCCTCTTTTTAAATGGGACCCCTACCTCTTCTTTTATAGGCTAGAAGAGGGTAGTTATCCGGTTGAGTGACCAGCTATGAGTGGTCAAACGGTTTAGGAAATTACCCGGAAATCTATATTCCGTCTACAAATTTCTATTTTTTGTCCTTTAGTCAGTATGCATGGGATGTAATGGGTTAGGTAGCATATACACATGGGAAACAGTGGTGCAGGGTGCATATGACTTCAAAAGGATGGATTTTTGAAGAGTTGTTCAATGATGTCTTAGCAAAAATGGCAAGTGAGATGGTCTGATGTCAGGTATGCATGTATGGTGCAAATTAGGGTTATAAAAGATGCCCCCTAATGTGTGAGGTCAGAAGAGCATATGATGGCCAAAATACATTACCAATCTTCACCAACATACGAAGCTAGTGAGCCCAGGGACCAGAGTTCGGGAGGTCCCATCTGCAAAATAACAATTGTCTTACCGAGGTGGGCATACCCATGCTCGGAATGAAATAAATCATGGTTGCCAATAAAATACACTGCAGATATGCAATATCCCTCGATTGAACCCAATTGTAAATGTAATATAAATATACTTAAGTTGGTGAGTTGTTTTGACCTCATTTGATAATGCACATCATGTGGCATAATGCGTGCATGAACTACGCAGTAAAATGATGTAATATGCACATCACAAGATACCGCACGCAGTAAATAAAGTGTGCACAACCTTGATGACAGTGGATACCGCGTCAAGTAAATAAAGTGTGTGCAACCTTGAGGACAACGGATACCGCGCGTAGTAACTAAAGTGTGTGCAATACTAAGGTCAATGAACCTTTATGTATTTGATATGCATTATAGGCTGGTGAGCCAGTATTATAAGTCAGGATGTTTATGTTTTGGTATTAGGCTGTAACACCTAGATTTCAAGGGCCAATGCACCTACTTTGTACATGACTCATGATTAATATAAAATACATCACTACGCACAGACTAACCATGATAAAAGAGATGGGGGATTGAACTTCACCAGTTAGGGAAAGGGAGGGCCAAAAATCAAGGGAATATTATATTAATATTTCCTAAAACATAAAGTATGGATAATTATTTTAACCTAAGTTCTAAAGTTGGGGAAAAGTGGACAAAATTAACTTTCGATACGACAAGTGTCAAGTTGGGGACATGCATTCATATCGTCGGGGAACTTAGCTCATTGGGAGATTTTCTCATGGATACCTTACGAACGGGGGGGACAACCATCATTCTCACCATCAATTTTCACAAAGACTTCATATTGATTCTGAAACACACTCAATTATCCATTCAATGATTCCATGACCATTTCACTCCAACATTTCATTATCCTTGAGACAGTCATTTCACCTTTTCGGAAGCCTGTTTCCGCACCCTTGTTGGTTGGTGTACCTAGTTAGCTTGGAGCAGGATTTAAGAAGGAGGTTGTTAGACCTGTGAGCAACTATCTAAGTGAGGTAATTGTTGGGGATTGATTTTTGAAGGTGATAAAATACAACTATAGTTCTCTGAGACTTCCAGTCCGACCTGTTACTGAAGCCTTGGAAGGGAAGTGGGGTAGTCGAGGGACTATTGAGCAGAAAAGGGGCACACTTCCTTGGGTGGGACAAGCATGTGGGGAATGAGAGGTTGTAGGATGTTAGTTGAGTGAGCACCTGAGACAGAGTCTTTCATGTTTTCCATGAGCCTTAGCCTGGATAGGAATCCCCTTACCTTGGGTGGAGTTCAGTCCCAACGCGGGGGTGACTCACTGTTGAGAGTGATGAACAGTGTAGTCTATGGTTGGGAGGTTCATGGATGGTCTGTAAGCAGTTGGTGATAGTTTTTCTAAGATAAGTACCAATTGTATGATATATTGATATGTTGTTTTGTTATTTACATGCCTATGTTACGATTTTATCATATATGTGATTATGATTGCTTGTGTTCTTCTGTGTAATATCATGTAAATGATGCATATCGAAAGTTACTGTTATTTCAAAATAATAGTTGTATGTTACAGAAACTAATTGTTTGCTTATGTTTATATGTAAAGATTCTGCGAGCATGCTATATGTATATGTTTTAGTTGCATGTAGTCTAAAGAGTAAATTTATGTAGCATTGCTTAGTTGATTACTGGGTATGCTACTGTATGATCCGTAGTATGAGAATGAAAGTGTTCCCTAGAGTAGCATGGCCCGGCCTAATGGCTGGGAATGTTACCGACTTGTGTCAAAGCATGAGTGGTTTCTCTAGAAGTGGCTTACCTTGGCCTCAGGTTGGCCAGGGGGATCGTTACAGTATGGTATCAGAGCCTCAGTTCAACACTAAGCTTGGATGGGCCAGAGGGGTGCAATTGAAGTGAATATTCATAGAAAAGTAACTTCGAAGTGACCAAAATTGGAGTCACAGAGTGTCCTTGGAAAAGGTTGGCGTACTGGCACGCGTGGTAAATTTGGCACCGCACGGGAAAACGTTGGTGTGCCAGTGTGCGTGGTAAATTTTGGCGCCGCATGAAAGATTATTATGTGTAGATGCATGCGTTGAAATTAGCCTTGCGCGGTAAGCACACACATAGTAAGGTGCACATGGGGTGCAAAAGTATTTTTTAACACAGAGGAGTTTTTTTAGTATGTGCATAAGTATGAGTATAATTTGTTTCACGACGGTGTATTCAGTAGTGTGCACAGATATTTGAGTGCTAAGGAATATGTTAAACTTGACATGGTGCATGCATAGGATGAAAATGCATGTGGAATATCGGTGTGCGGTATCAAAACTATGCACAGTGGATATTGGCACACAATGCTGGAGTAGTGCACGTAAGTAGTCGGTACGATGAAGAATAAATGCACAGTAGATTTAGGTGCACATAGAAGAGTTTTACCTTGTAATATTGTTATGCACGATAAATATAAATGAACAGGTGAAGTTAATGCGCAGGAAGTTGCTTGGAAGGCGATGAATCTGAGTTTAAATTGCATAATAATTAAAGAAAAAGAAACACATAATTGCATTGAAGCATTAATTAAAAAGAATTCCGACTTTTCATTTCCTCCGATTTAGACAGATGAAAATAAAATATAAGATTACATGAAAAACTTATTATAAAAGAAAACAAGAGTCATAACATCACCAAATAGAAATTGTAACAAAACAGTCTAAAATCCATTTATGTATTTGTATAATCATATTAATCAAAAAATTACAAAAGAGTGATGACATCAGTTAGCTTGTTGTAAAAAGGGTCGTTTGAAGAACAGGCCTATCATCTCTTGTAATCTTTACATCCGCTACCAACTATTCAAAATTCATTGAGACATGATTATCTTATTTGAAGACTTACTTCAGCTTAGTGATCTCTGCCTTTAAATAAGAGTCTAACCAGACCGGTTGATTCTCTCCAACACTTTCAGCTGCTTCAGTCATAGATTCCTCCTTCTTATGCCGCTTACTCCTTTTCTTCTTAGCGGCTGGCATGTTGATGAATAAATCCTTTATAGTGAGATTCAACTTGACTTCCAATCATGAGTCTATAACCAACTCTGTGTGGAACTTAGTTGCTAGAATGTGAGCAAGGACCCTTTCCTCCTTATTCGCAAGAAAGCCTAGCATGTTGCTCGAATAACCAGTCTCACTCGACTTAGCCTTGTCCATGTATCTCAGGTTGGGGATACCGAAATGTGTCTTTACAGAGAGAAGGAAGTCGAGCAGCTTGGATATTACTTCAGTTATGGATATGCATATATATTCATACTTGGGGAGTGGTAATTATAGAAATCCATTTATGAAGCATAGGAAGATTACGTGCAAGCGCGTTGGGTTTCCATGCTCGGCCAATCCATTTTGAATGATTAGCTTTGAGTTTGTTACATGGTGACATTTAGCTGAGGTCACATGGCTGTGAAGTACCGAATGAATGAAGCAGGGTGATCTAACTAGTTGTCGCTCGCTCCACTAGTGGTGGATTTGACATGTTGAGACACGTGATACCATGTCTTGGAAAAAGTGGTTTCGACAAAACCACCTTCTTGTACAGGTGTATCTTGGAAGGCACTGGACGTCAGTGTTCTTGAGACTTGGGTCTTATCTACAATTTCCGTGGTGATAACACCAAGAAACCAGGAGTGATAATGTTGATGTGTATGTTGAATTGAAATGGTGCATATTCTCATGAATTGTTGAATTGTTAGCCTGATTAGTTTCAATGGCTGCACATTTTGCATAATTAACAACAACTTGGTTAGGTCAGACCAGTGCAGAGTCTGTAGGAATGGAAGAGGCATAGGGGAATTACAGTCATCCAGAGAAGAGAAGAGGGATGGATGTTCATTTGGGCATGGAAGGAATGAACTCCAACGAACATGGAGAAGAAAGGAATGAAGATATGAATATGACTGAGACCATTAAGAATTTGTAGAAGGATGTCCAAAGCCATAAAGCTAATAATGAAAGTCTTATGAAATCCAAAGAGAAGCAAGATGACTTCAACATGAAGCTATTGGAAGGTTTGAATAGAATAGAGATGAAATTGGTTAAGGAGAGTGACTCAAGAAGATCTGAGAATCACAAATCTTCAGAGGAGAAAGGAAAAGTAAAAAGTGATAGTAGACATCGCCATCGTCCCCAAAGGAATTACCATAAGAGAGAAGGAAATAGCTAAAGTTTATCCCCTGTCAGAAGGTATAAGAGATCTGGGGTGGATGAGATGCGAGGAGAAATGAACAAAATCAAACCTCCTACATTTGATGGTGAGTAGAAGAAGGATGAAGATGCAAAAACATGGTTGCTAGGCATAAGGAAATATTTTCAATTGCATAATTATTCTTCTCATGCTAAAGGTGGAATCACTATCTATCAACTCAAAGGAAAGGCCTCAATGTGGTGGGATCAACTTGTGCAGGTACAACACATTGTAGAGAAAAGTGTTACTTGGAGGGAATTCAAGAAGTATTTTGAGAAGAAGTACTTGACTAACATATACTATTGGCCCTTGACCAAGTTTTGAAGAACACTTGGTCATATTTGACCATTTTTGGACTTCGACAGCTTGTCAAAGATGGAGTGCCAGGCGAAGTAGAGATCACGAGATCTCGATCCACTTTTGGGCCCTTTTAGGGTTTTGGGTTAATGTAATGGGAAATAGATGTTAGCCCATGGGTTTACCCACGATTAGGCCCACTTTTGTAATGTATAAATAGAAGGATAGGAAATGTAAGAAGGAGTAGATATGATTGGTTAGTGCAATTGGTAGTGCATCTATGTGATGTTGAATAAGTGCTCTGTGCGAACTATGTAAGGATTGCAAGGCTAAGTGCAAGTCACTGTGAGGTTGCTCTAGAAAGCTAAGTGTTGTAATGTAAGGAAGAAGGATCTAGTGAGCTGCACAGATCTTATGTCCTATGAAAAGAAGGGTTTTGGAGGCTTTGTGCTTGTAACAGATTGAAGACGATAATAAAGACGAATATCTTGTGGACGTAGCCCCAGGGTGGGGGTGAACCATGTAAATCTGTGTGTTATTCTCTATGCTTTGATTCAATGTGTTTCTACTTATGTTATGTTCTTTGATATATCCACTTATGCTCTGTGCTTCTTAGATATATATATGATTGTTAGATCTGATGTGTATGAGGATGCTTAGTGTTGATCTACTGGATCTGATCTAGGTTACTATGGTTAAGTACTGAAATACTGTAGATCTGAGTGTACACCGTGATGCTCTGTGTTATCTGCAAAGTAGAATAAGGGTTGAATATTGACGAATGATCGATGTTGAGTTCTCTAAAAATGATATAATCACAAATTTGTGTCCCAACTAAGGTTGCAGACACCTGAGTCTTGCAACCACCCTACCTCTACCTTGGTTGAGACCTCAATGACTTCGTAGGTGTTGCCAAAAGGGCTGGTAGTTAGGGCTTTGTTGGTGTGCTCTTAAGCATTGAACCCTGGGTCTGCCACTGTGCCAAAAAATGGTTCCGTTGCCGAGACCTAAAACTGTGATTGCTAGGAATTGAGGAAGAAGAAAATTTGTGCAAAAGAAACCTCTGTGCATAGATCTGTTGCCCTAGTGTGCATCTTTTTACCTGACCTATGAAGCTTTGTGCCAAGAATAAGGTTAGATCTGAAGAAAGGAAGATCAGATCTGAAGAAAACAAGCGAGATCTGAATGCTCTGTGCTCTAAGAAAAGTGAAAGTGGAAATTTTTGAAAGAAAGAGGTAAGATTTGTAAGCTCTATGCTCTAATAAAGGTAATAATAGTCAAAATTTCTTAGATATGGAAGATTTGTGCTTTGTAGAAGTAAGATAAGTGAATTTTTTTTTGTTTCTAGAGCATGGATCTAGATATGTTTGATAGATTATGTCCTAGCTTAAAAACTAGGGCATTAATAGATGAAAGAAAGTTTGATATGAATAGATCTAATAAGTATAATGATAGATATGTTATACCTATGCATAGAAATAATGTCTAGACTAACAAATGGATGCAGGATCCTAGAAAGAATTTTTTGTAGGTTAGCTATCACAATTCTAGTGCGTAGCACAGAAGAGGCTGAGGATCATTTAAAATAAAGCGAGGATTAATACTATGTTATAGTTGCAGAAAACCAGGTGATCTAGCTAAGGAATGCCATGGTAGAAGACCTAGTTGTCTCTGTTGCAAAGCTAGGGACCATGAGGTATTTTATTTCCCTAGAATGATCGCTAAGCTTGAAAGGATAAATCTGAATCAAGAAGACCATAAGTCAAATCTAGAAAAGGAAGAAACCCAACAAGAATCAGAGAAAGTATTAATACAGATGAAAGAAACCCTGAAGGAACATAAACATGTCTGATTACCAGAGATCTTCAAAGAAAAGGAGCAAGTCAAAGCAAGAATAAGGGACTTCGACATTGATTGTATTCTTGATGAACAAACACAAGTGAGCATTATGCCAGAAAGAATTTGGGAAGCTATAGGGAAGCCTGCCATGATTCCTTCGTTTGGAGGAATAAGACTATTCAGAGGAAAACTGATGATGTTATGTGGAAAACTCACTCAGATACCTATGACAGTCAATGGAACTTCGACAAAAGAAGATTTTGAAATTATCAAATTCATTGAGGACAATGCATTATTTACTATGCTACTCGGAAAACCTTGGATTGAAGGAGATCAAGCTAGAAAGAAGGAAGAAGAAGAGGTTTTAGAACATTAGAGACAAGAGTTAAAATATTTCATGACTAAAAGGATCGCACAGTTGATAGAAGAACAGGAGAACCACTCGAATCCATATGAAACTAGAAGCCCAGATGTTGAGGCCAAAGATATACAAAAGGCTGAAATTGATACCCCGGACAAATAAGAAGTGATATACCTAAAACCTAGGAGAGAATCTCACTAGCATGAAGTGACTATGTCTGAGGAAAATAAGAATCAAAATGGGAAGAGAATCAAAATGGGAAGAGACGAAGGTCACTGGAAAGAAGGCTAGAAAGCTAAGTAAGAAGAAGGCTAAGATTGAAAAATTATAGAATATCCCAGAGGGTACCTCACAGCAAGACACTTTGCATAATTGGACCTTCGCCAGGATATTAGAACAACGACATATGCCACTTCGTCGAGGCGAAGTAATATAGTTGTTGGAAGCTAATATAACCGTTCGACTGTCACTCTGAATGGGTTGAAAATCATTTATGGCTCACCACTAGACTTTTCAACCATGCCATAATAGACAGAACATAAGTTAATGTAGCCTCATACCCATTGCAAGCAGATTGTTGCTAAGTTTCCCTACTTATTCTGTCACGCCACGCACCGAGAATAATTTTTGCTAAGTGAGAATTTGAGCATGAAACCTAAGATTATTTCATCCTGTGATCACTCCCTTGTTCCCATACTGTTCACTGTAGTCTCTGAATTCATTTCACACCTGAGCTAGTTGAACCAAGCTTGTATGTCGGATGAGCTCAGCATTGCTGAGAAAGTAGTTGAAGAAGTTTTGATTGACTTAATGACTGAGAGAGTCATGTCGGAGCGAGGATTATATACATGAGTCCAAGCATCGTCAAAGAGAGGACTCCAGGCCTCCCCTTCCACTACTCACATCGGTCCATCCCAACTGACCGATGAGAAACGGACCAAGCACAAGGATGACATCGCAAATTCCAAGCTTATCCCATGCATTCTACCTACTTACTTACCACCTCTAAGCAGTGCCATCAACCGTGACAGTGTACCTCGAGACTTCGAGTACACTTTGATCACTACGTACCTTCCGAAAGGTGTGTGTGTAGTTTGTGCTGAACATGATAAGCTCGCAGCACTGAAATTTAGTGATTTTAACCTTGAGATCATAAAGTTTACAGCATGTTATCCCTACATAAGTACTTAACCAGGACCAAAGCTAAGAATTCTAAGATTGTCCCACATTCATGGACCTAGAACCTCATGTAGTCCACACTACTTAATATAATGAAGATCCCGCACTTCGGAAGACACTAGGAAGTCAACACATGTGTCAAGTTGCTACTGTTCTGCTACCACGGAGGATACTTATGGTTGGACCACCGCATCATTGTGGATCCGACCTTGATCAATCAGATCACAGGACTTAGTCTGCAAGGCCCTAACCCACAGGAGTTTTACCCTAAAAATACCTCAGACCAATGACTAGCATAGAGGATAAAAGAAACTTATGGCGATGTCAAGAAAGGAATGTGAGGCTACAAGGTAGCCTCTATCCAGAGTGGTATAGTGTGCCTTTCCTGTCAGCTGATCGCAGGCAAGCTAGTTTGCAAGAACAGACCAACACAAGTGACTGGATTCATAGTTGACCTCACAGGGAAGTGCACTAAGGGATTATATATGAACTGGGTGAAATACCTTATAAACCATCTAGAGATTGATTGCAAAGAAGCGCAAGACCAAGGGTATGAGTTCCACTTTAGTTGGTTGCTCATAATAATCGTTTTCATCGCTTAGGAGCTACCAGAAAGTGCCACTTTTCTAGAGATCGAACCCTTCGAACCACTGGCCACGAAGTTTTGTACGTTGTGGTCAGGGATGATTTTAAGGATGGAAATTTGTTTTAAAATGTAAAAACCTTGGCAAATCTTACTAATCCTTCATATGCCAACTACAAAATGTTTGGCGAATTTTTTGTAAAAATATTCAAATTTCTAAGGATTTTATATAGTTTGTATAAAATCTTGGCGATTTTTAAGGTAAAATAATTTTATCCTATAGAATTTGGGTGAATCATTTTTAGAATAGCAAATATTTTTTTGGGAAAAACCATGGAAAATTAGCCCATGAGAAAAATTTATCCCCTAAAATCATCCCTGGTTGTGGTACTCCAGCGACATGAACAAGCAGTGGCAGTCCAATGCCATTTTCCACGCCTATTACAACCAATTGAAGAATGCAATCTAGTCTACACCGTGCCTCATCCCAAACACACTTCATAGGTTTAGACCTTTGATAAAATTCAGCGTGGAACACCACTTCACCTATATCACAGCGCCCACTGATGAGCACAAACAACAACTCCATTCAAACTACAAGTTGACAAAAGAATACTTGGAGCATATTACCAAGGAATGGTTGGTGGATCTCCTTGTTGCAGCAGACCCTGCAGAAATGTCTGATGTGGATAGCCTTGAAGCTATGCCGGATACACCTAGACCGAGCAAGACTAAGAAGGATGATGAAGTTCAATATGTCCATAGCACATCCATGAAGACTACTTCGATCTCACCTATGCAGGGAGGTGATGGTGAATAACTAGGTGGCATAGAAATTGAGCAAAACAAAGGCAAGGTTACTCTGCCTAGAGAGGAGGAGGATCCCTCCAAGAAAAGGAATATTACCCCACCAAATCCCTCATCCATGAAAGAAAACTAAGGCCACCCAGACTACGTTTAAGACTACCCTCACACCAGACGACTTCGACTTCTTAGTCACTGCGCTGAATGATGATTCACTATAGATCATAGAAAATCAAGAAGCGAAGCAGGAGGAGGTATTTAGATGAATCAAGGGTGAACTTCTAGAACTGAAGCAAGCACTCCAGTCGAGCTGAGCAATTTCTACTGCGCCCTTGAAAATTGGAACAGCAGGAATAGGCGATGAGCCCACCCAATTACACCAGATCATCGATAAAGTCGAAGCTCGCCTTCGATGAGCTCAAGAAGACACAGCGCAAGACACCCATGCCTTGACACAAGTCCAGAGTGCACTTATAGAACAACAGAGTAAGGAAAAATAGGAAAAGATTTCTCTGCAAGCGAAGTGGGATGAGGAAAAAGAATAGTTATAGCAGAGCAAGGACCAGTTGCTAGTAGAACAACTTGAAGTACAAGAAAGGGTTCATAAAGAACTTCACTCTGTGATGTTTATAGAAGTGAAGATTGAACAACATGTCCCACAGTAGGTGTCACAACTTGAATAAGTAATCTAGCAACTTCAACAGTGCATTGTAGATATGGAACTTCATATTGTGCCTAAGAATCCTCAAGAAATAACAGACCTAAGGGAGGCAACTACCTGTAGCGCAGTTGGTTGATTAAAAACATTTTCTTTGGAATGCAAGTAGTTGAGCGCTAGAATCATCCACACTTATGAGAACCTCACAGAGAATCCAGAGTTGCAGGCATTGGAGGCATAGCTCCAAGAAGCAAAGAAGCACACAGATACGCTATAGGCACAGCTGAAGGCCTTGACCCCAGTCGAAATAATGAAGAGATTTCCAGAACAACACACTTCCCAAAAATAGGCACACATGCTATAAATCAAAGTGATGGAAGTCTCTCAATGAATTAAACCAATCCAAGAAAAGGCATAGCAACTACTCACTGAATTTCAAAGCCAGGGAACCGAGCTTGAACAGGTTGTCATCACCATAGAACAACGCCTAGAAGGGCCAATAAATGACACAGTGATCTAGGAGTTCACTGAGCAAGAGGTTGTCGTATTGTAGTAGGTCAAAGTAGTTTGAGCCAAACTCAAGGCATTTGAGGTGGAATTGATCAGACCAGAGTGACTCGAGACAAGTCACAGGTGAGTGTTGGGGGCATGTTGGCCCTTGACCAAGTTTTGAGGAACATTTGGTCATATTTGACCATTTTTGGACTTCTACAACCTATCAAATATGGAGCGCTAGGCGAATTAGAGATCACATGATCTTGGTCCACGTTTGGGCCCTTTTAGGGCTTTGGGTTAATGTAATGAGAAAGGGATGTTGGCCCGTGGGTTTACCCATGATTAGGCCCACTTTTGTAATGTATAAATAGAAGGATAGGCACTGTAAGAAGGAGTATATATGATTTCTTAGTGCAATTGGTAGTGCATCTATGTGATGTTGAATAAGTGCTCTGTGTGAACTATGTAAGACTTGCAAGGCTAAGTGCAAGTCACTGTGAGGTTGCTATAGAAATCTAAGTGTTGTAAAGAAAGGAAGAAGGATCTAGCGAGCTACGCATATCTTTTGTCCTATGTGAAGAAGGGTTTTGGAGGCTTTGTGCTTGTAACAGATTGAACACGATAATAAAGAAGAAGATCTTGTGGATGTAGCCCTAGGTTGGGGGTGAACCACATAAATCTGTGTGTTATGCTTTGTGCTTTGATTCAATGTGTTTCTACTTATGCTCTATGCTTCTTAGATATATATGATTGTTAGATATGATGTGTATGAGGATTCTTAGTGTTGATCTACTGTATCTGATCTGGGTTACTATGGTTAAGTACTGAAATATTGTAGATCTGAGTGTACACCGCGATGCTCTGTGCTATCTGCAAAGTAGAATAAGGGTTGAATATTGACGAATGATAGATGCTAAGTCCTTTGTAAATGATATAATCATAGATCTATGTCCTAGCTAAGGTTGCAAACACCTGAGTCTTGCAACCACCCCTACCTCTACCTCGGGTGAGACCTCATCTGCTTCATAGGTGTTGCCGAAAGGGCCGGTAGTTAGGGCCTTTGTTGGTGTTCTCTTGAGAATTGAATCCTGGGTATGCCCCTATGCCAACAGATACTATGACAAGAAAATGAAAGAGTTCTTTGAACTCAATATTGGAAGTAGGACCATATATGAATATGAGAAAAGGTTTCTGGAACTGCCGAAGTATGTCTCTTTCGTTAAGGATGATATAGTCAAGATTCAATGGTATTTAAGTGGATTGTCATCGTTCATCAGTGACAAAATATAGTATGATAATCCGAAGACATTAGAAGAGACCATAAGGAGAGATAAATGCATATATGACCAGTTGAAAGCAAGGCCATCTTTCCAAAAGACTTAGGAAGACAATAATAAATTCAATATGGATCAGAGGAAGAAGGGAGCTCAGCCACCATTCTTCAGAAATAATCCACAAAAGCAAAAAATGCATAAGGAAACCAGAGTGATTGACATAAGGATTCAAGGTCCAAGACAACCAACTATGCAATGTTGGGGTTGTAAAGGAGACCATAGGTTTAGATATTGTCCTCACAGAGGTGAAAAAGGTAGGGTTGATCATAATGTACAACGATCTGAGATAGTAGAGGACATGGGAAGAAATGTGCCAAGGATTTATGCAGCCCTGGACAACAAGCAAGTAGAGTATCAGTCCCACATGATTGAGGTGGAAGGTATGATCAACAACCAAACCCTTGCCATTTTAATTGATTCAGGAGATAGTCATAATTATATAGACCCTAAGATGGTGGAAAGTATGCAATTGCTAAGAAGCAAGCATGGGAAATATTGGTTGGTGCAACTGGCTATAGGAGCCAGAAGAAATGTTAATGAGATGGTTAATTCCTGCCTCATAGACATGAATGGGTTGAATACCAAGGAACATTTGAACATCTTACCTTTAGGTTCCTATGAATCTTTAATTGAGATGGATTGGTTGGACCCACATCATTCTCTATTGGATTGTCGTAACAAAGCATTCACTTGCTTAGATGAAGAAAGGAACCAAAGGAGAGTGCAGGGAATTTCCAAGGAAGTAACCGTTAGAGAAATTTCAGCATTGTAGCTGAAGAAATGTTATAGAAGAGGATGTCGAATTTTTGCAGCTCATATGGAGGAGACACCTAAAGATAAGGTGCCAAATTTGTAGGATTATTCATTCCTGAAAGAGTTTGAAGATGTATTCAAGGAATTACTAGGACTACCCCCAAGGAGAGACATTGATTTCTTTATAGATTTGATGCCTAGAGCAGCGCCAGTATCAAAGACTCCTTACAGAATGAGTACACTAGAATTGAAGGAGTTGCAAATGTAGCTTGAAGAAATTTTGAAAAAGGGGTATGTATGCCCAAGTGTATCACCTTGGGGTGCCCCAGTCATGTTTGTGAAAAAGAAAGATGGAATGTTGATATTGTGCATTGACTTCAGACAGTTGAATAAAGTGACTGTTAAGAACAAGTATCCTCTACCAAGGATTGATGACCTCTTTGATCAATTGAAGGATGCAAGGATATTTTCAAAGATAGATCTCATATCAGGATACCATCAGGTAAGAATTAATGAATAAGATATTAGCAAGACCGCCTTCAAGACAAGGTATGGTCATTATGAGTTCATAGTGGTACCATTTGGGTTGTTAAATGCACCAGTTGTTTTCATGTGCTTAATGAATGGTGTTTTCCGAGAGTATTTGGACACGTTTGTCATTGTCTTTTTGGATGACATTCTTATATATTATAAGTAAGAGGAAGAGCATGAACATCATTTGAGGATGGTGTTGCAAGTATTAAGGGAACATCAGTTGTATGCCAAATTGAGCAAGTTCTCATTTTATCATAAACAAGTTCATTATTTGGGGCATATCATCTCAAAAGATGGGATAACAGTGGACCCTGAGAAGGTAGAAGCCATTAGAGAATGGTCAGCACCAAAGAATGTGATAGAGGTCATATCTTTCATGGGCCTTGCAGGTTACTATAGGAGATTCATTGGAGGATTCTCAAAGATAGCACACCCAATCACTTCCTTGCAAAGAAAGGGTATGAAGTTTCAGTGGACGTCGGACTGTGACAAGAGTTTCCAACATTTGAAACAATTATTAACAAGTGCTCCAATAATAAGGATTGCAGATCCAAATGAAGATTTCATTATATGCACAGATGCATGTAATGAAGGACTTGGTGGATTCCTTAGTCAAAATGGATTCGTGATATGTTATGAATCAAGGAAGTTGAAAGAGCATGAAAGAAACTATGCCACTCATGATTTGGAGTTGGCATCCATAGTACATGCCCTGAGGAAATGGAGACACTACCTCATGGGAAAGAGGTTTGAGCTAAGAATAGACCACAATGGTCTGCAATATTTATTTGATCAGCCAAATCTAAATGCTAGTCAAAACAGATGGTTAGAATTTCTAAGAGAATATAAATTTGATATAAATAATATCAAAGGGAAAAAAATAAAGTGGTTGATGCACTCAGTAGGAGGGTGCATGAACTACATGCTACAACCATTAGCATGTATCAGACTGATGTTAAAAGAAAAATTCTGGAGGCTACAAATACAGATCTGCAGTACAAAGAATTGGTAGGAATTCTACAACAGGGTAAGATACTTTGGAAGATGGATATTTATATGTTGGGAGTATATGGAATACTGTTGCACAAAAAAATTTCATACCAAATGTCCAGGACTTGAAACGTATAATTTTGCATGAGATGCTTAATGTTCCTTATGATGCTTAATGTTCCTTATGTAGGGCACCCTAGATATTGGAAATCCGTAGCAGCGGTCAAGAGCCAATACGTTTTGCCAGGTATGAAGAGAGAGATAGAAGGATACATCGTAAGATGTATGGAATGCCAAAAAGTTAAAGAAGAACATAGGTACCCAGTAGGTTTGCTGCAACCTTTGCTCATTCATGACTGGAAGTGGGAAGTGGTGACAATGGATTTTATTATGAGGTTGCCTAGAACAGGCAAGATGCATGATTCGATTATGGTGGTTGTGGAGAAGCTTACAAAAGTTTCTCATTTTATTCCACTAAAAACTACTCACAAGGCAATAGATGTAGCTGATATTTTCATGAAGTGGCACAATTGCACGAAATTCCTAAAACAATTGTGTCTGACAAAGACCCAAAATTCACCTCGAATTTCTGGAAAGGATTGTTCAAAGGATTCAGAGCGAATCTGAACTTTAGTACAACTTATCATATCGAGTCTGATGGACAGATAGAAAGAGTGAACATGGTGATAGAAGATATGTTGAGAATGTATGTGATGGACAAACCATTGAAATGGGAAGACTACCTACACTTGATAGAATTAGCTTACAATAATGGGTATCAAGCATCGATGAATATGAGCCCATTTGAAGCACTTTACGGTAGAAGGTGCAATACTCTAGTAAGCTAGGATAACCCAACTGATAGAATAGTAGTCGGGCCAGAGTTGCTCAAGGAGATGGAGGACCAAATGTTAAAAATTAAGAAGAATTTGAAAGCTTCCTAAGACAGACATAAACATTATGCTAATAAAAATAGAATCCATGGAGAATTCAAAGTGGGTGATCATGTTTTCTTGAAAGTGAAAGCTAACAGGAGTTCCCTGAAGCTGGGAAGGTGCACCAAGTTAGCAACCAGATTTTGTGGACCATTTGAAATCCTAGAGAGGATTGGTCCAGTTGCTTATATTATTTCATTGCCTGCATCTATGTTTGTTCATAATGTCTTCCATGTATCATTTCTAAAAAAATATATACTCAATGCTAATCATGTTATTGATTGGAATGTGATTCAGGTGGAGCAAGAAGGCGCTTTTCAAGTGCATTTGGTGTGCATTTTGGACCGTAAAGTCAAACAACTCTAAAACCGAGCCATAGGACTTGTAAAGGTTCAGTGGACCTAGTACGGCCCTGAGGATGCTACTTGGGAGCATGAAGATGCAATGCAGATAGAATACCCACATCTTTTTTAAGATTTTTGAAAAATATGATATATATGGGTGTATGATGCACTAAGGACAGTGCATAAATAAGGGTAGGGGATTGTAATATCCCTCGACTGAACCCAATTGTAAATGTAATATAAATATACTTAAGCTAGTGAGCTATTATGACCTCATTTGATAATGCACATCATGTGGCATAGTTCACGCATGAAATGCGTAGTAAAATGATGTAATATGCACATCGCAAGATACTGCACGTAGTAACTAAAGTGTGCACAACCTTGAGGACAACGGATACCATGCGCAGTAACTAAAGTGCATGCAACCTTGAGGACAGTGGATACCACGTGCAGTAACTAATGTGCAAGCAATACTAAGGTCAGCAAACCTTTATGTATATGATATGCCTTATAGGCTGGTGAGCCAGTATTATAAGCCAGAATGCTTATGTTTTGGTATTAGGCCGGAATTCCTAGATGTCAAGGGCCAATGTGCCTACTTTGTGACTCATGATTAATATAAAATACATCACTGCGAGTAGACCAACCATGATAAAAGAGATGGGGGACTGAACTTCACCAGTTAGGGAAAGGGAGGGCCAAAAGTCAAGGGGATATTATATTAATATTTCCTAAAACATAAAGTATGGATAATTATTTTATCCTAAGTTCTAAAGTTGGATACAAGTGGACAAAAGTAACTTCCAATATGACAAGTGTCAAGTTGGGGACATGCATTCATATCATGGAGGAACTTAGCTCATTGGGATATTTTCTCATGCATACCTTACGAAATTCGTTGGATGAGGAGATCAAGGATGACAGATTAGCAAGGAAGATGGACCAAGGATGACTCAA
Source organism: Picea glauca (assembly GCA_000966675.3). NCBI lineage: Eukaryota > Viridiplantae > Streptophyta > Pinopsida > Pinales > Pinaceae > Picea > Picea glauca. Next base: position 216,850 of record JZKD02S1992872.1, on the reverse strand, counting down.
GAGGTGGAAAAAGCTAGCATTGGATGCCTTGGAGCACCGCGAGATGAAGAAGGAAATATAGGCTAGCGAACCCTAAAAGGAATGGGTCAAGTTGAACTAGGGTTGTAAACACCTAGGGTTTGGGTAATTAGGGTTTTGATACCTAGGTTTCTACTTGACGCTGTCGATGAGGGATTGTAATGTATAAATAAAGGTCGAGAGGACCTAGGTTGGGTCGGTACCGTGGTTGAGCCTTGTTATTGATTATTGTTCATTGAGAGAATATTATATTAGTGGTGAGAGAAGTGTTGAGAAAGAGAGACTTCTGGTATTGTAAGATCTTCAGCTGGGTGCGAAGATCAAGTCCTGTAGCTGGGTGCATAGGAAGGGAGAGAGAAAGAGAGACATAGAGAGAGGATCTGTTGGCCAAGAGCGCAGATCAGGACTGTAATATTTATCTTAATATGTCATAAGAACAATTATGTGGCGGTATCCCTAGAGAGAGGGTGAAACACATACATCTGTTGTTGTGTGTGTGATTGATGCTTTGAGCTCTAATGTTGTTATATTGTTATCTGCATTATTGCATTAGATCATATCTATAGCTATAAAGGATAGATCTAGCTAGTTGAATGATAGATGCATGTTATGTTGTTGTTGTAATAAGAACCACTTGATACTCCCCTGGTTGTAGACATCTTTGTCCTGCAACCCCCTCATAGTTACTTCAGGTGAGACTGCATCTGCTTCATAGGTGCTACCGAAAGGGCTAGTAGCTAGGGCTTGTTGGTGCGCTCTTGGAGCTGACCCCTGGGTCTGCCCCTATGCCAACAAATGGTTTTGTTGCCGAGATAGGAATCCTTTTAAGGGAATGTCAAGGTGGTTCCCATCAAAGAAAGAGATTCAGAAGTGGATAGAGGATCAAGAGAAGGACTTCACAGAAGCCCAGAACAAGAACCCTAAAATAAGCATTGAAGATTGGCTACAAATATACATCTTCATCGACATTCACGAGATCTTGTCTGGAGGAATCCATCAGGAGCTACACGAGTGGTTGGCTAGGTTAGTTGACACACAGTTTGAAATCATATTTAGACCTCCTATGGTTTGGACACCAACATTGATCCAGAAGGTTAAGAGAGTCGACAATGCTATATCCAGAGCAGTAGATCACTTGTTTGATAGTACCATCGGAGGGTATATTACTGAGTTTGTTGTTGATGGAATAGAATCTTATAGCCAAGCTGAGAGATACTTTTTCAAAGGACCCAGAGGAAAATGTTTTCACTTCCTAAAGCTAAGAATCAAGATTTTCTTGCATGAAAACCACATCTTGAAGATATAGTAGATTGATCGGACCTAAAAAGGATAGTGTTCAAGATCTCAGACAGTGACAATGAAACAGAAGCAGGACATACGTGCAGTGGGAAAGTATTCCGAGGAGTTCACCTTGAGAACTTGTTTAAGAAAAATTATAGATAAGAAGGTTTATGTAGTGGAGAAGAGGTAGATATAACTCACGAAGACCATCCAGAGCACACCAGAATAGAAGAAGGGTCAGCTGAAGAACTGTGCCAAAGTGAGCCAGAAACCTTAGGAACTGTGCGAACTACTGGAGTAAGTAACGTTAATCCTCATGTTGTCCCAACAATAATTAGCAGTCAAAATAGTCAGAACCACCAGAGTCTTCAGAGTACTGTTACTAGTAGCTCAGCATCTAATCAGAAAAGAAACCTAGTCAACTTTATGGCAGATGAAATGAGACTCCCTATCTCTAGAGGAGATGGATTTGAAAATCCAGATCAGCATTAGTTTCTGTGTGAGGCCGTATGGAATATTAAAAGTATCACCGATGAAGCCATCAAGAGAACCTAGTTCATCACTACGCTAAGGGACCATGCAATGAGATGGTACATGAAACTTGTCCAAGGACTAGCACAACCTAAGCCCCTGAATGAGATCAAGAATGCACTAATTGCAGAGTTTAAGAAACCTAATTTGGAGTCACAATGTATTACATAACTAAAAGAGATTAAACAAAAGGTAGCAGAACCTATTTGGGAGTTTGACCAAAGATTCAAGACCCTGACAGGCCGATTAACTTTCCAAATCCCCGATGAACAGAACAAAGAATGGTTCATCATTGCATTGTTACCACACATAAGAATCCCTCTAATGCAACAAAATATTGCATCTCAGGCAAAATCATTGGATATCACCATGAATCTTAAATCAACATCGATGGGAGAATCTAGCTCAGGCATTAGCCAAATCATAAGACAGCTAACTAGTTTGTCCTTACAGGTCGAGGATATGAAGAAACATAAGGGAAAAGACAAAAGGGAATATATCTAGTGTGTAATATGTAGATATGATGGCCATGATAAGGAACACTGTCACTTATTTCATGAGTACTTGGCATCAGGGGCATCGAGCCCCTTAAAGCAAGTTAACCTACCTTGGTGTGATGTATGCAGAAATAGGCATCACCCAGGTGAGTGCTACTACATGAAAAAGTATGTCCAGACACCCAGAAACTTGTATTATACATTTTGTAAATCCATGGGGCATGATTATTGGGATTGTAGAGCTTATGATCTCATGCATGAAACGTTGAGAAACATATACAATATTCAAGGTGAATTATAATAAGAGGGAAACACTCTGGGGTACAACTCTCCAGGGAGAGGAAATTTCACTCCTCTCGATGGCTACAGAGGACAAGGATGAGGAGGAGGTATGGGTCGAGGCCAAGGACAAATAATCTGTTACAACTACGCACAGCCAGGACATTTAGCAAGGGATTGTCAGAATCCCTACACAACCTGTAGTTACTATAACTCCTTCGAGCATGTCATAGAGAAATTCCCTGTGCTACTGGATAAAGTTTAGGAAAGACGAGGACCCCAGCAAAACCCACAAGTACAACTAATATATGATGAACCTCATGGATCAGAACCTAGAGTCATTGTTATCACTCGAGGAGGTGCTGCTATAGGAGAATACAGAGCAGCCCAAGGAAATAATGAAAATCACCACAGAGTTAGGAAAGATACAGAAAATACCCCAACATTTGATGGTAAGAAAGAAAGATAGATATTCGATGAGACAAGAAAAGAGTTCAAAGGAGATCAAGGATCTTCATCAAAGAGACAACCAAAAATCAAAGAATATGGCATGCCTTAGGCGTTTGATCCATCTAAATCACCAACAGAAGGGAAAGAGGTAAGAAAACTCATGGAATTCTTATACACTTGTGTTAATTTGATTCAAGATAAAGGCACTATACAATAATTACAAGATTTAATCAAGAAGTATGAACTAGGAAAAATAGACCCCTTACTAAATAGAGCAGTGCACCAAATTGGAAAAAGGAGAAGGAAAAATAAAGAATTACACTTGAATGCTCATATAGGAGAGTATGAGATAGACTATGTGGTCCTTGACTTAAGGTCATAGGTCAATGCCATGACGAAGCAGACTTGGGCACTGATGGGAAAACCCAAGATGATATATTCCCCTATCAGGCTTCGCATGGCTAATCAGCAATCTGTTGACCCATTTGGATGAATAGAGCATGTCTCAGTGGACATCGATGGAGTAAGAACCTTTGCATATTTTGAGTTAATTGAAATTGTTGATGATAGCTTCCCTTACCCTGCATTGTTAGGAATTGATTGGGCCTTTGAAAATTCCACTATTGTTGATCTAATGAAAAGACACATGAAATTTGAGAAACATGGCCTTAGGGTAATTGCAACTTTACATCTAGATGAGGGTCCACAATACACAGAACCTATCAGAGAAGAGGACCACGCATTTGAACTAGAAAACATCTACAAATTAACAGCCATATAGCAAGATTATATCAACCCTATAGCTGACAAGAATATGAGTTGGCGAAGTGACAACACATGTTCATCCAACTTAGAAGAAGTGCTAGAGAACTGGGAGAACCAGATGTACAAAGTATCTACAAGAAGATGTGCTAGGCTAAATAGAGAAGTTCGCTGGATTGGCACAATAGTGAGTAATCTACCCAAATTTGATGGGTTGAACCCCTTAGAAAAATTCTTATCAGAATTTGAGGCAAGTTTACCAACACAACAAAGGTTTTTGGCAATGGATGAGGCCATGAAATCCACACCAGCAAGATGGTGGGGGACACATAAAAGAAATATTACAGACTGGACACAATGCTGAACTTTGATGGCAACACGATTTTCAGCACAAGTAGGAATCTGCGAAGCACAATACACAGGTCGAAGCTGCCCAAAGGACCATGTATGAATCTGTGAAGAGGCATGGAGTGAAATTCCTAGAGAACAATGGGTACGCAGATTCATCAATACGCTAGATACCACCCTGATTAACTGGTACCTTCAAGCAAAGTTACACCTTGTCACTTCAGAATGGGAGGGTATGATCCAGAATTTTATAACCACCTTTTTGCTTGATAGTGAATTTCCTTCTATAGATCAAGAACTATAGATGGTGAGATAGAAAGTATTTAAGGAGGCATATGGCCTCCCTTTGGAGAAAGAAGAGGATGAATGGACTGCGCCCCTCTGGAAACTATAGACCTGCTACAACATTAATGTCAACGAAGACGATGATCCAAGGAAGGTGAATATCGTAGAAACATAAGGTTAGAGAGATGTGGAAGGTCCAGGAGTTGAACTACCATTCATTGGACAACCGATAAATATAAAGAAAGTCAATATTGGGATAGAGGAGACACCAAATATTGCCAATGTCGGAGATTACTGGGATGCAGCTACCACTGACAAAATCACAAAATTATTGCACGAGTATCAGGACTTGTTCCCAACCAAGTTCACTGATATGAAGGTAATCAAAGGACCTATGGGAGAAATGAGAATACCTTTGAAACTAGATGTGAAGCCAGTCAATTAAAGACCCTACAGATTGAACCCAAAATATAAGAAAAAAGTGAAGATTGAGCTCGACAGAATGCTGGAAGCAGGGATTATTGAACCTATCAAAAAGTCGGAGTGGATTAGCCCCATGGTAGTGAAAGATAAGAAGACAGGTGAGATCAGTATTTGTGTAGATCTAAATAAGTTGAGTGATTCTTGGATACATGATCCTTTCCCTACACCTTTCACAGATGAAGTGTTGGATAACGTGGGAGGCCAAGAAGTACATTCTTTTACAGATGGGTTTGCAGGATACCATCATATCTGCATCGCCAAGGAGGACTATCATAAGAATACATTTTTCACAAAGTGGGGATCCTACCAATATACAATAATTCCATTTGGACTAAAGAATTCCCTAGCCATCATTTCCAGGGTGGTGGTTGAAGCATTCAAAGAATTTTTGCATAAGTTTTTAGAAGCATACTTTGATGACTGGACTGTTTTTAGTTTGTTGAAAAATCATATTGAATGTCTAAGGCTAATGTTAGATAAATGCAGATAGTGTCAAATTGATTTGAATTTGAAGAAGTTCATCTTCTTCTCACCATTTGGAGTATTATTAGGTCATATTGTATGCAAGCAAGGATTGTTGGTGGATCCATCCAAAATTGCAATTATAGTTGATTTACCACCACCTACATCAGTCAAACAACTGCACACTGCGCTAGGACATACTGGCTATTACAGGAAATTTATCAAAGGATATGCTCATATTATTGTGCCAATGGAGAAGTTATCAAAGAAATATTGTTAGTTAGGTTGGACAGACGAATGGTAGCAGAGCTTCGACACACTAAAACAAAAGATGGTCACTACGCCTATTCTAGTCTTTCTCAACTGGAGCAAGGAATTTCACATGCATGTTGATGCATCTTCTATTGCATTAGGAGCAGTAATGGAACAACCTGGAAAAGGGGACATTGATCATCCATTAGCATTTTCCAGCAGAAAGCTATCCACAACTGAAATCAATTACACTACTACAGAGAGAGAGGGACTAGCCATGGTGTATGCATTGTAGAAATTCCACCACTACTTGTTGGGAGGACACTTTAAAATGTTTACTAATCACTCTGCGTTGAAGTACCTAGTCAACATGCCAATGTTGGGGGGGAGAATATGCAGATGGCTTCTCCTGTTTCAAGAATATGATTTTGAGATCATAGTTAAGCCGGGAAGAATGAATAAGGGCCCAGACCACCTGTCGAGGTTTGAGCGTGGCAAAGAAACTACTAGTCTAGAGGATACACTACCAATTGCACAGTTGCTCACCATTATAAATATTGATGACCACTTCACAGACATAGTCCAATTCCTGTCAACAAGAATGGCTCCAGCCGAGTACACAATTCCGCAGAAGAAACAACTAGTGGTGCGTGCTGCAGATTTTTCACTAATAGTTGGTCAGCCATATAAAATGGGACTTGATGAGATCCTAAGAAGATGTTTGATGGGGGAATAACATCCTATGATCCTAGAAGAATCTCATGAAGGCATTGCAGGAGGACATTACGTAGGAAAATCAACTGCGCAGAAGGTTCTGCGATATGGCCTTTGGTGGCCTACATTACACAGAGATGCTAAAGAATATACTAGAGCATGCGATGTATGCCAGTGATTTGGAAAACCATCCTGAAGAGATGAGATTCCATTAGCACCGCATATGACCCTACAAGCATTTGAAAAATGGGCCATTGACTTCTTGGGACCTATAAACCCACCAGGAAAGTTCACAGGAGAAAGGTATATTATCACTGCGATAGAATACCTGACTAGATGGGCTGAAGAAAGAGATGTCAAGGACTGCAGTGTAGCTATAGCTGCACATTTTATATTTGATGACATAATAACCAGGTTTGGATGCCCTAAGGTCCTTATGAGTGATCAAGGTACACACTTCATCAATAAGACAGTTGAAGCCTTGACTGAAGAATTTGCAGTCCACCATCAGAAGAGTACACCTTATCATCCATAAGAAAACGGAATGCTTGAAGCATTCAACAAGATCTTAGAGACAGCATTGACAATGATTTATAGTGTGAACAAGGATGACTGGGATTTAAGAGTACCAACAATACTTTAGGCTTATAGAACCACTTGCAAGAAATTAACAATGCAGACGCCTCTCAAGTTGGTTTATGGTATTGAAGTTGTTGTCCCAATGGAGTACTTGGTACCAAGATTAAGAATTGTTGCATTTACAGACATGGATGATACTGGTGCTATTCATGAGAGGATAGAACAGTTAGTCGAACTAGAAGAAGATAGATTCATTGCAGGCTTCCATCAGCAAATTTAGAAGGAACGAGAAAAGGCCTATCATGACAGACACATCAAGAAGAAGATATTCAGGCAAGGTGACTTAGTACTGGTATATGAAAGTAAGTTTATCAAACACCCTAGGAAGTTCATGACACATTGGCTCGGACCATATGAGATTTCCTATGTTATTGAAGGAGGAGTTGCACAGCTAAAGACATTGAAAGGAGACTGGAAGGAAGGCTTGGTGAATGGGAGTCGGCTGAAGTTTTACTATGACAACCAGCTGCCTCACAGCTCTTAGTAGAATCAAGAAGAAAAGGCTCTAGGTACTAGGTGCAGTTGAAACTGGGTACCAGACACAAAAAAGACAGTCTGTGCAAGGATGGAAAGGAGGCATAAAGCATAAAGCAAGGGTTGTACTGCGTAGTCGAAAGTCGAAGTAAAACAAGAGGATCAGATCTCAAGTGCCTTGGGATGAGTCACAGGTGAGTGTTGGGGGCCTGTTGGCCCTTGGTTATGGAAGGAAGAGAAGAACGAGGAAGAAAAGGTAAAATGTGAGCTTAATGAGAGACACAGTGACTACCACTGGGTCGAAGTGAGCAAAAGAACAGAAAATATGTAGGGAAGTGTGGAAAAGCAAGTCGTTGGATAAGGAGATAAAGGATGACAGATAAGCAAGGAAGATGGACTGAGGATGACTCGGGAAGTGGAAAATTCTAGCATTAGATGCCTTGGGGCACTGCAAGATGAAGAAGGAAAGACAGGCTGGCGAAGCCTGGAAAGAATGGGTCAAGTTGACCTAGGTTTGTAGACACCTAGGGTTTTGGTAATTAGGGTTTTGACACCTAGGTTTTGACCTAAGGCTGTCGGTGAGGGATTATAATGTATAAATAAAGGTCTAGAGGACCTAGGTTAGGTCGGTACCATTGTTGAGACTTGTTATCGATTATTGTTCATTAGGAGAATATTGCATTAAGGGTGAGAGAAGTGCTGAGAGAGAGAGCCTTTTGTTATTGTAAGATCTTCAGCTGGGTGCAAATATCAAGTCCTACAGATGGGTGTGCAGGAAGGGAGAGAGAAAGAGAGATGGAGGGAGAGGATCTACTGGCCAAGAGCATAGATCAGGACTGTAATCTTTATCTTAATATATCATAAGCACAGCTATGTGGACGTATCCCTAGAGAGAGGGTGAACCATGTACATTTGTTGTTGTCTGTGTGATTGATGCTTTGAGCTCTGATGTTGTTATATTGTTATCTACATTATTATATTAGATCAGATCTATAGTTGTGAAGTATAGATATAGCTAGTTGAATGATAGATGCATGTTATCTTTCTATTTTAATAAGAACCACTTGATATTCCCCTGGTTGTAGACATCTCTGTCTTACAACCCCCTCATAGCTTCTTCGAGCAAGACTGCATCTGCTTCACAGGTGTTGCCGAAAGGGCCAGTAGCTAGGGCTTATTGGTGTGCTCTTGGAGTTGAACCCTGGGTCTGCCCCTATGCCAATAGTTACAGAAAGAAATTGTTTGTTTACGTTTAGATGTAAAGCTTTCGTGAGCGTGTTGTATGTATATGTTTTAGTTGCATGCAGTCTAAAGAGTATATTTATGTGGAATTTCTTAGTTGACTACTGGGTATGCTACTGTATGTTTCATAGTATGGGAATGAAAGTGTTCCCTAAAGTAGCATGGCCCAGCCTAATGGCTAGGAATCTTACCGACTGGTGTCCGAGCATGAGTGGTTTCTCTAGAAGTGACATACCCCGTCCTCAAGTTGGTCGAGGGGATCGTTAAAAGATTCATGTCATATAACTATATAAAGTGTAGCTGCGAGAAATACACAATAGATCTACATATCAAAATAAAAAATATATACATGTAGAGTATCCATCTTCAAGAAACAAATGATTCCTGATGGCTAGAGATGAGGCCTTCAGAGATCAAGCAACAACTTCAAAATATTCATAACTCAGGTAGCAGTGTAGTATGAGTGTATGACTTCACTAACCAAATGTCTTCGATGGATCATCAGGGAACATACTAGAGGATCTTGATGATTAGGCTGAGGGCTTCACTAATTCCGAACAAAGACTTGATCGGGCTTTAGGGATGGTCGGGCATGAGATCAAGAGACAAACTACAGAAGGGACAACCCAAGCTTGGTAGAAACTTCCCTTGGACAACAACATGACAAATAATGAGACTCAGGCAACATAGTATGGACATAAGTTCATGATGCAGGAGGCAACAAAAACTCTCCATATGTTTGGAAGAGTAACTAAACAAAGGAGAACACAGCTCTATGTAGCGAGAAAATCTTCCTAAGGTCACATTAAATCCTTGAGCTTGATGAACAAACGAAAGGATGTGCTTTGTCCAAGGGCGACTCATTGTGCTGCCAAAAAAAGAAAATACTTTTCCCTTCCTCTTTTTGGGGCATATTTGATTTTTTTGTCTTTTTCAATAATTTTTAGGAATCTTGAAAAAGAATAAAAGAATAATATGTTACAAAGGAGGAATGAGTGTCACTAACATACTAGTTCCAAGCATAAGGAACACAATAATGTTCAAAGTAAGAAAACATATGCAGGAAAAGGACACTCAGGAAAATCCCTCCATGGGTCAAGGTGTCAAGACACAAAGGCAAAAGTGATACAAGGCTTGTGTATAAGGCATTCTTCAAATGGTTCAATTGAGGGAAACATGGATCCTGCATTAGGCCAAAGACACAAGAATGCAAATTTGATTAACAAGGCACAATGATAACATTCTTCAATGTAATTTTAAGGAGCCCAAAGAAGGTAAGCTCGACGTTTTTTTCATTTTAAGAGAGTCTGAAAAAATGCAAAAGGAGACTCCACCAGGGTACCTTTTTCGAAGATAGTCTAGTCGGCTCGAAAAAGGGGTAAACTAGCACCAAAAATACATCTATTCAAAATCATTCTAACGAGTGTGACAAAGACAAGATCACTTGACAATTGTTTCATATTTAAGCAGTTTGAAAAATCTTAACTATGGACTCTGTATGAGATGTTCTTCTGGACCATTTTAACAAGTGTGAAGGAACAAGGTCACTCGACGATCTTTTCAATTTTAGGGAGTCTGAAAAGAGCTTAAATATGGACTCCATGGGGGTTCCTTTTTCGTAATTTTAGTCCCTCAAGCCCGAAAAAGGGTTAAAATTATACCTAAGAATACTCTTCTAGAGAACCAAAGCTCCTAGAGTATACCTTTATTCATACAATTGACCATCCAGACCGAAAAAGGGGTAAACTACCACTGGATAGACGTGCCTTCAAATTTCAGTTTAGTGAGCATGAAGGGCAACAAGATCACTCCAATCTTTTCATGTTTAGAGGGTATGAAAAGGGATTAAAAGAAGTCACGTTGTGTTTTGGGAGTCTGTTAAGGTCCTAACCCACACATAGGTAGATCAATGTATTCGGATGTAATAAAGGTCAATATTAATAAGACCTTTCAATAAAATAGAATAAGGCGGATGTAAGAAGACCTA